>CM076581.1:696020189-696187077 GCA_034641835.2 Pinus albicaulis
TTGGATATTTGTAGTGGCAACAGTGGTGTTGGGCTCCGCATCAATAATCTGTTTCCATTTTTCATTCGCCTTTTTAGGTTCTGATTCGGAGTCAGAGCATGCATCTGACTCAGAAGCCCTCATCTCGGCCACTAGCGACTGCTTGGCCCGACACTCACTTGTGTTGTGAGTGGAGCTCTTATGGAACTCACACCACTTTCCTGTGTCCTTCTTTGGCTTTGCAGTGCTGTTCTTTTCTTGTGGCTTTGATGAGTTGTCTTTAGCCACCATGCCTTGGCTCGGTCCTTTGTTCTGCGGTTTGGAAGCACCTTTCCCTTGCTTTTGATTCGCAGATCCAAAGTCTCGCTTCTTCTGCTTGAATTTCTGCTCAATCTTGGCAGCATACCGGTATGCCGTACCAAGCGAGGAAATGTCAAGGAACTCCATTTCCTCCTGAATGTATTTGTGTAGACAGCTGCGATACTTTAGCACCAGATGTTTCTCTGAATCTTTGATACCCAACTTTGTGCGCAGGGTATGGAACAGATTCGTCAGCTCATGCACATCTTGATCCCTTTGTTGTCGCAGCGTGGTCCATTTTATGTACTTGTCCTCATAGCTCCCCACGGGATAGTACTCTTCCTTGACGGTGTCTCGGAAAGAATTCCAGGTTGGTACGGCCGAGAATAGAGAGGGTTCTGTCTGGTCCTTGTTCTCACAGTAGTTTTCCCACCAGTCCTTAACATGGGGGGTAGCTTTGAGGAGTGCAAAAATAATCTTCTCCCGGTCTGAAAAGTCATGAACCGAGAAATATCCTTCTAACAGATTCAACCATTTATCTACAGCATATGCGTCTATTTGACCCTCAAATATGGGAATGTCAAAATTTACTTGTACCTTAAAAGGAGTCGCGCCTCCAGAGTGGCTGCTGGATGCAGATGCGCCGCCGGTGGGTAGCCGTTGAAGGATCTGAGCAAAGTTATCCATCATCATGTTCCTTTGTCTTTTGAGGGCCTCCTCGAGCAATATTTTGATAGGATCTCCTGCTCCCTCATCTTTCTTTTCGTCCCCCATGGGCGTCTGTCGAGGTTTGCGAGGCTGATCTTGCAAAGGTTCCACCAGATCGAGCCCTAGCTCCTTATACCCCGACCTCGTTGGGGACATGCAAAGAAGGATCAAGAAAAAGCAGACCGCTCTGATACCACTGATCTGGATTTATGAGGGAATGCAACAGAATAAAAATATAAACATAAATACAGAGATGCAGTGGAAATAACACTTCATTTCATTAATATCAAAGAACTGAAATTTGCTTATAGACATAATGGAAATAAAACTAGCTAGGGCGCTGGTAGCTATCTCTGAGAAGAGATGTGGTGGCTATAAGCCTCTGAACTGAGTTACAATGAGGCTCGAGGGCCTATTTATCATATAGAAATAATGGGAAATCCTAAACAGCAAAAACCCTAACCCTAGGAGATGAAGCGCCAAAACTATGGGCCCCGTTTGGGTAAATTGGTGTTTCAACTTCCCAGGGGCGTAACTTTGGCATACGATCTCCGTTTGACGCGTACCATACCTCGTTAGAAAGATCTATCCGAGGACTACAAATTTTGGATGAGAAAAATCGGTCCATAAACCCATCTTGCTCTCCGTTTTCCCAAAAAAACGTTGTTTAGGGCCTCAAAATGGCTCCGGAAGTTTAGGACTCGAAAAACTGCTAAAAATCGTAAACTGTGCCAAAACTGAAAAACTGAAATAGATAATGGTGGAGCCCCAAGTGGAATAGGTGGGTGACCACCAATATCCACCTGGATCAGCTATGCTTTCCCCAAGCCTGTTTCTAAATTCTACGTCCAGAATCTTCTTGATGTTTTCTTCCTATTTTCCCTAGGCTTCCCTCAATGAGGTACTTTAAAAGTTGTTTTTTTTCTTTTCTCAGATTTTCTACCTTTTCCCAATTACTTTCCTCTTCATTGGGGAATTTATATTTTTTTTCTCTTTAGTTTAGTTTAGAAATATTTCCTTTCAAGGCTTTTTGAAAGGTTTTGGGGAAGTCTTAACATTTTTCCATATCTTCATGGATCATGCCTGTGATCTCCAATCTCATCTGGTCATAGTGCACACATAAATATTCTATTTATTTTTCATTAATAAATATTTAAATAAAACCACACAATAATTCTCCATTAGGGTTCACTCCCCTTTGGATTTTTGTTTAAATGTCTAACTTGAAAAGCATAGAAACTTGGGGTGTTACACATTCCCCCTCTGGAAAAAAACACCGTCTTCGGTGGTAATAGACTATCTACTATAGTTCATTATGAAAATAAAGATGGATATTTTTCCATCATCTCAGCTTCTCTTTCCCATGTAGCCTCTTCAGCAGTAAAGTGTTTACACTACACTTTTACTCTCGCTACTGTTTTGTTTCATAGTTCAATTTCTTCTTGCTCCAATATTTGAAGCAGCTCTGGAAGGAACTCCCCTTCTGGTTCCACCTAAATCACATTTCAATCAACAATATGATCATCATCATGTACATATATTTTCAATAAAGAAACATGAAACACATCATGAACTTTAACATGGGGGATTAAAGCCAGTTTATAAGCCACTGGTCCCACCCTTTCTAAGTCTTCAAAAGGCCCACAATATCTAGGAGCCAATTTTACCCAACTTCCAGTATGGAGAGTGCTCTTTTTGGGTTTAATTCGCAGATATACATGGTCACCCACTTTGTACTCTTGGAGAACTCTCTTCTTGTTGACATAACTTTTCTGTCGATCTTGAGCTGTCTTGATGTTTCTCTGTATTTTTTTGACAATCCTTTCCATTTCTTGTAGAGCATCTGGCCCAAGTATTAAATTATCTTCAGGTTCGCTCCAGCTTAAAGGATTGTGGCACTTTCTTCCATAGAGTGCCTCAAATGGACTCATTTTGATGGAAGATTGTTAGATGTTATTATAAGAAAATTTGACTAAATGTAAATAGTATTCCCACTTGGTTGGCCTATCCATCACATACATTCTGAGCATATCCTCCAGAATTTGATTTTTTCTCTCAGTTTGACTATCCATTTGCGAGTGATAGGTAGTACGAAAATTAAATTTAGATCCCATGCCTCCAAAAATACTCTTCCAAAAGGCTTTTGTGAACTTGGCATCTCTATCTGAAATAATCATTTTAGGAACCCCGTGTAGCCTTACAATTTCCTTCATGAACACATTCGCTACTTGGGGTGTCCCAAAAGTAGATTTCACAGGTATGAAATATGTAGCCTTTGTTAAAGTATCTACCACTACCATCACTGAGTCATGTTGGTACTTTTTTCTGGGTAACCCGATTATAAAATCCATAGAAATAGTGTCCCATTTCCATTCTGCAATTGGTAAGGGATTTAGGAGGCCAGCTGGATGCTGATGTTCAACTTTGAGTAGTTGACATTCCATGCATCTGGCTAAGTAGTTGACCACGTCTTTTTTCATTCATGGCCAAAATAATTTATTTTTCAAGGCTGTAAGTAGTTTCTGATATCCAGGATTTCCTGAATATGGTTGTTTATGATATTCATCTAGGATTTCTTTTTTCAAAGAGACTACATTGGTGATGTAAAACCCTTTTCTATAAAAAATCAGTCCCTTCTGATTTTGTGTATACCGTTTGATTTCTTTTTTCAGAATTTGAATTTGCAGTTTCTCATAGTTAGGATCTTGATCTGCTACCCTTTTTTACTAATCCTTCTAAGTCAAAACTGGCACTACTCCCAATGTTACTTATGTTTTGGCAAGCATCTCTACTTAGAGCATCAACAATTTTGTTTTATTTTCCTTTGATATGTTTTATTTCCATATCAAATTCACTCAGAAAGGACAACCATCTGGCTTGTCGAGCATTCAAATCTATTTGAGTGAAGAAATACTTGAGGCTAATATGATCTATCATCAATATAAATTTCTTTCCTAGAAGATAATGTCGCCACATCTTCAAAGCATGAATTACAATAGCTAACTCAAAATCATATACACTGTAATTCTGTTTATGTTTCTTAAGTTTTGTAGATTCATATACAATAAGAGAATTCTCTTGCAATAACACTCTGCCTAATCCCTCTCCACACGCATCAGTACACACTACAAACTCTTTATCAAGATCTGCAATCTTCAGAATGGGTGTTGTAGTAAGTTTTAATTTCAGTTGTTCAAAGCTATTTTTGAATTTTTCAATCCATTCAAATTTTGTACCTTTCCTCTGTAATGACGTTATAGGATAAGATAATGCATAAAATCTTTCTACAAACCTTCGGTAGTACCCTGCAATCCCCATAAATGATCTTACTACTGAAACATCAGTTGGTATCGGCCACTCTCTAATGGACATTATTTTCTCAGGATCAACAACCAATCCTTGTTCTAAAATTATATGACCCAAATATTGAATTTTATCCTTATAAGATTCACATTTGCTAAACTTGGCATACAACTGATTCTCCTTAAGAGTCTGCAACACAATTCTAAGGTGTTGTTTATGTTCTGCTTCACTTTTTGAATAGATTAGAATTTTGTCTATAAATATTAGTATGAATTTGTTTAAGTATTTATTCAGGATGCCATTCATTAAACACATAAAAGTGTCAGGGGCATTTTTCAAACCAAAAGGTAGGAATACAAATTTGTAGTGACCATACCTGGCTTGAAAGGCTGTTTTACTGATATCTTCCTCCTTAATTCTGAGTCGGTGATAACTAGTCCTTAAGTTAATCTTAGAGAATACTGAAGCTCCTCTAACCTGATCAAAAAGGTCATCTATTCTAGGCAATGGGTACCTATTTTTTATTGTCAAATTATTCATTTGACGATAGTCAATACACATTCTGAAGGTTCCATCCTTCTTTTTCACGAACATCACCGGTGCTCCCCAACGAGGTACACTCGGTCTGATGTAACCTTTGTCCAAAAATTCTTGTAATTGCATTTTTAAATCCATTAGTTTAGGGGGCTCATCCAGCAAGGGCTCTAGAATCTGGTGTTTCCCCTGGCACTAAATCGATTGAAAAATCGATCTCCCTCTTAGGGGGAAGATGAAGAATCTCATCCAAGAATACTTCTTTAAATTCTCTTATCACTGGTAAGGTGTCTAACAAGTTTGCCTCTGGTTGTTGTTCTAATTCTTCAACATGTACAGCATATACTTGATACCCCTTTCTAGCAGTTATTGTTAACTGAAGGGCTAAGATTTTCCTTACAGAAATAGGTTTTGGTTTCCCTTTTAGTATGAATGGTTTTGCTTCAGCATCTATGCAGTGCAGAGTTTTGTCCCAACAATTCAGCATGGTCTTTTTCTTTTCTAACCATTTCATTCCTATCAGTAAATCATAGAAACCTAATGGAAAAATGTTTAAATCTACTTCTGTCTGATAATCATTGAATTTAATAGCAGCTTTAGGTACCTTATGAGTCACCTTGCGTTTGGTTCCGATAGCTAACTGGACCAACCAAGACTGTTGAAACTTTTCTATTCTGATTTTACATTTTTCTACAACTTGTGGACTAATATAACTCAACAAAGCACCCGAGTCAATTAAAACTGTAACAGATTGATCATAAATTTTACATTCCATGTCGACCATAATATACTGGTGTTCTGCTTGTCGGTTCTCCAAGGTTGCACTGATAGTGGGGATATTCCTTGCTACGTAATTCACTGTGGTAGTTTCTCTATCTCTCATAACCATATGAATATTTTAGTGTGGACAATACCTCAAAATATGAGGTTCTCCACAACCCCAGCACTTCCAAGGCTCCCGCATTTTAATAGTTCCTTCCTTCTTATTATTCCCATCTATTTTCTTTGAACCAATTTGAGATTGAGCAGTTTGACTTTCATTTGTTTTGTTAAATTTCTTTCGCTGATGATTCCTACCACTGTTCTTCAAATAAGCTAGTTTTTGTTTCTTTCCTTTGAATTCACTCTTGTTTGTCCAAATCTTCCCCAGTTCACTCTTTCCCTTAAACTACTGGTAACATAATCTGGCTTTCCTCACCACTTCGTCCATTTTTTTTGGATTATTGAACTCTATTTTCTCCTTTTACACAGTAGGCAAATAGTTCAAAAAAAAATTGTACCTTTTCTTTCTCCTCACGAATGTAAGGCACATATCATAACATATTTGTGAACTTGGTGACAAACTCATCTATGGTGAGTTTTCCCAATCTGAGTTCATGAAACTTTTTTTCTTTTTCATCATAGTAGCATTCGTTGAAATACTGGTTTTTAAACTTGACTTGAAAATCTTCCCAAGTCACTTTTTTCTCATCAATGGCGTGAACAATTTTTCTTTCTTCCCACCACAAGGTAGCCTTACCTTGCATCTAGTAAATAGCCAATCTAGCTCTTAAATTACTTTCATATTCATAGACTTGAAAATACTTGATCATATTCAACAACCATGCCTCAGTATCTTCCTCCTTCTCTCCATCATAGGAGAGAGGTTTTATTTTCCAAAATTCACCCTGTAATTCATTTTTTTGTCTAGACTATTGTTTATTGGCATCATTTTCCTCATATTCATCTAAGAAATCAACTCTTCCTTTTATCTTTATCCTCAAACCTTCACTTTCTTCGTTGTTCCGCGAAGTCAGTTCTCTTATAAGTTTTTCCTGCTCCTCACAAGCTAAAGATAGCCTGTCATTCTGACTTTTAAGTTGGGCCATATCTCATTGCATCCTATGCAACATATCCATCAAAGGAGCATTGGGATCTGACGTGTTATCTCCACCACCCAAATCGACATAGAGCTCATCCTCTTTAGTCATTTTCTTTTTAGTACTTTTTTCTGTACAACAATACAACATTAGTAATATCCATATAAATTTCACTCATAGCAGTGAACACATAAACAACTCAGTTTTCAAACTAGGACTCTGATACAATTTGTAACATCTCTTATTTACACCAACTAATTTTTTTTTTCTCTATAAATAACATTTAACTATCATATTTCAAAGTGTTGTTTAAATTTCATTTTCTAACATAAAGGGTTTATAATTTTCTAAGAAGAATATGCTAATAATATTTGCATTATTATTTCCCCTAGCCTACCTCATTAGAAATTAATTATATATATATATATATATATATATCTTATTATAAGAGGTCACGCCCATATTTATATAAGTGATTTATTTCCTTTACTATGTATAGAACATTAACATCACCACTTATTTATAATTATACCTTCCAGTTATATATAATTATACCTTTCACTTATATACATATAAGTTTTAAATATCAAATTTGTGATTTGACTTTCATTTAAAAACTATTCAAATCCCACATTTGAATATTATATCACGCATAGGTATGAAGAGAGACTACCCATTCACATTGGGTTTCATAAAATGTTAATACTTACCCTTATAAACTTCGATTTCTAAAGATGAATATAGGGCTTTGATATGGTAGCTTATGCATTTAATGTTGATTTGAGTTATTCGTATAATTTCATTTATGGTTGAACCTTGGTTACATAACCTATTTCTAATTTCTCCTTTTCATGAATTTTTTATACGAATTAAAACATATACGTTTGTACTTTGGATTGGATTCAAACCACGACTCAACAGGAAGTACATGTGTGTTAATTGCTATCAACCATACTCCACACAAATTTGTACCAAATCATTAATTCTTTAGAATTTTATCAGATTCGTATGATTTGTTTAATTGTTTTATTCCCCAAGATTGACTTATGATCCATACCTATCTCTCCAATCGTATGCCAAGTGGACGGTCTTAATCTTCGGAAAATTGTTAGGGTTTCTCGGTCAATCATATTTAATGCCTTCTTTCAGCCTTATTTCATCCTTTCCGGTTCATTTCTACGATTTTATATTCAGTCGAAGAACAGAGTTATGCCATGGATTTACCCGAGCCAAAGTTGAATGAATTCGAGTTCACGGTTTCCACGGTATCTTGTGTTGGAATGATATTAGGTAAATCGAAATTTTCCTTACACTTCTTACTATGTTAGTTCAACTCCTAATTCGATTTTTTTTTTTTTTTTCTGTAACTCCCATGTTTGGCTCAATATTGTTAATTAACTTCGATTTATACTTGTCTCTCTTTCTATTTTCCATCTGCTCGTATGGCGAGCTCTGGTGTTGGTTACTCATTTTCTATACCTTAATTCAATGAGGTTTATTATCTCTTTAGAGCAACGATTTTAATTAAATCCCAGATATTGCTTCTTCATATGTGTTATCTCTTATTGTAGAGATTAACAGCGTTTTCCACTAGACTTTTATTTTACAACGAATTTTTAGGATGGGACTTAGATCGTTTGACTGGTATATCATTAGGATTTATTTTAGATTGCTCCACATCTTAAGACGTTTAGGTATATACATATACTCGCTCATGAGGCTTTAAATGGACCCTATTGTTTTATATTTTCATTTTTCACATATTTAAATTTCAAATGGATTCAGAGCAATAGATATATATAACTTTGTTATGTCTTCAACAAACTTTACACAGTATTATCGTTTAAGCTTGCTCTGTGTTAAGGTAATAACTTCCGTCTTTTCTCGTTTTGTTTTCTCAAATTCTTTTGAAACAATCTATGGTGTTTTTTCCCTCTAAATTCATTTTTCCTTCTTATTGATGATGTACAGGTACCCCACAGGCTTCGCCTGGATTTTCATCATTTGTTTACCAAGTGATATTTTCAATCTTTTTTTAGCTTAACTCCCAGTCTTCTTGTTTACAGTTCGGTATTGGTATTTTGTTTTCTTCTGGTTAACAATAGATTACCCATCGAGGCCTTACCTATTTTTCTCACTATTTTATCTAATCAAATCATATTCAGAGATAATATTTTTTTTAATATGTAATGAACTATAACTTCTATTGGAATTTGGACATTTGAATGGTGACTCATTTTGAGTCCTTGCTTCAAAATATATATATATATATATATATATATATATATATATATATATATATATATATATATACGTTTGTATATATATATTCAGCAGAAAATTTTATTGTTATCAGATGTTAATTTCAAACGTTCTTCATAATTTTCTTTTCTGAGATGAGGAAAATCATTGTGTTTTTCATTAACAGAAAATCGTATATTCAATCTGCATAATATTAATACACTCATTAATAATACTGATTCATGTTCTTCCATAGATACTGCATTTTATAGTTTTGCTTATATTTAAAACTGTCAAACTCTGTAAAAATTTTCTCTCTGTAATGTATCAAATCGGTTTACTATATGAATGCAGTTAATTCTAGGTTTCTGTAGATCTTTTTCAGATTAAATGTAGAAGGCTGAAACTCTTAATTTTCTTCATATGCTGAAACCAAATTGGTTTTATTTTAAATAGTAATGCATATTTAATGTTATCATTTTATTTAAAAATGTGAAGTATAAACTTCGATATAAATTGTCCTTTCTAGTTTTCTGTATAAAATTTAAAGTGACTATTCTAAATTGTATCATATGTACATAGTTTCTTTTCTATACCCTCTATTGTTCATTTAATTACATAAAATGTAAACAAAACTTCTAATGTATTAATTATAGGCAGTCACCTCTCTGTTATGCACTAGACTTTAAGTTTTATACATCTTTGTGTTTTTCTTTTCTAATAATTATTTCTTCCCAGGAATATACATTTTATTATATATTAACTTATTCTACAAGGGAATTCGACTTAAACTACTGGATTTTTTTTTTTAAGCCAAACCCAACAAGTCTTCATTTCTTTTTCAGAATCAATTTTCTGAATTCAAATCAAGCTAAACATATAATTTCTGAAATTTTTCTTTTTCTAATGATTTATTTGAATTATGCAGAGCCGTATACTCTTTGATTTTCCATTTGGTTAAATTTTCCATACAAAGAATATCATAGATTTATAGCAAATACTTTTATTGTACTATTATATATGTTCAACAGAATTATACTACTTCATGGAATAGAAATTTATGTTTACTTAGATATAAATCCTTTCTCAGGAAGGGAGATACAACTTATCTTTCTGAATTCTAATGTTTTCTTCTTTGAAGTTTTTTTTTTATACAGAATTTAATATTACTTACCCATTAAATTCAAATCATAGTTGCTAGTTTATAAAATCTATTTTTTCTCATGTACATATAACTTTATACTATAGGAACAGATTAAAGTTATAAAATTCATTTTTCTATGGGAATAAGATATATCTCCAGATTTAAACGAGTATTGGGTTTAGAGATTCTGGTTGATATTTCCCAATAGGCTCTATTCTTACAACCATACAAATTTCAAACAATTATTTCTTCTAATAAGATTTTTTATATGTAAGGAATTACATATCTACAACATAAGAATTTAATACTTTCAAGTTTAATAAAAATTTAATATTTCATAATACAAATCTGTAACAGCAATTTATTAATTAGGTGCACATACCACTTCTTTCTATGACCAATCCTCCCAACTTTAGAGTTCTTCTATCTCCAAACCTCACCCATGAGCTGAGATACTCTAATGACAAACTAACTTCAGTCTGTACTGGAGCAACTTATTTAAGCTATGATTTCCTCAGGCCTGTTTCTAAATTCTGCGTCCAGAATTTTCAGGATGTTTTCTTCCTATTTTGCCTAGGCTTCCCTCAATGAGGTACTTTAAAAGCTTATTTTTCTGCTTTTCCTGGCTTTTCTACCTCTTCCCAATTACTTTCCTCTTCATTGGGGAATTTATATATTTTTTTTTCTTTTTAATCTAATTTAGAAATATTTCCTTTCAAGGCTTTTTGAAAGGTTTTGGGGAAGTCTTAACATTTTTCCATATATTCATGTATCAGGGTCGTAATCTCCAATCTCATCTTGTCATAGTGCACACATAAATATTCTATTTATTTTTCATTAATAAATATTTAAATAAATCCACACATTAATTCTCCATTGTAGTCCACTCCCCTTTTGATTTTTGTTCAAATATCTAACATGAAAAGCATAAAAAATTGAAGTATTACATTCATTTATCAACTCACTCAACACTTAGCTAATTCTTTAACACTTTATGCAAAAATTAATTAAGTATGTTAACTATTTGAAATGTAATAACAGACTCTTATACACATTTATAGACATTGATGAGGAGGATCTTCCCTATGCAACTAAATCTGCTCACGGAGCAGAGCAATACACTTTCTCTTAGCTAATGATTGTCTAGTTACTGCGGTCATATATGACATCGTTTTAATCAACTGTTTTTAAATACATGTATGGAACATCCTAGTATAATTTATAAACCTAATTACCTTTATGTCAATTTTCTCATTAAAATCACAATTCTCAACGCTAATTGTGGTGTTCAAATATTTTTTTAGAACATAATATTAGTATTGTTATTATTATTTAAATTTAAAAAATGTCCGGTATTACAAAATAATATTTGTGTTGGTGTAAAAAATTGTAAATAGATATATCAAAATATTTGATTATAAACTAAAATTTTCTTGCTTATAATGTAAAATTTATTTAAAAATTAGTAAATCTTATTACATTATTATTTTTATAAATATTTTGTTTTCATAATTTATTTTATCATTTGGTTATGATGTAGTTAGCGTATTTCTAAATAATCACTTATTTAAATGGAAAATATAAAGGGTTATATTTTAATATATTATTTTAAAATATTTAATTAATAATTTTTATAATTTTATTTTGTATTAATAAATTTATAAATAATAAGATTTTCAGAAAATTATAGATTTTCTCCTACAATAAGACATTGTCAAAGAATTTTGGTTTGAAAATATCAAAAGATTTTAGTTGTATTGATCTGCTAAACAATTTATTGGCCCAAGTGCATGAATTTAAGTTTTTGTAAAATATATTGCAACTCACTCATTTGTAGCGAAAAAAAAAATTAATAATACTATGGTTTAATGGATAAAAAATAGTTTTGAGAATTTGAGGGAACTTATAAAAATATGCTTAATCCAAAATCTCTATACAAATGTTATTATTTAACAAAAAGAAAAATTTCATATACTAATCTAATAGTTGATATAGTAGTTATAATCACAATCTTACTAGAAAATCTTACCAAGATTTAATCTGAAAGCGCTTTCAAACTAATATAGTTTAAATATGTTCCTCTACTTTCAAGGTTTCTTATTACTATGAATAACGCTTTATGTTGGTAGAATTACATTATTAGATTATAAAAATATTTAATATCTAATTCTTTAGATTTATAATTCCTTTTTATTTGATTTTTTAAACATAAATATAAATGTCATAAATTTCAAATATTTAAATTATTCACTTTAATAATATAGTTTGTTTAATGTTAAAGTTTTATAAAAGAAAATTTATTTAAACATTTAAAAGTACTTTTTAAAAGTGATATCCCAATATAATAATAATAATAATTATAATAAGACAATCAAAGTGCTTTATAATTCATTCATAATTAAAATGAATAAAAACTAATATATAAATTTAAAATCAATAAATTTTAATATTAAAACAGTCAATATTATCATGTTATATCTAATTAAATAAGCTAACTTCCACCCGAAATTTTGTCGTTTTCTTTACGTCTTAAAAAAAATATATGAATAAGTTTATTGAAAATGTTAGGGTCCTATAAATTATATTGATCAATTGTTCATTATTTGGTTTTTTATTTTGGGAATTTGATGCTACAGTTTAGTATATGGATTAGTAGGTGCCATAGGCTAAAGGTTTACTTGTCCAAGAAACAATTTAGTTCCCAAAGTCATGTGGCCAAGACAAATCTGAGTATTGGGTGATTTTTTGCATATAAAGTCCGAGTGAAATCATGTTACAAGTATTTTCATAGTAAATTTTTTAAAGGGCTTTCCAATGATATATCTTGTGCTTCAAATTGAATTCCAAATAAAAATATAGAGCAAGTTGAAATTTTCTCCTCAAAACAAAAAAGAAAAAATAAAAATGCCTAATTGTGAAACAATTTATTTGAATTATTAAAATTTATTCAAAAAAATTATTTGGAAATCCAAAGTCTAAACTATAGAACCATATTTCCCTTCACACACCAACCAACAAGAATTTATTAATTTATTTTCTCTAGAATTTGCGCTTTTATTCTACTTAAGCTTCGGTGATATAGTTATGAAATAATTTTTACCAATGAAGGACGAGTATAATGCTACTAACGAAGTTGAAAGGATATTTTTTATGGGTCCTATGAAACTAATGTATAGGTGAAAGCAAAAGGAGGCAAAGTAATAATAACACTATGGTGAACAAGATTTAGGTAAATCTATGGGAAGGCAAAAGAAAACATCATTTTTAAAATCCATGGGAAAGAAAAACAAAATGTGGATTTTAAAAAAAAATGTATGGATTTGAAAACAATATATGGTTTTTAAATGAAGATGGTTTATTAAATCATTCAAATAAACATGTTGAAATTTTATGAAATTCATTTACACGTTCAATAAAAAATATTTGGAAATATTATTTAAATTAATTTTTTCTTCTCAAAATATTTTTTGATAATAATGAAGTGTTCAAAACATGGCGAAAGGAAAAAAAATGATAGAAATAGAACTCAAAGGGACAACTGGTTGATACACGTTGCAGAATTAATCAAGTTGAAAAGGACGATAATAGGTTTGTGAAGAAAAAATCAACCTCTCTGGACTCCAAGGAAGAGGATCAATATTAGTTTACCAATTTACATATATGGAGATTGAAGTTGTTCCAATTTTTCCATATTTGCTGCACTTTGATTGTTTTTATATTTAGTCTAATATCCATATTATTTCTAGAAATTGTTGGACATTATTTTGTAAGCAGTTCCTTTTAGGAATATGAAATTAGTTCAATAGGACGTCTATAATTATGTTATAATAATATCGAGTAGCGGTTGGGACTTGTATGAAAAAATAAGTTTTTGATGTAAAAAATTTCACTAAGCTAAAGGTGATCATTTTCAGTGATACAAAAACTTCTTCCAAGATTCATGCGTTAGACAATTTGGTGATGCTTTTCCTCTTGTGAAATTTTTATTTCTCTGTTTTTCCATAAGTTATTCTAATATGTATTGTTTAAATGAAATTATGGGTTGAATTTATTTAATTACACTCCCCTTTTGATTATAAAAAATATCTGTGTTTTCCAACTAAAATTAAATATAGAATTCATTCTTAAATTCTCTATTTTTATTTGTTTCTGAGTATTTTCCTCCAATTCACTCCACAAGGCTCTAAAGAACCAATGGTACGTCCACCTTACCCTTCTACACTTCATCTATTATTTCTTCACTTCATTTACTTAAGGTTTATGACTCCATTTCCCAATGGATTATTCTTGAAGTTTCAACCAAACGTTTCAAGAAAAGAAACAATGAACCCAATATCTAACATAAAATCCCAAAACAACAAATCTAAATCTAATAGAGAGATACCTCTCTGAGTTTACAAGAACTCTATTTTAACCATGCAAGTGTTTTTGTGGTTATCTCTTGGTTTCTCTCACATCCTTAGGAAATTATAGAGTGATAACATAGTGGAAACCATATTGCGGAACACAGGTTTAATCTTCTCCATAAAATACTATCAAGTTTTAGATCCGGTTTCTGATGGTGGATAATGATTAGACACAATAAGGTCACCTAGTGACTCCAAATAGTTTCACATTGATCTAAATACTCCACTAGCATCACAATCCAAAAATCAAGATGATTTCTCAATTTAGAAGGTATGCACCCATGAATCGAGATCATATTGTAGGATTTTCAGATCGAATGTTTGGTTTAAGTTGGAAGACTCATTTACCTACATTCAAAGATAAGAAAAGGAGATGATGCTGATTTGCACTTGATTAGGTTTCATATGCACATTTGTAATTTTAATGTCAAAATTAAGAAATATTGTCTTATGAAGATGTACATGGCGTCCTTGGAAGGAAATGCAAGGTCTTCGTATGAAAATTTTCTAGCTATTAGTATATGTTCTTTAAAGAATTCTCATACTGTATTTTTTGAGAAAGAAAAATGAAGATTATCCATGTTTTTCGTTGGTTCAAAAATGTTGTGATCATTTTGAAAGTTTAATTCAATATCTGGAAGGTTACTATGAGGATGATGAGATTATACAGGCTATTGATTAGAGACCTTTTACCCATGAAGAATATGAAGAAGCTATTTGTTATGACATTCAATAAAATTTTCAACATGCACTAATTCCCTTGGCTGAGGATGAAAGGGAACTTAACTTTAATGATGGAAGTCATGTTCTTTTCCTTGAAATTGATGAAAATGTGAAGCATCCTTGCAATTTTTTATGTGGTCATGATAATGATGAAGATAGTCACAATATTGATGTAGAAACTCATGTTTTGTCCCTTGGATCTTATCAAAATTTTCATATGCTAAGAAAACAACATATGGATGAGGATTATGATTCAAGTTTTTCTTCGAGCTTTTTATTTTCTGAATTTTCATTTTAAAAATAAGCTTTTCAAGTTTAGATTTCTGATATTGTATGTATGGAAAATTTAGATAGTGAATCCACACATGACAATTTTAAAATAAATTCACATGAGTATATTCATAATAGACAACAAATTCTACCAATAAAATCTTCAATACAATAGAATTTTATTTAATTTCCAAGGAGATACTAAAGAAGAGAAAATTGTTTAGATCCTTTGGATGATGAACACAATATTTATAATCTTACATCCCTTGAAAAAAACCCAAAAATTAAAAAAAACACAAAGACATTTTTATTGAAGAATATGAGAAGTCATTCTCAGGTGTACACATATCAGATTCCCTATTTGAAGTTCTTCATCATCATCTAAATTCTTATCTTTGGAATGATATGAATAGATATTTTACTAAGCAAACAGGTCATTTTCCTCTTGATAATTACCATGAGTTTTCTAATGAAAAGATTAAATCCATTGAACAACAAAGGAAAATTGCCCATGACTTTGAGAATCCTTTGGAAAACTATAGAGTATTCACCAAAATATAATTTTGTGTTGATTATGGATTATGAAGAGGGTTTCAGTGAGAAGTTTGAGCTTCCATTTTCTGAGTTTAATTTTCTGCCTAGAGGAGTGGAATGCAATCTTCAGTTAAGGAGCCACTTTCTTGGTTGGTTGCATTAGAAGTTTTTATTGCTTGATATTATAGTAATTTCAGTATATTAGCATGAGTAGGTGCGATGAATAAGCTCCACTCTTTGAGAATTATTTTTAGTTTCAGTTTTCAGTATACAGTTCACATTTCAGTTTAAAGAATGGGTTTCATTCAATTTAAGGATTATAATAGTTTATCAATTGTTTTTTTAGTTACACAGGTTTCATGGTAGAGAATTTTTCAGGTTTGGTATCATCCCAATGGACAAGGCTACTAGTCTACAGTGTTTTTGGAACATCACAAAGAGAATACCATACCCATTGGAGCATATGTTAGGAGCCTATAAATTATAGTGATCAATTGTTGATTATATGGTTATTTATTTTGGGATTCTGCTAGTAAATTTTGAGCCTATGGATAACTAGGTGCCATAGCCTAAATATTTTCTTGTCCAAGGAACCATTTAGCTCTTGACGACCTCTGGCCAAAAAATTTTAAAAATTTTGGAGATTTTTTGCATCTAAATTAAGGGTAAGATCATGTTGCAGGTGTTTTCACGGTTAATGGCTCAGAATCAAATTTCCAATAGTATGTATAGTTCTCCAAACCGACTTCCAGATCCAAAGATATAGCACGTTGAAACGTTCTCCTCAAAATGAGAAAAAATAACGTAAAAATATTAAGTGTGAAATTCTTTATTTGAAATATTAATATAATTCAAAAAATTAATTTTGAAATCCAAACTCTAAACTATAGAACCATATTTTCCTTCATGCATTTGTCAACAGTAATTTTAAATTAAATATCAAAAAGTGGAACAAGGTTGTGGCCCCACTCCTGGTAGGAAGGTCAATGGTTTTGTTTCATTTATCCAATTTCTCTGGACTTGAATCTTGGATTCCGCTAAATCTTGGGTGATACATTAAGGGATAATGTTTACCAATGAAGGAGTCTGAGTAAGATACTACCAAGGAATGTGAAAGAAGATTTTTTACAGGTCACATACTTATGAAACTAATGTGTAAGTGAGAGAAAAAAGAGGTTCTATAAGAATAAAACTAAGGTTAACAAGTCTAAGGTAAATGAGGCTAGGTTGTAAAATTAATTTACAGGTATAGGTAAAAGGAATTTACAGGTGCAAGTAAATGAAGTTACAAGTGTAAATAAAAGGAGGGCGAGTAAATATAAAAAATATAAAAATTTTACAAAAGGAATTGAACCAGAGTGAAAAGTAATTTATTTTCTTTTAATTTATTGTATGTTCACACAAAGGCATATTTAAATTATTTTGAGATTGAAAATAATTTCAATTATTTTTAAAATCAAAATGATGGGAACAAAACCAACAATAATTATTACATAGATGAGGAAGGAAAATGAATTATGAACAAAAAATATATGGGAATGTGATATTTGGATAAATATTTATCCAAATATTTTACAGGTATAAAAGGAAAAGTAAAAATAAAAACACATGGATAAACAACACATGGTTTTAAAAACCCATGGGAAGGAAAACAACACATGATTTTTAAAATACATGGCAAGTTAAAACACGATATGGATTTAGAAAACAAGGAATGGATTTGAAAACAACACATGGATTTCAAACCAAGATGGTTTATTAAATAATTCAAATAAATATGTTTAAATATCTATGAAATTCATTTATAGGTTTGATAAAAAATATTTAGAAATATTATTCAAAATATATTTTTCTTCCCCAAATATTTTGTGACAATAATGAAATGTTCAAAAGATGATGAAAGGAAAAAATGACAAAAATAAACCTTAAAAGGATAGCTAGATGATACATCTGCCAGAATCAATCAGAATGAAAGTAAATCTAAGAGGTATGTGAATAAACATTCAATCTCTCTATACTCCAAGGCATAAAATCACCATTAGTTGAAAAATTTCCAAATATCAAGGCTGAAGTTGATCTAGCAGTTCAAGGTTTGCTGCACTTTTGTAGTGATTTATGTGGTTATCATCTTCTGAAGAGCTTCACGGATTATCCACCATATCACAAAACATCTGTCGACGTTTCGAATCCCAACGGGGATCCATCTTCACGACAATGGAATAAGGAAATTGAAGAAGGATCATAGTTCATTAATAGTGAAAAAGGGTATGAAAGGAGCCCACCAAAAAAATTAATATTTAATTTCTAAATTTTTAATTTTTAAATTTAATTATAAATTTTATTTCTTAAATTGATTTCTAATTTTAATAATTTACCCATATGAATTAATATAGTTATAAATTTTTAATAATAACAAACTTATTACTTACTAATAAGTTTATTATTTCAAAATTTTTTATTAAAAATGTCAAATTCTTTTTTATTTTAAATTAATTTTATTATGTTTAATGTTTATGATTTTAATTTAATAAATTAATTTAATTTATATTTTATAAAGTAACTAATTATATTTGTATTGACATTTGTTTTAATATTTATTTTATTTCATTAATCATGTTTATTATTTTATTTTATTAACTATGATTATTATTTAATCTAATAATTAATAATAATTTATGAATTAATTTTAATTTTATTTTAAAACCAAAATAAACCAATTATTTACTAATAAGTATTAATATTTATTTAAAATGTAAATAAATATTAGTACAATAAATAATTATTTGTTTTAATGCATTACTTATGTTTATTGTTAAATCTGATAAATAATATTAAAGTTAATTTAGGAATTAATTTTCATTTTTAATCTCAATAATTTTTAAATAGTTATTTATTATTTTTCATTAATTAGTTAATATTTTAATCTAATAAATTAAATTTAATCTAATAAAATTAATAATGTTAGGAGGAAACATAAGTATTTGCTAATAATAATTATTAATAAATTAATTTATTTTTACTTTATAAAATAAAATAAAAATTAATTAATGAGAATAATTATTAAAATTAAGTTCCTTATTTATTAAATAATCACTAAAAGAAAAGAGACAAACTTGAGACTATTTACTTGAAAAGCTATACCTGGGAGAAATGTGCTTTCGAGGAACAAATTTTTCGAAGAAGAGGACGTGAGTTGTCGCTAATTTCATATCCCCCATCCCTATTAAGGTTGTCTGGATGTTTTTTAATCTCAAGGGCCTCTCGTACTTTTCTTTTGTAATAGTGATCTTCTCTTGCAATGATCTTTGCATCTTCAAGATGCACTTGGTGTTTAGTTTTCAAAGAGTGTTCCGTAAGGGCAGAGGTGTGAAGTCGTTCATTTAACTGATCACATTCTTTGTCCAATAGTCTCCGTTATTGAAAATTGTGCGAAAATATCATTCTTCCTTAGAACCTTGGCGATTTTATCAGTGACACCCTTAATGTATGGTAGAAAAACCCTTCCCCCTTTTCCTTGAGGTTCAAGGTGTTTTTGAGGTAGGATCGTGCCCTTAGCTCTTTTTAGGACCTTTCTAGTATCTCTTTATTTATAACCCAAATCCATAAAAACAAATGATAAGTGGTTGATTTCTTCGTTAAGGTGTTCAGCATCAGATGTCCTCATGGCTCTAACGACAAGGGTATTAAGGACACCAAACTTCTCAGTTGGATGATGGTAGGATTCAACATGGAGATAACTATCAGCATGGTTTTTTTTCTTGAATACATGGTGCCCAAGAGTTCCATCATCATTCCTAACAACAAGAACGTCCAGAAAAGTAATGCACCTATTTTCTTCAGTTTTCATAGTAAACTTAATTTCTAAGGAAATGGAGTTCAAGTGATTAAAAAACCTTTCCAGATTCTCTTTTCCATGAGCCCACTTTATGTTGGTATTGTCAACAAATATTTTCCACCAATATGGTTTTAAGGGATATCAGGCAAGGGCATTTTTCTCAAATTTTTCTATATATAAGTTGGTGACAATAGGGGAGAGTGGAGAACCCATTGTGACCCCTGATACATGCTCTTAGAACTCCCCTTGGAAGCTGAAGAAAGTGGAACGAAGGAGTATTTCCACAAGCTTGGATGTTCTTGGATTAGTGACTTCTTTAATGACTTGAATTGCCTCATCTAAAGGAATCTTAGTGAATAAGGATACCACATCAAAACTGACCAAAATGTTGCCCTCTTCTACTCTTTGATCCTTGATGAGCTTCAGAAAATCATTTGAGTCCTTTATGAAAGAGTCTGTGTTCCCAACAAGGGGCTTCAAAATCTTAGCAACATATTTCGCTAGGTCATAGGTGGGGGATCCTATGGTATTGACAATCAGTCTAAGGGGGATACCATATTTATGGATTTTGAGTAGTCCATAAATCCTGTGTACAACATCACATGAGGGAGTCAACTTCTTTTTTAACTTATCATCCAGCCCTGAATTCTTAATCGCTTTCTTGACTTCTCTTAATACCTTGCGCATGGGGTTGGAGTTAAGTTTATTGTAGCTACTACAATCAAGATGCTCTTTCATTTTTCTTATATAGTCAACCTTATCCAGAACAACAACAACACCAAATTTTTCGGCTTTAATTATCACAATGTTCTCATTATTGCATAGGGCCCTAAGAGCGCTAAGCTCTTCCTTACTTAAGTTGCTTCTTAGAGTTCTGGCTTTCTTCAAAATAAGGGAGAATTCTTGTCTTAAAGTTTATTTTTGATCGAGAGCTAAACCCTGAATTCCTTCCTCTATGCTACACAAAATTCTTTCATTTGGGATGCCCTTGGGAGCAACTGGAAAGCCTAAGCCCTTGCTAAGTATATTAATGAAATCTTGACCTAGCTCTAAAGAGGATAAATTCACAACATTTAATTATTATTATTCTTGTTTAATGGTTGTTCGATCCTTTCAATCTTGTGATTACTATGGTAAAGTTCATGGCTATTCCAAACCCATGAAAACTGGTATCCATCCCTACCACAAAGCTTATGAGGTTTGCACCGATCCAGATTCTTGACATCGCCCTTGACCGAAGTAGTGCCTGAGGTATTGACCCAGGAAACAATGTTATTGATGTTGACTGCACTAACAGAATTCAGAATCCAATCCCATCTATCCATTACGGTGGTATTGATTGAGGCATCAATGATAACAGCACTAATGTTGTATGCATTAACCACATTCAGGAGCCTAGCCCGTCTGTCCACCACCGAATCTGTAGAATAAGGAGATTCCATCTTATCTGCCACCTTATATTTGTTCCTGTCAATTTCATTGCTATCAATGGATACGATCGAAATTTCTTTGTTACGCATTGGAGAAAACAACTCAGGGGACGGGGTGTAATTCCTGAGGGAGAGAAGGTAATCAATGTTGTATCACATTGGTATCTCCGATGACGGACCAGCAATTGATGATTTTTTTTCTGTGTGTACATCATCACAGTTTGAAATGCCACAATTTATGAACAACAAATCGCAAATAGAAACACATCCCATGTCTGAACAGTCGTTATCAGCTCTATTAGGGTCACCATCTCGTGAGGGGTTAACAAGGCACAGGCCAAAATTTCTTCTGCCATCATTATCCATATTTCTAAAATCGCCAATTCTATCAACGATGTTCCATTTATTGAGATTGTTCCTGCAGACCAAGTAGTTAACAGGGCAATCCTTTAATGAATAGACATAATTCACAACCTCATTACCAGTCAATGCGTCAGCGGAATCAATCATCATTTAACCAGGTAGTATAGTATAAACCTCCTGAATGCTATTTCAATGTTGCGCCTTATGTACCCGGTCTCTTTCCATCATAGTTTTTGATAGTTCCAACCCATATGAGACTGTGTTGGATCTAAACTCATTATCACTAGAAACACTAATATCAAATCGCGCCAGTCTCCTGATTTTCTCCAATTTCCTAGCATGCCTATTCCTTGCCAACAGACCTTCTCCTTCAGATTTTATAGCAACCCTTTGAGCTGGCGAAATATGTTGCTAAGATTCTGAAGCCCCTTGTTGGGAACACAGACTCTTTCATAAAGGACTCAAATGATTTTGTTAAGCTCATCAAGGATCAAAGAGTAGAAGAGGGTGACATTTTAGTCATTTTTGATGTGGTATCCTTATTCACTAAGATTCCTTTAGATGAGGAAATTCAAGTCATTAAAGAAGTCATTGATCCAGGAAAAGCCAAGCTTGTAGAAATCTACCTTCGTTCCACTTTCTTCAGCTTCCAAGAGGAGTTCTATGAGTAGGTATCAGGGGTCACAATGGGTTCTCCACTATCCCCTATTGTTGCCAAATTATATATGGAACACTTTGAGAAAAATGCCCTTGCCTCATATCCCTTAAAACCAGATTGGTGGAAAAGATTTGTTGACGATACCAACATAAAGTGGGCTCATGGAAAAGAGAATGTGGAAAGGTTTTTTAATCACTTGAACTCCATTTCCTCAGAAATTAAGTTTACAATGGAAACTAAAGAAAGTAGGTGCATTCCTTTTCTGGACATTCTTGTCATTAGGAATGATGATGGAACTCTTGGGCACTGTATATTTAGGAAGAAAACCCATACTAATAGTTATCTCCATGCCGAATCCTACCATCATCCAGCTCAGAAGTTTTGTGTCCTTAATACCCTTTCCATTAGAGCCATGAGGATATCTGATGTTGAACACCTTAACGAAGAAATCAACCACTTATCGTCTGTTTTTAGGGATTTGGATTATAAAGAAAGAGATATCAAAAAGGCCCTAAAAAGAGCCGAGGGCACGATCCTACCTCAGAAACACCTTGAACCTCAAGAAAAAGGAGGAAGGTTTTTTGTACCATACATTAAGGGTGTCACTGATAAAATCGCCAAGGTTCTAAGGAAGAATGATATTTTCACACAATTTTCAACAACAAGGACTATTATACAAAGAATATGATCAGTTAAATGAATGACTTCGCACCTCTGCCCTTGCAGAACACTCTTCAAAAAATAAACACCAAGTGTGTCTTGAAGATGAAAAGATCATTGCAAGAGAATATCACTATTACAGAAGAAAAGTAAGAGAGGCCCTTGAGATTAAAAAACATCTAGACAACCTTAATAGGGATGCGGAATATGAAATTGGCGACCGTTGGCGTCCTCTTCTTCAACAAATCTGTTCCTCGAAAGCACATTCCTCCCAGGTATAATTTTTAAGATAAATAGTCTCAGGTTTGTCTCTTTTATTTTAGTGATGGTTTAATAAATAAGGAACTTGCTTTTAATAATTATTCTCATTAATTGATTTTTATTTATTTTATAAAATAAAAATTAATTAATTTATTAATAATTATTATTAGTAAATACTTATTTTTCCTCCTAACTTAATTAATTTTATTATATTAAATTTAATTTATTAGATTAAAATATTAACTAATTAATGAAAGATAATAAATAACTATTTACAAATTATTGATTTTAAAAATGAAAATTAATTCTTAAATTAACTTTAATATTATTTATTAGATTTAACAATAAACATAACTAATGTATTAAAACAAATAATTATTTAGTATATTAATATTTATTTACATTTTAAATAAATGTTAATACTTATTAGTAAATAATTTGTTTATTTTCATTTTAAAATAAAATTAAAATTAATTCATAAATTAATATTAATTATTAGATTAAATAATAATCATAGTTAATAAAATAAAATAATAAACATGATTAATGAAATAAAATAAATGTCAATACAAATATAATTAACTTTATAAAATATAAATTAAATAAATTTATTAAATTAAAATCATAAACATTAAACATAATAAAATTAATTTAAAATAAAAAATAATTTGACATTTTTAATAAACATTTTTTAAATAATAAACTTATTAGTAAGTAATAAGTTTATTATTATTAACAACTTATAATTAAATTATTATTATTATTTTTTTTTCTGAATAAGTCTAATTTCTATTTATATAACATAAAGTACAAAACTACCACAGTTTCAGCTGAGTGAGCTTGAAAGCTGGTCTTGATAGTCACGATATGCATGGTTATGGACTGCCCACAGAGGAGAAACTAGTCCCTTAGAAACTTGTCTTGCCGCCCACGCAGGGGAAACCGACATTGTGTTTAGATATTTTGACAAAAAATGACATATGAAAATAACAATCTGCTGTTTCAACAAAAGAGAATTAAACAGAAAAAAAAAACCAACCCATGAAACCTGGGCTTCAGAACTGTGTTCCACCAAGAGTTACTGGGATTACTTGTCATTAGCAGGAGAGGGAGGTTCCTCCACAATGCGGCATCTATAATCGCCACTTATGTCGTCTTCATCCTCAATGGTGGCTTTGTCGGCAACCTTCTTCATCTGTTCCTTATTCGTGTCTGCTTGAGCCATCTCCAGCGTCACCTTTGAGTTCTTAGCTACGTCTTTGTCCGGAGGGGGCTGAGGAGCGGGTGCAGGGGGGGGTTGAGGCTAGCAAATTCCTCCCTAAGGGCGACGGTGATGAAGGGGGTGATTACAGGCCTATCCAAGGTGCATTCGAAGTGAATTTCAGCTCTTTTGGAGGTTTGATGAAGGGGAATGTGAACAGATGGAGTGGAAGCAGGGGAAACGATAGTTTGGGTGACCGGTTGCCAAGGAGACATCACATTGGGAGGAAGAGAGCCCTGGGTGGAGTGTGTATGCTCAGCAAGGTGGCCTCTACCCCTTTTGTTTCTGGTTTCCGAGTAATGGCCGAAAGAGAAATCCTCAAAGGAGGAGTCAGTGCTTGGGGAGGACCGGGAGCGAGCAGCTCGGCCCCTACTACTACCGCGGTAGCATCTCATCCTATGACGGAGTCAAGGCATGACGGTGGTGGAGCGCAGACAATGACGAATGAGAGACGGACAGGAAGGACTCTGAGCAAAAGAGAGTGGCGTGGCTAGTTGAGCACAGGGCCGAGACTTTGTGCAACAAAGCTCACTCTGAGAAAAATGAAAGTCGGGTAGTGTTTCATTGCAGCAGAGCAGTAAACAATGTCTCCCTATGTGCATTCGAGCACTTGGCTCACCACAGGCAAGAGGACAGGAGCTTCTCTGCGGATCAAGAGACTTGTAAACAGGGTGTACATGGAACAAATGACTGTAATTGAACTCCATTAAGAACTAGAGGGGCAGAAAAAAATGGCGGTGGAGCGTAATAAGGGTGCATATGAAGAGCAGGGTGGCCACATTTAATGTGGAGTAAATGCGTCTGGGGGTGGCCATATGGCCACCTCACGTGGTCACCATTGGGAATCCCTATGGGACAAACGTCCCATCCTCCTCAGTTGGGATCCGCATCAGTAAATAATTAAAATTAGAAATCAATTTAAGAAATAAAATTTATAATTAAAATTAAAAATTAAAAATTAAAAAATTAAATATTAATTTCTTTGGTCGGCTCCTGTCATACCCTTCTTCACTATTAATGAATTATGACCCTGCTTCAATTTCTTCATTCCATTGTCCTGAAGATGGATTCCCTTTGGGATTTGAAACGTTGACAAATGTTTCGTGATACTGTGGATAATCCGGGAACCTCTTCAGAAGATTGTTTTTATATTTTGTCTAATATTCATATTTTATTCCATAAATTGTTGGAGATTATTTTGTAATCATTTCCTTTTAGGAATCTAAAGTCATTTCAATAGGATGTCCATAAATCTGTTGTAATAATATTGAGTAGTGGTTGGGACATGTATGAAGAAAAAAGTGTTTTGACGTAAACTTTTTCAGTGAGCTAAAGGTGATCATTTTTCAGTAATACCGAAAATTGTTCTAGGATTCATGTGTGAGACGATTTGGTGATGTCTTTCGTTTGTGAAATTTGTATTTCCCTATTTTTCCATAGGTTATTCTAATATGTTCTATTTAAAGAAAATTATGGTCTGAGTTTATTAAATTACATTGTCCTCTGGATTATAAAAAATATTTGTGTTTTCCAACTCAAATGCATTATATATTTCATTCTCAAATGCTCTATGTTTAACTGAATCTGGATATTTTCCTCCAATTCACTCCACAAATTTTTGAAGATCCAATAGTCTTCCTACATTTCCCTATTACACTTCATTTGTTATTTCAAGACTTGAGTTACTTATGGTTTATGACTCCATTTCCCAATGGATTATTCTTGAATTTTCTACTGAAAATTCGAAAAAAAAAAAAAAAACTCTGAACCCAATATCTAGCCTAAAATTCCAAAAAAATAAATCTAAATCTAATAGAGAGATCTCGCTGTGAGTTTAGAAGAGATAGATTCAAATCTTACATGTTTTTTTGTGGTGACTTATGGGTTTCTCTCACAACCTTGGGAAATTACGAAGTGATAACATAAAATTTACAATATCTATAATCCACAAAATTAAATCGCAACAAAAATGTATTTTTTCTTCTCACGTTCAAAATGTCATATACGAGTACTTCACATTTTCCATAAAATGACACTTTCGAATTTAGTTGAGGCTTGAACAGGTGAAATGTCTCAAGCGTTGTTGGATGTGAAACAACTGACTGTAGAATTTATCTTGTTATAAATGAAAGGGGTAACCAATGAAACTGGTATAGAGAGATTTTTAACTGAGAGGTGTCGTAATTTCTGCATATAATGGTTATTCACGATGCCAATGAAACTGGTATACAGAGATATGTTACTCATAGGTGTTATAATTTCTGCATATAATGGCTGTAAGCAAGGCCAACGAGATGAATTCGAAATTTCTTTAATATAAGTTGATATAAGTTAAAACATTTCTGCCTTGTATCATTGATACTTTTTAAAATGTATAAAATGAGAAGGACTGCGAGATTTATCAATAATATTGAATAACAAATTTGAACAATAAATCATTTACCCATACATAATTTGTATTTTTTGGTTTAAATTTTGATGATTGCACATGAACATTTGCATTAAGGCGATCATTTTGTCACAAAATCGATAGTGGGGCTCTTTACAGCACCATGAACATTTCCACGTAGTTTTCTAAAGTAAAACAATTTATTTTTAAATCCAGGTTGATGCCATTGAATATAAACTAGTGTCATTGAGTTGAGAGGCGCATTCTACAGCCCAGTATGACCCCGATATGTAAGTATGTCGGAAGCCAGAAATAAATGTCGGCTTGAACAATAACTTACATAAACATATAAATAAATAATTACACATTCATTAAAAATAAATTTAAACTATATAAACTTAAAATATGAAAAGGTTTACTAACACTAAAAAAGTGATATGGTAAATAAGTAAAATTATAAATAAACCATAAGTATGATAAATAAATAAAACCTCATTTTATGTTACTCAAGAGTTAAGGTAAATAAATAAAAATATAAATAAACTAGAGGTATGGTAAATAAATAAAACTGATTTTTATATTTACTCAATAAACCACTTTATATTTACAAAAACTCAAAATAGGTTTTATTTAGGTGAAGCCTATGGGACAAATTATTAATAATACCATGGGCCAAATACCATGGGACAAATTATTAATAATACCATGGGAAAATACGATGGGCCAAATAACATATTTATAAAAGAGGTATAGTGAATAAATAAATATAAAAGAGGTATAAAGAGGTAAGGTAAATAAATAAAAATATATCAAATACCATTAGAAATCAACATCTAATTATATATGAAGTATAAGGGTCAAATACCATGGACCAAATTATTATTAATACCATGCCAAAAAAAAAACATTATTAACCCTAAAATTAATATTAAAATATTAATATTATTAAATTTAATATGTTTAGATTAGTAAAATATTAAATTTATTATATTGTAATATATATTAATATATCATGATATATCATATAGGTGGAGAAGTAGGGAAGGTGACATTGGAGATATGGAGATAAATTGAAGGAGACCGGGGAAGAGGAATGAAGAGACAGAGAGGGAGAAGAGTGAGAGAGTTAGTGAAGGGTAAGAGAGGGACAAGGAGACATAAAGATGGAGGTGGGAGAGAGATAAGGAGAAAGGGAGGGAGAAGGAGAGAGGATTGGAGGGTAGGGAGTGAGAGAGAGAGAAAGAAGGAGAGAGAGAAAGAATGAGAGGAGGAGGAGAGGAGGGATAGAGATATGGAGTTGGAGGTGGAGGAGGAGAGAAGGAGGGATAGAGATATGTACATTGATTTCTATATTATAGTATTTCAATCTATTAATATTGGAGAGCAAGAGAGACAAGGTATGATGTTTGCTACAACAGCTCGAGCTTAATATTTAAATGGTTTACGATTCCAAATGTCCTTTTCAAATAATCAATATGAAAATATGACAAAACTAACATGGGTGAAAATGAGAATATTAGAAGAAAATAGTTCGTTCCTAATTGACTACATTCGTATGATTCATAGTTTCTATCATTCAATATTATTACATTGTCACTTTGCATTCAAAATTTTATTTCATCATTAAAGTTATTTTACAATATTTATCATCTCAACAAATTGAGGTAACTAATGAAATTTGAAGTTAAAATGACTCAATAAATCTCAGACATATTTAACATATTTAAAATGGTTATGTTAATATTAGATGTATTTACATATTATTGATAAAATTAAGCATATGTTCTTGATATTATTGATAGATTTTCCTTGGTCACACACGACTGAAACCAACCTAGATCCATCTTAACTCCAGATCTATCAAGTGCCGAGAGGGATCAAATCTCTCGAGGTGAAAACCTCTTTTTTGAGTGTAATACTTGAGGAAAGGTTTACACCTTGAGAGATTTGATCCCTCTCGGTGCTTGATAGATCTGGAGTTAAGATGGATCTAGGCTGGTTTCAGTCATGTGCGACCAAGGAAAATCTATGAGGAACATATGCTTAATTTTATCAATAATATGTAAATACATCTAATATTAACATAACCATTTTAAATATGTTAAATATGTTTGAGATTTATTAAGTCATTTTAATTTTAAATTTGATTAGTTACCTCAGTTTGTTGAGATGATAAATATTGTAAAATAACTTTAATGATGAAATAAACTTTTGAATGCAAAGTGACAATGCAATAATATTGAATGATATAAACTGTGAAAAATAAGAATGTAGTCAATTACAAATGGTCTTCATTGTGATCAATTTCAAACTATTTTGTTCTACTATTCTTATTTTCACCCATGTTAGTTTTGTCATATTTTCATATAGTTTTGTCATATTTTCATATTGATTATTTGAAAAGGACAGTTGGAATCGTAAACCATTTAAATATTTAGCTCGAGCTGTTGTAGTAAACATCATACCTTGTCTCTCTTGCTCTCCAATATTAATAGGTTGAATTACTATAACACAAAAATCAATGTACATTGTCAATAATTTTTTGTGCTTACACTGAAATCATTGCAAAAACACTATTAATCCAATGTCTTTAAAATTAATGTACCATCATACATCCAATTACATCAAATTAGAAATCAACATATACACTGAAATCAATGCAACTAATGCAAGAAATCAAATAATAATAGAAAACAATATCTACACTAAAATCAATGCATCTAATGCAAGTAATGAAATAAGATTAGAAATCAACATCTACAGTCAAATAAATGAGTCTAGTGCAAGTAGGAAAATAGGATTTAAAGCCAACATCGACACTAAAATCAATGCATCTACTGCATGCAATCAAATAGGATTAGAAATCACCATCTACACTGAAATAAATGCATTTAGTGCAAGGAATCAAATAGGATTAAAAATCATTTACATTTAGATAAATGCATTTAGTTAAATCATCTACATTTAAATCAATACATTTAGTGCAAGCAATCAAATATAATTATAAATCAACATCTACATTGAAGTTAATACATCTAGTGCAAGCAATCAAATAAGATTAGAAATCACCATCTACACTGAAATCAAGGCATTTAGTGAAAGCAATCAAATAGGATTAGAAATCACCATCTACATTGAAATCAATCCCTTTAGTGCAAGAAATCAAATAGGATTAAAATTAATCTACATTGAAATCAATTCATGTAGTGAAAGAAATCAAATATAACCAAAAATCAAAATCTACATTAAAATTAATGCATCGAGTGAAATCAATCAAATAGGATTAGAAATCATCATCTACACAAAAATTAATGCATTTAGTGCAAGCAATCAAATAGGATTAGAAACCATCCACATTAAAATCAATCCATAGAGTGTAAGTAATAAAATATCATTAGAAATCAACATCTATACCAAAATCAATTCATCTAGTGCAAGAAATGAAATAGGATTAGAAATCACCATCTACAATGAAATCAATGCATCTACTACAGGAAACATTCTTCCCTCTCTCCCCCATATATATCTATATATACATCCATCTCTCCTTATTTTTCTCTTTATCTCACCCCACCATACACACACTCTCTCTCACTCCATATCTATCAATTTCCTTGTCCCTCGCCCCTTCTCTCCATCTATCTTTTTTTCTCTTCACCTTACCTCTATATCTATATCTCACTCTATCTCTCTATATCAACTGCAAAAAATAACTCTATTTCACCAATCTATCTATCTATCTATCACTCCCGCCTCCTCCTCCTCCTCCTCTCTCTCTCTCTCTCTTCCTTTCTGACTCTCTCTCTCTCTCTCTCTCTCTCTCTCTCTCGCTTCTATCTCTCTTCCTTTCAGCTACCCTTTCTCCCTCTCTCTCCATCTTCTTTATCACTCCCTCTCTCTCTCCACCTTTCACCCTCTGTCTTTATTCTTACCTCCCGCTCTCTCCCTCTCCATCTTCATATATCTTTCCCTACCTCTCTTCACTCTCTCTCTTCTTTTATCTCCCCCTCTCTCTCTATCTTCAACTTCTAACTTTGTTACCATATGCCTCTCTCTCTCTCCTTCTCTCCCCCCTTCTCTCCATATCTCCTTATTTGTCTCTTTATCTCACCCCAAAACATACACACTCCCTCTTCATCTCTCCCTTGTCACTCCCCCTCTCTCTCCACTACTCACTCTCTATGTTTTTATTCTTCCCTCCCTCTCTCCTCATCCAGCTCCATCTCTCAATACCTCCCTCTCTCCCCCTCCAAATCCATATTTATATCCCTCCCTCTCTCCTCCTCTCTTTCAAGTCCCCTCTCCTTTCCTTCCTCTCTCTCCCTTTCTCTCCTACCTCCCTTTCTCTTACCCCATCTCTCTCTCTCTCCATCTCTCAATCCCTCCCTCTCTCCTCCTCTCTTTCAAGTCCCCTCCCTTTTCCTTCCTCTCTCTCCCTCTATCTCCTACCTCCCTTTATCTTCCCCCATATCTCTCTCTCTCTCTCTCTCTCCCTCCCTCTCTCCTACAATCCTCTCTTCCTCTCTCTCTTCATTCCTCTCTCACCTCCTTCTATTTGACCCCCTAGCTATCCTTCTTTCTCTCGCTCTCTCTGTACTCCAATCCTCTCTCTTCCCCCATCACTCTATCTCACTCTCCAACTATCTTACTATTTCTATCCCTTCATCCTTCTCTTCCCCCTTGTATCCATCACTCTTCCTTTCTCCTTCTCTCCCCCTTGTCTTCATCACTCCTATGTATCTTTATCCCACCCATAAGCATACACACTCTCTCTCGATCTCTCCCATGTCACTCCCTCTCTATGTATTTCATCTTCCTTTCCTCGCTCTATCTCTAGCTCCATCTCTCTATCCCTCCTCCTCTCCTCCACCTCTCATCCTTTCTATCTCTCCCTTTCTCTCATACCTCCCTCTCCCTTCCCCCTTCTTTCTCTCTCTCTCACTCTCTACCCTCCAATCCCCTCTCTTTCTCCCTCTCTATCTCCTTATCTCTCTCCCACCTCCATCGTTATGTCTCCCTCTCCCTCTCTTACCCTTCTCTAACTCTCTCATTCTTCTCACTCTCTCTCTCTCCATTCCTCTTCTCCCTTCTCCTTCAATTTATCTCCATATCTCCCTTGTCACTCCCCCTATTTCTCCACCTCTATCATATATCATGATATATTAATATATATTACAATATAATAAATTTAATATTGTATTAATCTAAACATATCAAATTTAATAATATTAATATATTAATATTAATGTTAGGGTTATTAATATTTTTTTTTCAATGGTATTAATAATAATTTGGTCCATGGTATTTGACCCTTATACTTCATATATAATTAGATCTTGATTTCTAATTGTATTTTATATATTTTTATTTATTTACCTTACCTATTTATACCTCTTTTATATTTACTTATTTACCATACCTATTTTATAAATATATTATTTGGCCCATGGTATTAATAATAATTTGTCCCATAGGCTTCACATAAATAAAACCTGTTTTTGAGTTTTTGTAAATATAAAGTGGTTTATTGAGTAAATATAAAAATCGGTTTTATTTATTTACCATACCTCCTGAGTAATATAAGAAGAGGTTTTATTTATTTACCATACATATGGTTTATTTATATTTTTACGTATTTACCGTATCTCTTTTTTAAGTGTTAGTAAACTCTTCATATTTTATGTTTATATCATTTAAATTTATTTTAATAAATTTTTAATTGTTCATTTATATGTTTATGTAAGCTATTGTTCAAGCCGACATTTTTTCTTGACTTTCGACATACTTACACATCAGGGTCACACTGGGATGTATTTTCTAATATAGTCAGTTAGAAAACCTCTTTTTTGAGTGCAAAACTTGAGGAAAGGTTTTCACCTCGAGAGATTTGATCCCTCTCGGCGCTTGATAGATCCGGAGTTAAGATGGATCTAGGTTGGTTTCAGTCGTGTGTGACCAAGAAAAATCTACCAATAAGAGGATGTCCATAAATATGTTGTAATAATATTGAGTACTCGTTGGGACATGTATGAAGAAAAAAGTATTTTGACGTAAACTTTTTCAGTGAGCTAAAGATGATCATTTTTCAATAATACCGAAAATTGTTCTAGGATTCATGTGTGAGATGATTTGGTGATGTCTTTTGTTTGTGAAATTTGTATTTCCCTATTTTTCCATAGGTTATTCTAATATGTTCTATTTAAATAAAATTATGGTCTCAGTTTATTAAATTACACTGTCCTCTGGATTATAAAAAATATTTGTGTTTTCAAACTCAAATGCATTATATATTTCATTCTCAAATGCTCTATGTTTGATATTTTCCTCCAATTCACTCCACAAATTTTTGAAGATCCAATAGTCTTCCTACATTTCCCTATTACACTTCATTTGTTATTTCAAGACTTGAGTTACTTATGGTTTATGACTCCATTTCCCAATGGATTATTCTTGAATTTTCAACTGAAAATTCGAAAAAAAAAATAAAACTCTGAACCCAATATCTAGCCTAAAATTCGAAAAAACCAAATCTAAATCTAATAGAGAGATCCCGCTGTGAGTTTAGAAGAGATAGATTCAAATCTTACATGTTTTTTTGTGGTGACTTATGGGTTTCTCTCACAACCTTGGGAAATTACGAAGTGATAACATAAAATTTACAATATCTATAATCCACAAAATTAAATCGCAACAAAAATGTATTTTTTCTTCTCACGTTCAAAATTTCATATACGATTACTTCACATTTTCCATAAAATGACACTTTCGAATTTAGTTGAGGCTTGAACAGGTGAAATGTCTCAAGCGTTGTGGGATGTCAAACAACTGCCTGTAGAATTTATCTTGTTATAAATGAAAGGTGTAACCAATAAAAGTGGTATAGAGAGATTTTTTACTGAGAGGTGTTGTAATTTCTGCATATAATAGTTATTCACAATGCCAATGAAACTGGTATACAGAGATATGTTACTCATAGGTGTTGTAATTTCTGCATATAATGGCTGTAAGCAAGGCCAACGAGATGAATTCGAAATTTTTTTAATATAAGTTGATATAAGTTAAAACATTTGTGCCTTGTATCATTGATACTTTTTAAAATGTATAAAATGAGGAGGACTGCGAGATTTTTCAATAATATTGAATAACAAATTTAAATAATAAATCATTTACCCATACATAATTTGTATTTTTTGGTTTAAATTTTGATGATTGCACATGAACATTTGCATTAAGGCCAGTATTTTGTCACAAAATCGATAGTGGGGCTCTTTACAGCACCAAGAACATTTCCACGTAGTCTTCTAAAGTAAAACAATGTGTTTTTAAATCTAGGTTGATGCCATTGAATATAAACTAGTGTCATTGAGCTGAGAGGCGCATTGTTGCGCTGAGAGGCGCAATGACCCCGATATGTAAGTATGTTGGAAGCCAAAAAAAATGTCGGCTTGAACAATAACTTACATAAACATATAAATAAATAATTATACATTCATTAAAAATAAATTTAAACTATATAAACTTAAAATATGAAGAGGTTTACTAACACTCAAAAAGTGATATGGTAAATAAGTAAAAATATAAATAAACCATAAGTATGGTAAATAAATAAAACCTCATTTTATGTTACTCAAGACGTATGGTAAATAAATAAAAATATAAATAAATTAGAGGTATGGTAAATAAATAAAACTGATTTTTATATTTACTCAATAAACCACTTTATATTTACAAAAACTCAAAAAAAGTTTTATTTAGGTGAAGCCTATGGGACAAATTATTAATAATACCATGTGCCAAATACCATGGGACAAATTATTAATAATACCATGGGCAAATACGATGGGCCAAATAAAATATTTATAAAAGAGGTATAGTGAATAAATAAATATAAAAGAGCTATAAAGAGGTAAGGTAAATAAATAAAAATATATCAAATATGATTAGAAATCAACATCTAATTATATATGAAGTATAAGGGTCAAATACCATGGACCAAATTATTATTAATACCATGCAAAAAAAAAACATTATTAACCCTAAAATTAATATTAAAATATTAATATTATTAAATTTAATATGTTTAGATTAATAAAATATTAAATTTATTATATTGTAATATATATTAATATATCATGATATATCATACAGGTGACATTGGAGATATGGAGATAAATTGAAGGAGACGGGGGAAGAGGAATGAAGAGACAGAGAGGGAGAAGAGTGAGAGAGTTAGAGAAGGGTAAGAGAGGGAGAAGGAGACATAAAGATGGAGGTGGAAGAGAGATAAGGAGAAAGGGAGAGAGAAGGAGAGAGAATTGGAGGGTAGGGAGTGAGAGAGGGAGAAAGAAGGGGGAAGGGAGAGGGAGGTAGGAGAGAAAGGGAGAGAGAAAAAGGATGAGAGGAGGAGGAGAGGAGGGATAGAGATGTGGAGTTGGAGGTGGAGGAGGAGAGAAGGAGGGATAGAGAAGTGTAAATTGATTTCTATGTTATAGTAATTCAACCTATTAATATTGGAGAGCAAGAGAGACAAGGTATGATGTTTACTACAACAACTCGAGCTTAATATTTAAATGGTTTACGACTCCAAATTTACTTTTCAAATAATCAATATGAAAATATGACAAAACTAACATGGGTGAAAATAAGAATAGTAGAAGAAAATAGTTCGTTCCTAATTGACTACATTCGTATTATTCATAGTTTCTATCATTCAATATTATTACATTGTCACTTTACATTCAAAATTTTATTTCATCATTAAAGTTATTTTACAATATTTATCATCTCAACAAATTGAGGTAACTAATGAAATTTAAAATTAAAATGACTCAATAAATCTCAGACATATTTAACATATTTAAAATGGTTATGTTAATATTAGATGTATTTACATATTATTGATAAAATTAAGCATATGTTATTGATAGATTTTCCTTGGTTACACACGACTGAAACCAACCTAGATCCATCTTAACTCCGAATCTATCAAGCGCCGAGACGGATCAAATCTCTCGAGGTGAAAACCTCTTTTTTTAGTGCAAAACTTGAGGAAAGGGGTACACCTCGAGAGATTTGATCCCTCTCGGCGCTTGATAGATCTGGAGTTAAGATGGATCTAGGCTCGTTTCAGTCATGTGCGACCAAGGAAAATCTATGAGAAAGATATGCTTAATTTTATCAATAATATGTAGATACATCTAATATTAACATAACAATTTTAAATATGTTAAATATGTTTGAGATTTATTAAGTCATTTTAATTTTAAATTTGATTAGTTACCTCAATTTGTTGAGATGATAAATATTGTAAAATAACTTTAATGATGAAATAAAATTTTGAACGCAAAGTGACAATGTAATAATATTGAATGATAGAAACTGTGAAAGAATGTAGTGAATTACAAATGGTCTTCATTGTGATCGATTTCAAACTATTTTCTTCACTATTCTTATTTTCACCCATGTTAGTTGTGTCATATTTTCATATTGATTATTTGAAAAGGATAGTTGGAATCGTAAACCATTTAAATATTTAGCTCGAGCTGTTGTAGTAAACATCATACCTTGTCTCTCTTGCTCTCCAATATTAATAGGTTGAATTACTATAACACAAAAATCAATGTACATTGTCAATAATTTTTTGTGCTTACACTGAAATCATTGCACAAACACTATTAATCCAATGTATTTAAAATTAATGTACTATCATACATCCAATTACATCAAATTAGAAATCAAGATATACACTAAAATCAATGCAACTAATGCAAGAAATCAAATAATAATAGAAAACAATATCTACACTAAAATCAATGCATCTAATGCAAGTAATGAAATATGATTAGAAATCAACATCTACAGTCAAATAAATGAGTCTAGTCTAAGTAGGAAAATAGGATTTAAAGCCAACATCGACACTAAAATCAATGCATCTACTTCATGCAATCGAATAGGATTAGAAATCACCATCTACACTGAAATAAATGCATTTAGTGCAAGGAATCAAATAGGATTAAAAATCATTTACATTTAAATAAATGCATTTAGTTAAATCATCTACATTTAAATCAATGCATTTAGTGCAAGAAATCAAATATAATTATAAATCAACATCTACACCGAAATTAATGCATCTAGTGCAAGCAATCAAATAAGATTAGAAATCACCATCTACACTGAAATCAAGGCATTTAGTGAAAGAAATCAAATAGGATTAGAAATCACCATCTACATTGAAATCAATCACTTCAGTGCAAGCAATCAAATAGGATTAAAATTAATTTACATTGAAATCAATTCATGTAGTGAAAGAAATCAAATATAACCAAAAATCAAAATCTACATTAAAATTAATGCATCGAGTGAAATCAATCAAATAGGATTAGAAATCATCATCTACACTAAAATTAATGCATTTAGTGCAAGCAATCAAATAGGATTAGAAATCATCCACATTAAAATCAATCCATAGAGTGTAAGTAATAAAATATAATTAGAAATCAACATCTATACCAAAATCAATTCATCTAGTGCAAGAAGTCAAATAGGATTAGAAATCACCATCTACAATGAAATCAATGCATCTACTACAAGAAACCTTCTTCCCTCTCTCCCCGATTGTCACACCTCCAGTTCCACAAATTTTTTTTTTATTTTTTTTTTTTATTCCCTTAGTGAGTGTGATAATGAGTTCTAATTTTTAACTCTAATGTCCTCTTGGCAAAGTTCTCTTTACTCATCTAGTCTCTAAGAGAAAAACATTTAACATTCCACTTAGAGTCTTCTTAACCACCTACATATACTTCTTTGGCTTACACATCTTTATATATTATCAAATATATATATATATAGGTAATACACATAGATAACTTATTCCCACATATATATATATCTATATATATGTTACCTACATATAATAAAATATTTCTCATTTCACATATCTATACACTCCCATATATATATATAGATATCTTACCTTCATGCAACGAATTATTCCACCTATATGTATACATATTCCCACATATATAATTATATAGATAATTATTTCACATATTCCACATATATATATCTATATATAAACAATTCACATCGAGGACTATATATTCCATACAAATAAACACCTTGGTATTTATGGGCATCCACACATATGTCATTATAGCACTATAGAATTACATTTCATATATATGTATAAATTCTTCTTCGTTTCCTTTTTTTATAATGATTCGAGCGTAACTGTATAAATATGGCAAGTATATAAAATTTCATAACAATTGCCCGTTAATGTTAACGTGTCAACCCTATAATCCTTCCCGATAACCAGATCATGGAATGCGTGCTTAACTTATCATACTAACTCATGTAAAACCTTTGTGTACCCGGTTTCTTAGTTTCGTGTTCATAGCAGGTGATGGTAAAGAGTTTAAAGGTGGCCAGATCACCACGGTACTAACCTAACCGAGGTGTGGGTATTCATTGTGCCACGACCACAGGGTTGACTGGTTTCGACTGGGATTTAATTATCATTAAGCGAACTCCGCCATTTCTCGTTTCCAGCTACCCGTCGAACAAAAATCAACTTTCGGTGGTGTGGTTTTAAATTGTTCGTTTTCTGGTATTGATTTTCATCGCCGTGGGGTGTCCCTTTGCCTTTGTAGGCACGCATCAGTGATCTGTCATGTATTGATTTAACGTGAGGATATGTATCATGTTGGCTATCGTTTTGGAACGCAGGGATGGCGCCTCCTACCCGCGTTTGAGTACCATACACGAACTCAGGCCCATTCCATAGGCTACGTGTAGTGTGATCGTTGCACTCCTGCGCGGCACAGTACTGGGCGAGCTGCTTTGTGCAGGTCAGTACCTGGTTTATACTCTTTTCACTTCATCGAGTACACTCTGTCGATGAGCCGAGTTGTTCCAAATCGACCTGGGGATTCTGTACCCTTCTAGGGTTACGGGATTAGGGTTTTGCACAGCCTTTCGACTCATTGCGGCCCTACCCTTCGTTATCACTCTACGGCATGTGCCCTATTTATCAGCTCCGTTTTCAGTTGGGGTCTCATTCCTGTTGAGAGAATTGTTTCGTTACTAGCTCGCTCACGGTGGGAGCGGATCGAAGTGAGATTGGATACAGGAGGAGCACTCAGGTTGAGGTATGCGAGTTCCATCGTGGTATTCTGTCGTCTTTCATTCTTCAAATTGTTCTGGTATTTTTCTTCTCTTTATACCTCTATATCTGAACCGGCAATGGATCTTTTGTGCAGAGGGTGGAGATCCTGGGGTTTCTGGGCAACAGGCTACAGATTTAATTTTATTTTAAAGTTCATATTTGTAATATAATTTTTTTTCTATTAACCTATCCAGCGCAGTCGAAAGAGAGTTTTGGCTCCAACTACTCTTGGCTCGACCACAGAATAGAATAGCTTTATGCTCTTACATTATTGTTACGTGTTTTGTTCGAACTCTGTGATTATTTTCAGATCTTATCTCCAGGACGTATTTCACGGCGGCATACCGATGGTTTGTTAACCTAGTTAAGCCCTGAATTCGTCTGGCCCGTTCGACTCCAACTGTGTCGAAATATACTAGAGCCGAGCTCCTCCTGTATATTCGTCTCCATGCGGGGTAATCGGTCATGTTTAGCCGTGGGTCAATTTATCGTTTGAAACGTTGATTTGAGAGTAGCCGTGCGTTCTGTGTTATGCTGTGTGGCCTCGGCCTGCTTAGCATCTAATGGCTCAGACTATAATTTTAGTTCTAACTAACCTATACCTCCGCTACTAACTGTTTCCTTCCACCGTATGACAGTGAACGAACCCACGGCAGAATGATGGTCATTATGGTTTACCAATGACGGTTATTTAATCTTCCGGTATTCAGATATATATTTCTTTTTTTTTTCTATCTTGCTCACAGATCTGACGTATTTCATGCAATCCATTTCATTTCTGCCAAGTCGTTTATCGTCGAGAACCTATAGCATGCTTTCAGTTGTATTTTAAATTTATGTTTCTCAGTGGTGCCGGTTAACTCATTCAGATTTTCACTTATCCTCATTTATTCCAGATCAGTGTTCGGGTTTTAAATTATTTATATTCGCCTACATGCTAACATTGTTAACTCTGTCTACCGAATGTATGGAATGGTGACAAAGCTTCCCCGAATCATAGCGATGAGGTGCAGTCGGTAGTAGGTTAGGGTCACATATTACTTCATTTCAGTTTGATCATAGTTCGTTGCCGGCAAAGTAACAACCGGCTTACTCCCGTGTAGTCGTTTCGCAACTCCATGCATAATTTCATCATTTTTCATTATTGACAGTAGAGTTTATGCCGTATACTCGTCGTTTAATTTCATATTAAGTCGTTTCATATAATGATTAACCAGGTCAAATGTTATAACCGAGGTAAGGTTTACGTTTCCATATTTATGGTTGCCGTAGGGTTAACGCGTAGTTTAACAACTAATGATTATGGATCTGAGTGGTTGCTTCTAAAATCGCATAGGAATAATGATAAAGTCACGGATTCCTTTCTGTCATATCTAGCTCACGGCGAGGTATCGTTTTAACATATCGATTTATATTTGCATGCTAACATATAGGTTTTGTTCCTATGTTTACATATATAGACTTTGTCTATCCATGTCTCCTTTTTATCAAAGTTTGTTAGATGAGTTTAGCACCACGTACTTACTCCACCATTTGGAGGTATATTTACTCATTCGATAGTTTATGGGTAATTAAACTTTACACATAGATTCAATCTTTTGCCCTAATACTTAATTAAAAAGGTTAGAGATGAATTCAGCATACAAGTACTCTATATTATTTTTAAATACTGAATCACTTAGATAGTATTGCTTTAATCCTTGGTTTAGTAAGAATACGTATTATAAAGTCCTTGCTTTTAATTTATATGGTCCAGTTGCTATATGTCTATATGCATTCTCTAGTGCATGACTAGAAGACTTTCATAATAAGTTAAATCATTTGATATAGTACTGGTTCCAAAGATTAAGGATGATTTTACAAAAATGCAATAGATACACTTATAACTGTTATAATAATCATATAGAATAGAGATTACTTCAATGTCCCATTCTACTGCTCTTATTTGCTTATTTTTATTTTTTTTGGTTTATACATTGAAACTTTAGCCCTGCTATATTTATTTTCTAGCATATACCTAAGCACATAATATCACCTGTGTCTACAGAGATCAAAACAATAATTAATCATCTATGGAGGTCAAGTAACTTCAGATTTAAACCGACCTTGGTTTAGAGTTTCTGGAGGTTCTACTCTATAGATTTCCGGTCTACAACTACACAGAATCTGGAAGGTGAATGCCTAAGGATAGATTCTGTTAAATGTAGTACCAAAATTTCTCATTATCATAAAATTCACTTTTATATGTAGCCAATTCATACTGTAATAAGAAAGAGTAACAAGAATTCAGAACATACCACAAAATATGCAAATGACCAACCTCCCAACCTTAGAATCCTCTTTATCTCCCAGGATTCACCCCCGAGCTGAGATCACCTCCTAGCACAGATCAACCCCTGATCTGCTTAGGAGCAGCTTATTTAAGCTCATAATTCCCCAAAGCATGTTTCTAATTTTGCGTCCAGAATAGCAGGATGCTTTCTTTCCTGTTTAGCCTAGGCTTCCCATCTTGGGATTCTTTAAAGCTGCTTTAAGCTTTTCCTGAGCTTTTCCAGCTTTTTCTCACCTCTTCCCAACTACTCCTCTTCATTGGGGAAATTTAGATTCCTCCTCAATCTAAATTAATTTATTTCAAGGATTTTTGAAAGATTTTTTTTTTGGGGATTTGTTGCCTTATCCATCCTCATGGATTTGGAAAGTGAACTCAAATTCTCTTTTTGGTCAAAATGCACAATCATTTTATTTATTTCCTCAAATAAAATATGCAAATACATTCACACCACACTCATCCCTTGGGGTCCACCCCCTTAGGATTAAAGTTCAAATGTCTAACTTTAAAAATTAAACACACAAATTGGGGGTGTTACACCGATATATATCTATATATACATCCATCTCTCCTTATTTTTCTCTTTATCTCACCCCACCATACACACACTCTCTCTCACTCCTTATCTATCAATTTCCTTGTCCCTCGCCCCTTCTCTCCATCAATCTTTATTTCTCTTCACCTTACCTCTATATCTATATCTCACTCTATCTCTCTATATCAATTGCAAAACATAACTCTCTTTCTCCAATCTATCTATCTATCTATCACTCCCTCCTCCTCCTCCTCCTCCTCCTCCTCCTCCTCCTCTCTCTCTCTCTTCCTTTCTCTCTCTCTCTCTCTCGCTTCTATCTCTCTTCCTTCTAGCTACCCTTTCTCCCTCTCTCTCCATATTCTTTATCACTCCCTCTCTCTCTCTCTCTCCACCTTTCACCCTCTATGTCTTTATTCTTACCTTCCCCTCTCTCCCTCTCCATCTTCATATCTCTTTCCCTACCTCTCTTCACTCTCTCTCTTCCTTTCTCTGCCCCTTCTCTCTCTATCTTCACCTTCTTTGTTACCATATACCTCTCTCTCTCCTTCTCTCCCCCCTTCTCTCCATATCTCCTTATTTGTCTCTTTATCTCACCCCAAAACATACACACTCCCTCTTCATCTCTCCCTTGTCACTCCCCCTCTTTCTCCACTACTCACTCTCTATGTTTTTATTCTTCCCTCCCTCTCTCTTCATCCAGGTCCATCTCTCAATACCTCCCTCTCTCCTCCCCTATCTCCTCCTCTCTTTCAATTCCCCTCTCCTTTCCTTCCTCTCTCTCCCTTTCTCTTCCCCCATCTCTCTCTCTCTCTCCATCTCTCAATCACTCCCTCTCTCCTCCTCTCTTTCAAGTCCCCTCCCTTTTCTTTCCTCTCTCTCCCTTTATCTCCTACCTCCCTTTATCTTCCCCCATATCTATATCTCTCTCTCTCTCTCTCCCTCTCTCCTACAATCCTCTCTTCCTCTCTCTCTTCATTCCTCTCTCACCTCCTTCTATTTGACCCCCCAGCTATCCTTATTTCTCTCTCTTTCTCTGTACTCCAATCCTCTCTCTTCCCCCATCACTCTATCTCACTCTCCAACTATCTTACTATTTCTATCCCTTCATCCTTCTCTTCCCCCTCGTTTCCATAGCTCCTCCTTTCTCCTTCTCTCCCCCTTGTCTCCATCACTCCTATGTATCTTTATTCCACCCATAAGCATACACACTCTCTCTCGATCTTTCCCTTGTCACTCCCTCTCTATGTATTTCTTCTTCCTTTCCTCGCTCTGTCTCCAGCTCCATCTCTCTATCCCTCCTCCTCTCCTCCACCTCTCATCCTTTCTATCTCTCCCTTTCTCTCCTACCTCCCTCTCCCTTCCCCCTTCTTTCTCTCTCTCTCACTCTCTACCCTCCAATCCCCTCTCTTTCTTCCTCGCTCTCTCCTTATCTCTCTCCCACCTCCATCTTTATGTCTCCCTCTCTCTCTCTTACCCTTCTCTAACTCTCTCACTCTTCTCACTCTCTCTCTCTCCATTCCTCTTCTCCCTTCTCCTTCAATTTATCTCCATATCTCCCTTGTCACTCCCCTTATTTCTCCACCTCTATCATATATCATGATATATTAATATATATTACAATATAATAAATTTAATATTGTATTAATCTAAATTATAAAATTTAATAATATTAATATTTTAATATTAATTTTAGGGTTAATAATGTTTTTTTTTTGCATGGTATTAATAATAATTTGGTACATGGTATTTGACCCTTATACTTCATATATAATTAGATCTTGATTTCTAATTGTATTTGATATATTTTTATTTATTTACCTTACCTCTTTATACCTCTTTTATATTTACTTATTTACCATACCTATTTTATAAATATATTATTTGGCCCGTGGTATTTTCCCATGGTATTATTAATAATTTTTCCCATGGTATTTGGCCCATGGTATTAATAATAATTTGTCCCATAGGCTTCACCTAAATAAAACCTGTTTTTGAGTTTTTGTAAATATAAAGTGGTTTATTGAGTAAATATAAAAATCGGTTTTATTTATTTACCATACCTCTAGTTTATTTATATTTTTATTTATTTACCATACCTCCTGAGTAATATAAGAAGAGGTTTTATTTATTTACCATACATATGGTTTATTTATATTTTTACGTATTTACCATATCTCTTTTTTAAGTGTTAGTAAACTCTTCATATTTAAAGTTTATATTTTTAAATTTATTTTAATAAATTTTTAATTGTTCATTTATATGTTTATGTAAGCTATTGTTCAAGCCGACATTTTTTTTGGCTTCAGACATACTTACACATCAAGGTCATACTCGGATCTATTTTCTAATGTAGTCAATTAGAAAACCTCTTTTTTGAGTGCAAAACTTGAGGAAAGGTTTTCACCTCGAGAGACTTGATCCCTCTCGGCGCTTGATAGATCCAGAGTTAAGATGGATCTAGGTTGGTTTCAGTAGTGTGTGACCAAGAAAAATATATCAATAAGAGGATGTCCATAAATCTGTTGTAATAATATTGAGTAGTGGTTGGGACATGTATGAAGAAAAAGGTATTTTGACGTAAAATTTTTCAGTGAGCTAAAGGTGAGAATTTTTCAGTAATACTGAAAATTGTTCTAGGATTCATGTGTGAGACGATTTGGTGATGTCTTTAGTTTGTGAAATTTGTATTTCCCTATTTTTCCATAGGTTATTCTAATATGTTCTATTTAAAGAAAATTATGGTCTGAGTTTATTAAATTACACTGTCCTCTGGATTATAAAAAATATTTGTGTTTTCCAACTCAAATGCATTATATATTTGATTCTCAAATGCTCTATGTTTAACTGAATCTGGATATTTTCCTCCAATTCACTCCACAAATTTTTGAAGATCCAATAGTCTTCCTACATTTTCCTATTACACTTCATTTGTTATTTCAAGACTTGAGTTACTTATGCTTTATGACTCCATTTCCCAATGGATTATTCTTGAATTTTCAACTGAAAATTCGAAAAAAAAAGAAAACTCTGAACCCAATATCTAGCCTAAAATTCCAAAAAACCAAATCTAAATCTAATAGAGAGATCCCGATGTGAGTTTAGAGGAGATAGATTCAAAGCTTACATGTTGTTTTGTGGTGACTTATGGGTTTCTCTCACAACCTTGGGAAATTACGAAGTGATAACATAAAATTTACAATATGTATAATCCACAAAATTAAATCGCAACAAAAATGTATTTTTTCTTCTCGAGTTCAAAATCTCATATACGAGTACTTCACATTTTCCATAAAATGACCCTTTCGAATTTAGTTGAGGCTTGAACAGGTGAAATGTCTCAAGCGTTGTTGGATGTGAAACAACTACCTGTAGAATTTATCTTGTTATAAATGAAAGGTGTAACCAATGAAACTGGTATAGAGAGATTTTTTACTGAGAGGTGTTGTAATTTCTGCATATAATGGTTATTCACAATGCCAATGAAACTGGTATACAGAGATATGTTACACATAGGTGTTGTAATTTCTGCATATAATGGCTGTAAGCAAGGCCAACGAGATGAATTCGAAATTTTTTTAATATAAGTTGATATAAGTTAAAACATTTGTGCCTTGTATCATTGATACTTTTTAAAATGTATAAAATGAGGAGGACTGCGAGATTTATCAATAATATTGAATAACAAATTTAAATAAAAATCATTTACCCATACATAATTTGTATTTTTTGGTTTAAATTTTGATGATTGCACATGAACATTTGCATTAAGGGGAATATTTTGTCACAAAATCGATAGTGGGGCTCTTTACAGCAACATGAACATTTCCACGTAGTCTTCTAAAGTAAAACAATTTATTTTTAAATTTAGGTTGATGCCATTGAATATAAACTAGTGTCATTGCGCTGAGAGGCGCATTGTTGTGCGGAGAGGGGCATTTTACAGCCCAGTATGACCCCGATATGTAAGTATGTCGGAAGCCAAAAAGAAATGTGGGCTTGAACAATAACTTACATAAACATATAAATAAATAATTACACATTCATTAAAAATAAATTTAAACTATATAAACTTAAAATATGAAGAGGTTTACTAACACTCAAAAAGTGATATGGTAAATAAGTAGAAATATAAATAAACCATAAGTATGGTAAATAAATAAAAACTCATTTTATGTTACTCAAGAGGTATGATAAATAAATAAAAATATAAATAAACTAGAGGTATGGTAAATAAATAAAACTGTTTTTTATATTTACTCAATAAACCACTTTATATTTACAAAAACTCAAAAAAGGTTTTATTTAGGTGAAGCCTATGGGAAAAATTATTAATAATACCATGGGCCAAATACCATGGGACAAATTATTAATAATACCATGGGCAAATACGATGGGCCAAATAACATATTTATAAAAGAGGTATAGTGAATAAATAAATATAAAAGAGGTATAAAGAGGTAAGGTAAATAAATAAAAATATATCAAATATGATTAGAAATCAACATCTAATTATATATGAAGTATAAGGGTCAAATACCATGGACCAAATTATTATTAATACCATGCAAAAAAAAATAAAAATTATTAACCCTAAAATTAATATTAAAATATTAATATTATTAAATTTAATATGTTTAGATTAATACAATATTAAATTTATTATATTGTAATATATATTAATATATCATGATATATCATACAGGTGGAGAAGTAGGGGAGGTGACATTGGAGATATGGAGATAAATTGAAGGAGACAGGGGAAGAAGAATGAAGAGACAGAGAGGGAGAAGAGTGAGAGAGTTAGAGAAGGGTAAGAGAGGGAGAAGGAGACATAAAGATGGAGGTGGGAGAGAGATAAGGAGAAAGGGAGGGAGAAGGAGAGAGGATTGGAGGGTAGGGAGTGAGAGAGAGAGAAAGAAGGGGGAAGGGAGAGGGAGGTAGGAGAGAAAGGGACAGAGAGAAAGGATGAGAGGAGGAGGAGAGGAGGGATAGAGATACGGAGTTGGAGGTGGAGGAGGAGAGAAGGAGGGATAGAGATATGTACATTGATTTCTATGTTATAGTAATTCAACCTATTAATATTGGAGAGCAAGAGAGACAAGGTATGATGTTTACTACAACAGCTCGAGCTTAATATTTAAATGGTTTACGATTCCAAATGTCCTTTTCAAATAATCGATATGAAAATATGACAAAACTAACATGGGTGAAAATAAGAATAGTAGAAGAAAATAGTTTGTTCCTAATTGACTACATTCGTATTATTCATAGTTTCTATCATTCAATATTATTACATTGTCACTTTGCATTCAAAATTTTATTTCATCATCAAAGTTATTTTACAATATTTATCATCTCAACAAATTGAGGTAACTAATGAAATTTAAAATTAAAATGACTTAATAAATCTCAGACATATTTAACATATATAAAATGGTTATGTTAATATTAGATGTATTTACATATTATTGATAAAATTAAGCATATGTTCCTGATATTATTGATAGATTTTCCTTGGTCACACACGACTGAAACCGACCTAGATCCATCTTAACTATGGATCTATTAAGCGCCGAGAGGGATCAAATCTCTCGAGGTGAAAACCTCTTTTTTGAGTGCAAAACTTGAGGAAAGTTTTTCACCTCGAGAGATTTGATCCCTCTCGGCGCTTGATAGATCTGGAGTTAAGATGGATCTAAGCTGGTTTCAGTCATGTGCGACCAAGGAAAATCTATGAGGAACATATGCTTAATTTTATCAATAATATGTAAATACATCTAAGATTAACATAACCATTTTAAATATGTTAAATATGTTTGAGATTTATTAAGTCATTTTAATTTTAAATTTGATTAGTTACCTCAGTTTGTTGAGATGATAAATATTGTAAAATAATTTTAATGATGAAATAAAATTTTGAGTGAAAAGTGACAATGTAATAATATTGAATGATAGAAACTGTGAATAATAAGAATGTAGAGAATTACAAATGGTCTTCATTGTGATCGATTTCAAACTATTTTCTTCTACTATTCTTATTTTCACCCATGTTAGTTTTGTCATATTTTCATATAGTTTTGTCATATTTTCATATTTATTATTTGAAAAGGACAGTTGGAATCGTAAACCATTTAAATATTTAGCTCGATTGTAGTAAACATCATACCTTGTCTCTCTTGCTCTCCAATATTAATAGGTTGAATTACTATAACAAAAAAATCAATGTACATTGTCAATAATTTTTTATGCTTACACTGAAATCATTGCACAAACACTATTAATCCAATGTCTTTAAAATGAATGTACCATCATACATCCAATTACATCAAATTAGAAATCAACATATACACTGAAATCAATGCAACTAATGCAGAAATCAAATAATAATAGAAAACAATATCTACACTAAAATCAGTGCATCTAATGCAAGTAATGAAATATGATTAGAAATCAACATCTACAGTCAAGTAAATGAGTCTAGTGCAAGTAGGAAAATAGGATTTAAAGCCAACATCGACACCAAAATCAATGCATCTAGTGCATGCAATCAAATAGGATTAGAAATCACCATCTACACTGAAATAAATGTGTTTAGTGCAAGGAATCAAATAGGATTAAAAATCATTTACATTTAAATAAATGCATTTAGTTAAATCATCTACATTTAAATCAATGCATTTAGTGCAAGAAATCAAATATAATTATAAATCAACATCTACATTGAAATTAATGCATCTAGTGCAAGCAATGAAATAAGATTAGAAATCACCATCTACACTGAAATAAAGGCATTTAGTGAAAGCAATCAAATAGGATTAGAAATCACCATCTACATTGAAATCAATTCCTTCAGTGCAAGCAATCAAATAGGATTAAAATTAATCTACATTGAAATCAATTCATGTAGTGAAAGAAATCAAATATAACCAAAAATCAAAATCTACATTAAAATTAATGCATCGAGTGAAATCAATCAAATAGGATTAGAAATCATCATCTACACTAAAATTAATGCATTTAGTGCAAGCAATCAAATAGGATTAGAAATCATCCACATTAAAATCAATCCATAGAGTGTAAGTAATAAAATATCATTAGAAATCAACATCTATACCAAAATCAATTCATCTAGTGCTAGAAATCAAATAGGATTAGAAATCACCATCTACAATGAAATCAATGCATCTACTACAGGAAACCTTCTTCCCTCTCTCCCCCATATATATCTATATATACATCCATCTCTCCTTATTTTTCTCTTTATCTCACCCCACCATACACACACTATGTCTCACTCCATATCTATCAATTTCCTTGTCCCTCGCTCCTTCTCTCCATATATATTTTTTTCTCTTCACCTTACCTCTATATCTATATCTCACTCTATCTCTCTATATCAACTGCAAAACATAACTCACTTTCTCCAATCTATCTATCAATCCATCACTCCCTCCTCCTCCTCCTCCTCCTCCTCTCTCTCTCTCTTCCTTTCTTTCTCTCTCTCTCTCTCGCTTCTATCTCTCTTCCTTCTAGCTACCCTTTCTCCCTCTCTCTCCATCTTCTTTATCACTCCCTCTCTCTCTCTCTCTCCACCTTTCACCCACTATGTCTTTATTCTTAGCTCCCCCTCTCTCCCTCTCCATATTCATATCTCTTTCCCTACCTCTCTTCACTCTCTCTCTTCCTTTCTCTCCCCCCTCTCTCTCTATCTTCACCTTCTAACTTTGTTACCATATGCCTCTCTCTCTCCTTCTCTCCCCCCTTCTCTCCATATCTCCTTATTTGTCTCTTTATCTCACCCCAAAACATACACACTCCCTCTTCATCTCTCCCTTGTCACTCCCCCTCTCTCTCCACTACTCACTTTCTATGTTTTTATTCTTCCCTCCCTCTCTCCTCATCCAGCTCCATCTCTCAATACCTACCTCTCTCCCCCTCCAAATCCATATTTATATCCCTCCCTCTCTCCTCCCCTATCTCCTCCTCTCTTTCAAGTCCCCTCTCCTTTCCTTCCTCTCTCTCCCTTTCTCTCCTACTTTCCTTTCTCTTCCCCCATCTCTCTCTCTCTCTCCATCTCTCAATCCTTCCCTCTCTCCTCCTCTCTTTCAAGTCCCCTCCCTTTTCCTTCATCTCTCTCCCTTTATCTCCTACCTCCCTTTATCTTCCCCCATATCTGTCTCTCTCTCTCTCTCTCCATCTCTCCTACAATCCTCTCTTCCTCTCTCTCTTCATTCCTCTCTCACCTCCTTCTATTTGATACCCCAGCTATCCTTCTTTCTCTCTCTCTCTCTCTACTCCAATCCTCTCTCTTCCCCCATCACTCTATCTCACTCTCCAACTATCTTACTATTTCTATCCCTTCATCCTTCTCTTCCCCCTTGTCTCCATCACTCCTCCTTTCTCCTTCTCTCCCCCTTTTCTCCATCACTCCTATGTATCTTTATCCCACCCATAAGCATACACACAATCTCTCGATCTCTCCCTTGTCACTCCCTCTCTATGTATTTCTTCTTCCTTTCGTTGATCTGTCTCCAGCTCCATCTCTCTATCCCTCTTCCTCTCCTCCACCTCTCATCCTTTCTATCTCTCCCTTTCTCTCCTACCTCCCTCTCCCTTCCCCCTTCTTTCTCTCTCTCTCACTCTCTACCCTCCAATCCCCTTTCTTTCTCCCTCCCTCTCTCCTTATCTCTCTCCCACCTCCATATTTATGTCTCCCTCTCCCTCTCTTACCCTTCTCTAACTCTCTCACTCTTCCCACTCTCTCTCTCTCCATTCCTCTTCTCCCTTCTCCTTCAATTTATCTCCATATCTCCCTTGTCACTCCCCCTATTTCTCCACCTCTATCATATATCATGATATATTAATATATATTACAATATAATAAATTTAATATTGTATTAATGTAAACATATCAAATTTAATAATATTAATATATTAATATTAATGTTAGGGTTAATAATATCTTTTTTTGCATGGTATTAATAATAATTTGGTCCATGGTATTTGACCCTTATACTTCATATATAATTAGATGTTGATTTCTAATTGTATTTGATATATTTTTATTTATTTACCTTACCTCTTTATACCTCTTTTATATTTACTTATTTACCATACCTATTTTATAAATATATTATTTGGCCCATGGTATTTTCCCATGGTATTATTAATAATTTGTCCCATCATATTTGGCCCATGGTATTAATAATAATTTGTCCCATAGGCTTCACCTAAATAAAACCTGTTTTTGAGTTTTTGTAAATATAAAGTGGTTTATTGAGTAAATATAAAAATCGGTTTTATTTATTTACCATACCTCTAGTTTATTTATATTTTTATTTATTTACCATAACTCCTAAGTAATAATAAGAAGAGGTTTTATTTATTTACCATACATATGGTTTATTTATATTTTTACGTATTTACCATATCTCTTTTTTAAGTGTTAGTAAACTCTTCATATTTTAAGTTTATATCATTTACATTTATTTTAATAAATTTTTAATTGTTCATTTATATGTTTATGTAGCTATTGTTCAAGATGACATTTTTTCGTGGCTTCCAACATACTTACACATCAGATGTATTTTCTAATGTAGTCAATTAGAAAACCTCTTTTCTGAGTGCAAAACTTGAGGAAAGGTTTTCAGCTCGAAAGATTTTATCCCTCTGAGCTCTTGATAGATCCGGAGTTAAGATGGATCTATCCGGAGTTAAGATGGATCTAGTTTGGTTTCAGTTGTGTGTGACCAAGGAAAATCTATCAATAATATCAGGAACATATGCTTAATTTTATCAATAATATGTAAATACATCTAATATTAACATAACCATTTTAAATATGTCAAATATGTCTGAGATTTATTGAGTCATTTTAATTTTAAATTTCATTAGTTACCTCAATTTGTTGAGATGATAAATATTGTAAAATAACTTTAATGATGAAATAAAATTTTGAATGCAAAGTGACAATGTAATAATATTGAATGATAGAAACTATGAATAATACGAATGTAGTGAATTAGGAACAAACTATTTTCTTCTACTATTCTTATTTTCACCCATGTTAGTTTTGTCATATTTTCATATTGATTATTCGAAAAGGACATTTGGAATCGTAAACCATTTCAATATTAAGCTCGAGCTGTTGTAGTAAACATCATACCTCGTCTCTCTTGCTCTCCAATATTAATAGGTTGAATCACTATAACATAGAAATCAATGTACATATCTCTATCCCTCCTTCTCTCCTCCTCCACCTCCAACTCCATATCTCTATCCCTCCTCTCCTCCTCCTCTCATCCTTTCTCTCTCTCCATTTCTCTCCTACCTCCCTCTCCCTCTCCCTTCCCCCTTCTTTCTCTCTCCCTCTCACTCCCTACCCTCCAATCCTCTCTCCTTCTCCCTCCCTTTCTCCTTATCTCTCTCCCACCTCCATCTTTATGTCTCCTTATCCCTCTCTTACCCTTCTCTAACTCTCTCACTCTTCTCCCTCTCTGTCTCTTCATTCCTCTTCCCCCGTCTCCTTCAATTTATCTCCATATCTCCCTTGTCACCTCCCCTACTTCTCCACCTGTATGATATATCATGATATATTAATATATATTACAATATAATAAACTTAATATTGTATTAATCTAAACATATTAAATTTAATAATATTAATATTTTAATATTAATTTTAGGGTTAATAATGTTTTTTTTTTGGCATGGTATTAATAATAATTTGGTCCATGGTATTTGACCCTTATACTTCATATATAATTAGATGTTGATTTCTAATCATATTTGATATATTTTTATTTATTTACCTTACCTCTTTATACCTCTTTTATATTTATTTATTCACTATACCTCTTTTATAAATATGTTATTTGGCCCATGGTATTTTCCCATGGTATTATTAATAATTTTTCCCATGGTATTTGGCCCATGGTATTATTAATAATTTGTCCCATAGGCGTCACCTAAATAAAACCTTTTTTGAGTTTTTGTAAATATAAAGTGGTTTATTGAGTAAATATAAAAATCAGTTTTATTTATTTACCATACCTCTAGTTTATTTATATTTTTATTTATTTACCATACATATTGAGTAATCTAAAAGGAGGTTTTATTTATTTACCATACTTATGGTTTATTTATATTTTTACTTATTTACCATATCACTTTTTGAGTGTTAGTAAACCTCTTCATATTTTAAGTTTATATAGTTTAAATTTTAATGAATGTGTAATTATTTATTTATATGTTTATGTAAGTTATTGTTCAAGCCCACATTTTTTTTGGCTTCCGACATACTTAAATATCGGGGTCATACTGGGCTGTAGAATGCGCCTCTCGGCGTAACCATCCTAGATCCATCTTAACTCCAGATATATCAAGCGCCGAGAGGGATCAAATATCTCAAGGTGAAAACCTCTTTTTTGAGTGCAAAAATTGAGGAAAGGTTTTCACCTCGAGAGATTTGATCCCTCTCTGCTCTTGATAGATCCAGAGTTAAGATGGATCTAGGCTAGTTTCAATCATGTGTGACCAAGGAAAATCTATCAATAATATCAGGAACATATGCTTAATTTTATCAATAATATTTAAATACATCCAATATTAACATAACCATTTTAAATATGTTAAATATGTCTGAGATTTATTGAGTCATTTTAATTTTAAATGATAAATACTGTAAAACAACTTTAATGATGAAATAAAATTTTGAATGCAAAGTGACAATGTAATAATATTGAATGATGGAAACTGTGAATAATAAAAATGTAGTCAATTACGAATAGTCTTCATTGTGATCAATTTCAAACTATTTTCTTCTACTATTCTTATTTTCACCCATGTTAGTTTTGTCATATTTTCATATTGGTTATTTGAAAAGGACAGAATCATAAACCATTTAAATATTTAGCTCGAGCTATTGTAATAAACATCATACCTTGTCTCTCTTGCTCTCCAATATTAATAGGTTGAATTACTATAACACAAAAATCAATGTGCATTGTCAATAATTTTTTTGTGCTTACACTGAAATCATTGCACACACACTATTAATCCAATGACTTTAAAATTAATGTGCCATCATACATCCAATTGAATCAAATTAGAAATCAACATATACACTGAAATCAATGAAACTAATGCAAGAAATCAAATAGTAATAGAAAACAACATCTACACTATAATCAATGCATCTAATGTAAGTAATCAAATATGATTAGAAATCAACATCTACACTCAAATAAATGATTCTAGTGCAAGTAGGAAAATAGGATTTAAAACCAACATCTAACTTGAAATCAATGCATCTAGTGAAAGCAATCAAATAGGATTAAAAATCACCATCTACACTAAAATAAATGCATTTAGTGCAAGAAATCAAATAGGATTATAAATCATCTACATTTAAATGAATGCATTTAGTGCAAGCAATCAAATATAATTAGAAATCAACATCTACATTGAAATTAATGCATCTAGTGCAAGAAATCAAATAAGATTAGAAATCACCATCTACACTGAAATCAAAGAATTTAGTGAAAGAAATCAAATAGGATTAGAAATCACCATCTACACTGAAATCAATGCATTCAATGCAAGCAATCAAATAGGATTAATAATAATATACATTGAAATAAATTCATCTAGTGCAGGAAATCAAATATAACCAAAAATTAAAATCTACGTTAAAATTAATGCATCTAGTGAAATCAATCAAATAGGATTAGAAATCATCATCTACACTAAAATTAGTGTATTTAGTGCAAGAAATAAAATAGGATTAGAAATAATGTACATTAAAATCAATCTATCTAGTGTAAGTAATCAAATATCATTATAAATCAACATCTACACTAAACTCAATTCATCTAGTGCAAGAAATCAAATAGGATTATAAATCACCATCTACACTGAAATCAATGCATCTACGGCAATAAATCTTCTTCCCTCTCTCCCAGATATATATCTCTATATCACTCCATCTCTCCTTTTTCTCTTTATCTCACCCCACCAAACACACACTCTCTCTCACTCCATATCTATCAATTTCCTTGTCCCTACCTCCTTCTCTCCATCTATCTTTTTTTCTCTTCACCTTAAATCTATATCTATACCTCACGCTATCTCTCTATATCAACTACAAAACATAAACTCTCTTTATCCAATCTATCTATCTATCTATCACTCCCTCCTCCTCCTCCTCCTCCTCCTCCTCCTCCTCTCTCTCTCTCTCTCTCTCTTCCCCTTCCCTCCCTCTCTATCGCTTCTATCTCTCTTATTTCCTGCTATCCTTTCTCCCTCTCTCTCCATCTTCTTTCTCACTTCCTCTCTTTCTCTCTCCATATTTCAACCTCTATGTATTTATTATTACCTCCACCTCTCTCCCTCTCCATCTTCATATCTCTTTCCCTACCACTCTTCACTCTCTCTCTTCCTTTCTCTCTGCCCCCTTCTCTCTCTCTATCTTCACCTTCCAAATTTGTTACCATATGCCTCTCTCTCCCCTTCTCTCCCCCCTTCTCCCCATATCCCCTTATTTTTCTGTTTATCTCACCCCAAAACATACACACTCCCTCTCCATCTCTCCCTTGTCACTCCCCCTCTCTCTCTACTACTAACTCTCTATGTATTTATTCTTCCATCCCTCTCTCCTCATCTAGCTCCATCTCTCAATCCCTCCCTCTCTTCCCCTCCAAACCCATATTTCTATCCCTCCCTCTCTCCTCCCCTCTCTCCTCCTCTCTTTCAAGTCCCCTATCTTTTCCTTCCTCTCTCCCCCTTTCTCTTCCCCCATCTCTCTCTCTCTCTCTCTCTCCATATCTCAATCCATATTTCTCTCCCCCTCCAAATCCATATTTCTATCCCTCCCTCTCTCCTCCTCTCTTTTATGTCCCCTCTCTTTTCCTTCCTCTCTCTCCCTTTATCTCCTACCTCCCTTTCTCTTCCCCCATCTCTTTCTCTCTCTCCCCGAAAATCCTCTCTTCCCCCATCACTCTCTTCCTCTCTCTCAGCATTCCTCTCTTTCTTTCTCTCTCTCTCTATCCTCCAATCCTCTCTCTTCCCCCATCACTCTATCTCACTCTCAGACTATCTTAATGTTTCTCTCCCTTTATCCTTCTCTCCCCCCTTGTCTCCATCACAAACCTTTTCTCCTTCTCTCCCCCCTTGTGTCCATCACTCCTATGTATCTTTATCTCACCCATAAGCATACATATTGTCTCTCCATATCTCCCTTGTCACTCCCTCTCTATGTATTTCTCCTTCCTTTCCTCGCTCCGCCTCCAACTCCATATCTCTATCCCTCCTTCTCTCCTCCTCCTCTCATCCTTTCTCTCTCTCCCTTTCTCTCATACCTCCCTCTCCCTTCCCCCTTCTTTCTCTCTCTCTCACTCCCTACCCTCCAATCCTCTGTCCTTCTCCCTCCCTTTATCCTTATGTCTCTCCCACCTCCATATTTATGTCTCCCTCTCCCTCTCTTACCCTTCTCTAACTCTCTCACACTTCTCCCTCTCTATCTCTTCATTCCTCTTCTCCCCTCTCCTTCAATTTATCTCCATATCTCCCTTGTCACTTCCCCTATTTCTCCACTTATATCATATATCATGATATATTAATATATATTACAATATAATAAATTTAATATTGTATTAATATAAACATATTAAATTTAATAATATTAATATTTTAATATTAATTTTAGGGTTAATAATGTTTTTTTTTGGCATGGGTATTAATAATAATTTGGTCCATGGTATTTGACCCTTGTACTTCATATATAATTACATATTGATTTCTAACTGTATTTGATATATTTTTATTTATTTACCTTACCTCTTTATACCTCTTTTATATTTATTTATTTACTATACCTCTTTTATAAAATTGTTAGTTGGCCCATCGTATTTGCCCATGGTATTATTAAAAAAATTTCCCATGGTATTTGGCGCATGGTATTGTTAATAATTTTTCCCATAGGCTTCACCTAAATAAAACCTTTTTTGAGTTTTTGTAAATATAAAGTGGTTTATTGAGTAAATATAAAATCAGTTTTATTTATTTACCATACCTCTAGTTTATTTATATTTTTATTTATTTACCATACCTCTTGAGTAATATAAAAGGAGGTTTTATTTATTTACCATACTTATGGTTTATTTATATTTTTACTTATTTACCATATCACTTTTTGAGTGTTAGTAAACCTCTTCATATTTTAAGTTTATATAGTTTAAATTTATTTTTAATAAATGTGTAATTATTTATTTATATGTTTATGTAAGTTATTGGTCAAGCCGACATTTTTTTTTACTTCCGACATACTTACACATCGGGGTCATACTGGGCTGTAGAATGCGCCTCTCACCGCAATGACACTCGACCATATTTTTTAACTTTTTATCATAATTTTTTTCATCAAATTTAAACTAATCAAGATAATGCATTTTCTCCCTAATGCACCATTACGACCCAAGATGCTGGGTTGCAGTAGAAGACTACTTCTTACACCATATTTTTCTGTATCTACCTTCACATGTTTGGGAATTTGGGGTTGAAGGTGTTGATCAATTTTTTTTTTTAGCATCATTCATATTGCATTGAACATATTATTAGGTTGTAGATAAAACAATTATCTTTAATAATTTATTTATTTAAACATTTTGGGCTCTGATCCGATGGTATAATTTGATTGTAATTGTAATATCCCAGATTTCAGTTCATTATGTTTTAGATTTTAAATTATTTTAGGAAGGACCACTTACTATGTTGGGCCTAACAACCAATTATAATTATGTAATGATTATTTTATTAAAATAATATTAAGAAAAATTGAATACTAATCGAGAAAATACAAAGTACATAGAGATTTTAAATTCCAAACCATGTGGATTGGATGTAATTTTGACACTTCCTAAATATCTCAGAAAAAACCCTTGGGGAGTAAGAAATTATTAAATTTAATTTAGGTTGGAGAAAAATAACTAAGAAAAACCCCACTGAGGAGGAAGTTTCACTCAGAAGGCGTAGGAAAAGAATTGTTGTGGAAAATCGAGCTTTAAACAAGAAAAACTATACTTTTTTGAAAAAAAACTTAGGCTATGGGGACAAAGAGCCCACAATAACAAGACGTCTTAAAGAAACGATGCTAGGGAAAATTAGGCATAAAAGTGCCGTCACCAAGATAACATGAGGTGAGGTTGTTAGTTCTTGGGTGTGGAGGTATCTTCTTAGAGTAATGCTTGGAGACGAGGATAGTGGATGGGAGGAAAAAATATATTTTTCAGTTAGTATGATCCTTTCGTAGAATTCCAACATTTATTCTCTATGTATTATGTGGATGTTGAATTAGTACTATGTATTTATTAGTTGAAAGTAGTGGATTTGAATAATAATGAAGAATCATGAGATGACGATGAATCAGTGCACATTAATAAGTGAGCACATATGGTATGTTAATCTAATTGAGAATCTTGTATAATTTTATTATTAGTGTGTAGTACCGTCCACTAATGATCATTATTAACTATGCATGATTGATAGCCTTATTCAGGATATTCTCATACTGTACACACCGAATAGTTTGTCATAATAACAAAAGAATTAAGGATTATTAGAGTTAGACACTGTCGGGACCTGTCTGTCCAAGCTTACATAGGACTCTTTTGTCATCATCAGTTGTTTGGTTATAACTCATCAAGTTTAATTCAATGGTAAAATAGTAAAAATGAAGGAAATCAGGAATAAATCCATTTAGGCATATTCCCTATGGGTGTAGCTTTCAATTCTGAGCCCATAAGTGGAACTGGGTGTAGACAGATGATAAAATGATACCTATTACATGCACATAGTGAATCATCATGAAATAGAACGCAAGGTAAACCATATGAAATAGGACATCGAAGGAATATATACATATTTGGTAATGAGAAATTGTACAGTAGAGTATGCATCCCTAAAAACAAAAATGATACAAGACTTTGTGCCTAAGCAGAGTATGCATCCCTAAAAATGAAAATGATACAAGAATGTGTGTGTAATTAAAGCTACAGAGTATGCATTCATTAAAAAAAAAAAATGACCACAATATTAATGCGCATACACAAAAATACCAAGGAGATAGTTACAACAATGTCCCAATGTGTATACAAAAAAAAAAAAAGATAATATATAGAACAAATAATTTCAATTCAAATATTAGGTTAAATGACAAGATTTGAACATAATCCTTATGTCCCAATGTGTATACACAAAAAAAGAAGATAATATATAGAACAAATAATTTCAATTCAAATATTAGGTTAAATGACAAGATTTGAACATAATCCTTAGATACATGAAGAAGTTTTGGAAACACAAAATTTAAAAGGGTACATTGATAAGTTATGAAATAAAAAATTACACATCTCGCTCGAAAGGGTTAAATCATCTTCAGTCCCTTGTCTTTAACAACAAAACCCTCCTGTCATTCTGTAATTTTAATATGAGACCCTCAAACCTAACAGTTCGATGCTCAAACCTACATAAACAAATTCAATAGGAGGATTGGCTACCTCTAAGCTAGTCATTGAACCAAGGGACCAACCTAGACAGGACCCATGACTTAGTGGAAATATCAGATTCTTAAGCCGTGGTGAAAAGGAAGAAGAAGGTTGAGTAATTACCTGCACGGAAGAACAAGAACATGGCTTAAAACCTCAAATGCACAGAGGAAAAGGGGTGGAAATGCAAACAACATGACATGAAAAAAGAAACTAAGGGGATGCTTACCTTCGCAAACTCGTGGCCGAGTCGATCCCTTGCTTACCCCCACATGCACAGAAAAACTATTTAGAAATATACAAGAGGAACAATTATAAAATCATGGGTGTGATGTAGAAATTCAAAGCTATGCCAAAAGGAATAGCAAGGGAGAGATCATGAATTTATCTCGGGGTAAATATTGACACAAACAACTTGGCCCGCCATGAACCACTATTGAACCAACCTCGTCGGAGAACCCTATAAGTTTCAAGCAACCACAGTCAATGCACACAAGAAAAGGGGTATATTTGAATTAAAGATCTCACCCTCACATACGAAAAGGAACTTACCATTGAGGGCAAAGGATTGTGGAGCCTTTGGGTGATAGGAGGATACATGGACCAAGTATCCAAGTTTAAAATTATAGTGAACCTTGAAAACTAATGCCACCATTCATGGGGTTTGGCTATAATCTTAATAAAGCGTGTAACCCCAAAGATGAAAAACAGTTTAAACCAGGGAATGGTGCCCAAAATAGTATGAAATGGGGAAAAGATGTTAATTAAAAACGAAATGGAAGGGAACCCTTACCTCATATGTGTTAAGAGAAAGAAATATTTGTGGTATTTATCGGGGCAGACTGTCAACCCAATGTTGGCCCGAAAGTAGCAGACCCACGATGTGAAACAAAGAAATTAGTATAAAGGGTGTAACCCTATAGAGAGGGTTTTCACCATCTTTTTGGAGCACCTATAATAGTAGTCAACCAGTAGTTAGTTAAATGGTAACGAGTATTATAGCAAAATTCATAATGTATAAATAGAATGGGATAGTTGAACCATTACAGAGGAGGGTTTTATCTAGACATAACTTGCTCCACCCACCGCGAGGGAAGGTTGTGGCACATGTTCGAAATGGAAACAGAGTAACGTGTGTAAACGATTTTGTCAAACCAGCAAAGATATGTGGGACTACTCAGACCTTGGATGGGTCGAAGGATACCACAACCATATCCTTCCAAACTATAAGTACCACCACTGATAAAATGAGAAAAAACAACGAGGGAAAAGACCTTAGGGTTTGAGGAAGGGTTTATATGCCAAAATTCATTCTTGGATTGATCTCCACCATCCACGCTACCTTCCTTCAGATCAGTGCAACCCAACTAGATAACCACCAGGCATCAAATGGACTTGCCCAGTTGGTGCTCGAGGAATGGGTGATAGATCCAAGGGGGGTGCTTCCATAACCCCAATGTAGTGGTTGGTAAGGTATGCCAAAAATCAATGTTGGACAATAGTTTCAATCATGAGCGCCATGGTATAAAAACCCAGATACCATGTGAAGAAAATTAAATAAATCATTTAACCAAGTCATGTTAAATGCCCTAATATATCAAGGGGGTTGAAAACAATATGAAATAAATTAGTCATATCATGCTTAACACCCATCGTATAACAAGGGGAGACCCTTAGTTTAATAATCGTTTCCAACCCTTTGATGTTTCCATGGAAGTATGGTTATGGTCATCATACGTAAACTTATAGGACGATAAGGTGACAACCACCATGGCTAAACCTAAAGTGTGTGGCTAAAAGTATGCCTCAGAAGACGGGGAGCCAGAGGGTCTCCATAACCATAATCAGTGACGTAAGAAATTAGGAAAACAATATTAGGAATATGAAAGCCATTTTATTAGTCCATGAAAAACAGTTTAAATTGAATTAAATATTTTTATAATCAAATTGAATTAATTATTTTATAATGGCTTAGTTTAGGCTAATAATTAACCTCTATTTTTTTGCATATTTATGTGGAAGAACTACTCTGCCATGCAACACTTGTTTAGTGATTGAAATTGAGCACTTATTATTCCTTTCAGCGGTTAAAACCCATTCTAAAAGGATAATTCAAGTAGCATCTTTAAATAGCGTAGCTAAATATTTGAAAATATTTGTGAGCATAACAACTATTACAAAATTTAAAAAAAAAATAGTCATGTTTTCAAGACATCATAAATATCATTTTTAAGCTTTTGGTGCTCATCAAGAATAATAACTTTTATATTATATGAGGACGTTTTCAACATTAATTAAATTTGGCATCTATGCATCTATATTCTAAAATTATCATTATTATTGTTGGTTCTAATATTTCCATAATATCCACACAACATAAAGTACATCACAACACTCAAGATTATATAGTAATATCATGGAATTGGAATATTCCACATGTCAAATGTCATTTGAAATAAGCTTCTAAGATAGGTTTTTCAAAAATATCTTTATGAATCTCATCTTGGATTCATGTGTTCGGGTACTTTTTTAATGTTATTGTCATGAAAAATGGCATAATATTCAATCTCCATAATGAATTTCAGTATGTACTAGATTAACCACAAAGTCATTTCTTTTATTATTTTCTCTCATTTATTTCCTTTAAAAAAAATCATAACAATTACTCATGTATTATGGATGTAAATTCCCATGACGTTGAAGAATTATTAGTAAGGCTCACTGCAAATGGTTCAAGGATCATTTTAAGGAAAAAAAATTGACACAATAAGTCAAGGAGATCGAGGTAAAATCTATTTGTTCATGTACACATATTCTAAATTTTTAAAGGCATATAATAGGGTTATAAAATTTATATTTACTTTGTAAGTGTTATTATTTGAAAACAATTCTTCTTGTTACTAATGTGTTCATGTTTTCTATTTGGAAACAACTCCTCTAACTACCAATGTGTCCATGATGGAGTCATTGGATCAAATGTTGGACGATTGAATTTTATTTAGGTCATTAGATAAAGTAAATATTTTTATATATGTCTTTTATAATGTTTTTTTTTTCTTTTTAATAAGTAAGATTGAATTTAGGTTTTGGTGACTTTTAAGTTAAAATATTGTTAAAAATAATAAAATAAACATAAACATAAACTATAAATATAGCCCATGGTATTGACCCATGGTATTCATGTGGAATGTAGTTTCTTTATAGGAGGGAACTAATATGGTCTAAATCAATATTAACTCTGGATCTAAATTAATTATTTAAAAAAATCAATTTTAAATGTTTATAACCATTATTCTTTTAAAATTTTACTCAATAAAATGTATCTAAATTTTCATACATCCAAATATACATAGTTTTTCTTGTTCTGTATTATTTTTGTTACAACTATTTTATTATTCCAAAAATACATGGTTTTTTTATTATATATTATTTATGTTACAAATATTTTATAATTCAGGAGTATTATTTCTTAATATGTAAAAAAATAAATTAATAATGATTTTTTTTTTTAAATATCTCATCTTTTTAAAATTTTAAAATTATTTCAGAGGACATGATTTATCTTGAAATAATGATGAATGTTCATTATTATCATTTATTAAATAACACTAAATTTACCTTTAAAGGGGTTGGTAACAATTGTTTGTATTAAAGTCAAGGATACAAAAGAAGAGACATGGTGAAGAGAAGCTTCCAACCTTACAACAAGCCCTAAAAAGGCATAACATTGAATGTATGGAACCCATTTTCCCTGATACACGTGAAAAGTGAAATGAAAAATCTTGGAAATTTGGAAAATGTCACGAAGCTTATCTCATGTTCCATTCATTTAGATATGAAGTATATGGAATAAGAAAACAGGACAATGGATACTTATCAAGAATGTATTATTCTTTAGAAGGAAGCGACATTGACAAGGGTATGGAGGACTAAATAGAAGAATTAAAAGAAAAAGAGGAATCTTCAGAAAATGGGTTACTCAAGGATTTTGGAATCTAGATTAGCTACATTATCTCACTGATTCAAGTAAGCACTCAAAAAGAGATAGACAATAGTGATATAGAGACAATTAATTCATAAACAAGAGAAAGGTAGAATTATAACCCGAGATAGATTTATCGGAAGAGAAACGTTCCAATTGTAAGGATGTGTCAACATGATTAGTAGTTCACTCAACATAATTCTCCACCGCTTATTCTAGAGAAGAAAGTTCCTACTACCTCATCAATTGAAGAAGGCCCACATGAGAAAATTAGAAGAGATTCCTCAATGTTATTTTCATTTGACATTCAGTCACTCTGCTCTTTTTTGTCTAGTAGTCTCTTTACCTCTGCCCTTAAATTAAATGACTCAGAAAAAAACTATACAAAGGACACTTACCTATTGCAATCAGTTGAAAAAAAAAGAAAGTATCTCTAAAGGGTTACTTGGGGGGGAATCTATTATTTAAAAGATTGGGAAAATGATTTCATTTCAAAACAAAAATGTACTATCACTAGGGAAGGGAGTTATTATATTTAAAATTTGTTCCCATTCTTGTAACTACAAAATTTGATTGTTTATTTTTATTGATGGGAAAATAAATGATCTTTAAAAGGCACTAAAGTCTTGAATTATGATCCTTAAAGTCGCTAGATTCCGTGATTATGAGCTGATTTTTTCTTCTTACTTTTGGGTCTTCATGATGTTTTTTATTCTGAATGAGGTGAAATGTTCCAAAGAAGTGGAATATTCGTCGTTCAAAAAGGAATTATGGAAATATGATTGTAGATAATTTATTAATATAAATTATTTGAACTAGTATTAATTAATCATCCCCAAGGGTTAAAAAGGGCCCAAATGTCTCTTATCCATAAAATTGGTGATTAAGATAATACTAGACAAAGGACACTTAACTATTGCAATTAGTTGAAAAAAAGGTATCTCTGAAGGGTCACCTGGGGAGGAATCTATTATTTAAAAGATTGGGAAAAAATTTAATTTCAAAACAAAAATATACTATCACTAGGGAAGGGAGTTATTACAATTAAAATTTGTTCTCATTCTTGGCACTACAAAATTTGATTGTTGCTTTTTATTTGATGGGAAAATAAATGAACTTTAAAAGGAACTAAAGTCTTGAATTATGATCCTTAAAGAAGTCCTTGATTATGAGCTGATTTTTTCTTCTTACTTTTGGGTCTTCATGATGTTTGTTATTCTGACGGAGGTGAAAAGTTTGAAAGAAGTGGAATATTAGTCGTTCAAAGACGAATTATGACAATACGATTGTAGATAATTTATTAATATAAATTATATGAACTGAGATTAATTAATCATCCCCAAGGGTTAAAAAGGGCCCAAATGTCTTTTATCCGTAAAATGGGCGATTAAGATAACTCTATGCTCTATGTTCAAATGACAAGTGAAGGTGGATTTACCATATTTAACCTTCTTACTAGTCTCTTGTGAAGTACGACATGTCATAGTGATAAGTTTTTATTCCATTAAATAATTATAGTTGTAGAGCAGAGTCAGAGTTCGAGGAGTAGTATCAGTGGAATTCAACATGGTGAATGTGATAGAAGCAAATAATTTCGTGGAAGGGTGAAGTCTGTCAAAATTGGTCATAAAAACCAAGCGCATCCTTCACGCAGAAAAAAACAAACATGCAGATTTTGTCATATATAGGTCTTGGTACTTTGGCCAAAACGTCTCATCCATAATGAAAAAACACATCTTACATGAAATTAATAACAAAGAAGTTGTTCCACGTCAATTACCCAATAGGGATATTTTGATTTGAGGTCGAGTAAACATAATTCTCCACCCCTCATTTTGGAGGATCATTTGGAGCCAAGAAAGTTCCTACTACCTCATATTTCTTATATGCTATTCTTTCCTATACTACAACCTTACGACGTTTCCTTTGCAACATGTGGTGCAATTGCTAGTTAATATTTTATTATTATTTTTAGAACACTTACTATCCTATTGAGGAGAGAGTATTTTGGATTCATGAAATTTCTATTATCAGAATATATACTCAAGGAAATTAGACGTAGTTAATATCTAAATGTAAATATATCAACAATTTACTAACATTGTATAGGTTTTTACAACACTATTGTATTGATAATGCATAGCTTTTCTTCTTTGATACAAAATTATGTGAACATTTTTTTTAGGAGGGATTAAATCATTACATTTATTTTCATCCATATCAACACTTTAGAGTGGAAAAATATTGGATGTATATGTGACAACCTTGGGTTAATTTTCCATGTAAATAAGGTAATACCAAGGTCATCAGACACGGTTTCCAAGATTAATGGGGGGCAAGGAAAATTTTAAGGATGGAAAATTATTTTGAAGATTAAAAAATTGGCGAATCTCACTAGTCTCTAATGTGAAAAATATAAAATGTTTATTGATGTATTTGTAAAATTACTCAAATTTATAATGATATTATATATATTGTCTATATAATGTTGGCAATTGGTAAGGTAAAATAATTTTATAGTTTAAAATTTGGGCGAATCACTTTTTAAAAAAAAATGAAATTGGAGAATATTTTTTTTTGGAAAAACCAGGGAAAATTAGCCCACTTGCGAATATTAGCCCCTAAAATTTTCCATGATGGGGGGAAATATTATAGTGAGAATCACTTGTGGTTTATTAATTTCTATGGAAATTGGAAAGGAAATCCACAAAGGAAAAGAGGCAGTGAATGACAATTAATTAAGGAAGTAAAGAAAAATAGGAGAAAATAATGGTGAAGAGATAGAAATATGCATGGAAGGAAACATGAAGAAAAATGAAAGAAATTTAAGAAAAAATAAAATAAAAATAAGGAAACAAGGAGATAAATTATTCTAGCTCTACTCTTCCACACTCTTTGCACTGTTAAACACTATTACACACCTATAGAATTCTTTGATCATTCTAGCATTCACACGCACTCAGAGAGAGGAAAACAAGGAAATTCATAGTTAATAAAGAAGAAGGCTGTAAGACCGTATGCAACAGGTGGACATTGCATGCAACTAGTTGCATGTGTGATTACATTATTGAGATTTGAGTCCATGGTAGTTGCATTTGATTATTTGGTTTCTTTGATTTCATTGCAATGATATTTTCGTGCATTGGCAGTGGTTTGAGCCTTGCCTTATCATTTACTATATAGCCATGGTGTATTGGGTTCATTCTTTTTGTTTAAGCATTGGATGACTAGTAAAATTTAGTTCCTCGTGAGGTGGTATCAGGAAAATTCCCAAGGGTTGAGGGTGATGATGGATTTTATCCTATAACTCTTAACGGATGGGCGGAGACGAGATTCTGATGGGTATGGAGAAGAAAGTTAGGGGCATTTAATATTCATTTGGTATTAGTGATTTATGGAATAGTTTAAATGAAATTGCTACAGCTGAGGGTTGAGGTGAATTGGCCTCTAGAAGCCCTTATTACTTATATTTTGTTTTAACCCATATAATCCTACATTCATGCTTGGAATATGGCATGAGGGTGTTTGGGTGAAATACAGGTTTTGTTTATCCCAATATATGGTCGAGCAGTACATGGAATTCCCTCACTTGCTTGGAATTTTCATATGTTAATATGATACAATTTATTATTGTGATCAATGAGCACATGTATTATTTTATGATTAGTTTGTCATGGATTCATTCTGCTTAAATGTGGGTTACATGAATCCTATTTTTCTTGTTATATGATATACTCATGAAATATTTCTAATTCATATTTTGATGGCTCATGGTCAATTTATATGAATTAATCTCATAATCCATGTTTTATTACAGTTAGTGCGGTAATTCGTTAAGACGTCCTGATGAATATATGATGAAGTAATGAAAAAAATGAACAAAATATGAAATTATGACCTACAAGTACTATGTATACAATTTTTTTCTATAAATGAATAATTTGGAAGCCCAAGTTCCCAAGGTCATAACTTTTCCATACGATATGTTTTTGGCTATCATAATAGATTGTTTTCAATATATCAATGAGAAGCAATTAAAAAGAATTTGTGGAACATATTTTTCCACTTTTCTAGTCACTTCAATTTCCATGAAAATTTTATTTAGGCCCTCAAAATGGCCTCATAATTTTTGGTCTCGACAAACTGTGAAAAATAGAAATTTTTGTTAAATTCAAGGAAACAAAACTGAGAGGAAATAGTATTTTTTCAAGTTATGCTGATAAGAGTGTCAACCTATCTCACTAGGTGTTTGTAGTTATTATTTTCCATGTGGACCCAATCTAACATATATGCATCTTGGAAATTAAGTCCTGTAGAGTAAATCTCATCTCATGTTTCCCTAGTGAGTAGGAGAAAGTGGGTAAATGTGGGGTCAGATGTTACAAAATCAACTTGTGGGCTCAATATTATGGTATGTCATACTTTGGAAATTTAGGGATTGAAACATTCTGGATCCAATTTGAGGGATGAAATTCTATCGTATCATGTCAAAAACTTCATGGATTCAGCTTGGATCCCCCGTCTCTCTTATACACTTAAATGAACTTTCTAATTGTGAAAATATCATGTTGAATTTCAAGGATTTAATATAAGGCCTTATGTGGTAATTCTATTTTAGGAGTTGAGGAGACCATACGCCTACTATTATTTAACTAATCATAAATGCTAAATATATGGAAATTAATAGGCTAATGAGTTCTGATATATGTCATTATATATCTTTGATATTTGTGAGCAACATATGTGACGATTAAGCTATATATAAAACATAGGGTAATAAGGTTTCATAACACCCTTATAGGCTGCAAATATTAGATAAATCAACATGAATACCTATTTCATTGTATTTTGCATATTTTGATACTAGGGAAAAGAGACTAGAGATTTCCACCTTCTTCTTTGATTTTTTTTCCATAAATTTTTATAAATGCAATTCTTGTGTTTATTTCTAGATGGTGTGTGTATTTCTTTGTTCACTATTTTTTACATTTCAACTATTTTATACATTTTAGAATAAAATTAATAACTAAGGAATTTGATATTTAAATCAAATTAACCGTTAAAGTAAATATATTAGTATTTTTTCATATATATTGTGATAAATTATTCTATGGAATACTCACAATAGTGTATAAGTAACATTGTTAGGTCACAAAAAGAACTATTATAACATGAAAGTCACAAGATAGTAACCATGGCTAAGTCTACTAACAATAACCATTGAGATCTAGAAAAGAACGAATTTGTACCATTGGAAGATGAACATGTGGGCATCAACATGATAAGATCCTCCTCATGGTAGCTCTAGAAAGTGACTTGGATATTTTATAAAGGCCAAAGGTTCTATAAAAAAGAATGGATATTGGGGGGGGGGGGGGAACATGGCATTAATGAAGAGCTACAGAAAGTTTCAAGGACAAAACTAGAGAATGAATAACTAAGTTTTAGTTTCATTAACAGTTTATAGTGCCTATTGGATATAAAATTCCAAGCATATTTAGAGTGATATGAATCTAAGCTAATGCGTTAAAATAGAATAATTTATTTCAACAAATAGAAGCTTAATTCCACATTCATGAGTAGTTGAAGGAGAAAATATATCATTATCAAAGTAAATTTAGGTGGTCATTCTTTGAATAAATGGGGAATCCCTAGATAAGAACTTCGATTAGAGTTTGATCTCTTAGGAACTAGGTGGGAGGATATGTAGACTGGCATTACATCCCAATTCTACCTTATTGAGTATTATAGGGTTAATGGGTCAAGTGGAAGTATGTATTATAAAGGCAAAGGTAGAGTGTGTATGAGTACAACACTAAGTTTTAATAGATGGTTTTCATGTTGGGTGTCTCTTTGAGGAACCAAGATGTAATCCTTGAGTATTTGGGGTGTCAACCTAGTCATCTACGAATGAAAGTAATTATTCTCAGGCAAGGAAATTGGACAAGGTATGTATATAAGAACAATATTTGAAAAGCATAGGGCATAGAAAATGGTAACCAAATGGTTCAAAGTATAAATAACACCAAAAATATCATAATAAGGGAAATAAGAAGTTGAAAGGGGGTAATTATAAGACAATAACATCCAATGCACAACCATATGTAGATCCTAATAACTATTGTATAAAGCATTGTAAATAATGATGTAAAGATTATAGAAATAAAACATTGTAATACTAAGCTTATAGTGGGTGTTTAATTTATTGATGAAGAAGAATTAAATGTGGTTCCCCTTGGCATATTCATATTAGTATTTGGAAGAATCTACATAAATATGAGTGCCAAAATCTCCATGTAGAGAGAAAACCAATATTTCCTAATCAAGGATGGAAAATATTATGAAACTAATGAAAACAATCTTAAGATAAGCATCTCCATATTAATTGGAAGCCAAATCATGTTTCTCATTAGTTCAAATGAGAAATATTTTTTACCTTTCTTAATAGAGAAATAGTTAATGAATTATTAATTCCAAAGACATTATCGGAGGGATGTACCAAAATTAACAATAATTAGTTGGAGGAGTTTATAAAAACATATAGATGAATGTTTCAGCAGCATAAATGAATCCCATATATAATGGAAGTGCAGCACAAAATATAATTATTTTCTATCTCCCCATTACAAAATAATGGGCTTTATATAGAGACCAACTTAGAATTGAATGATGTGATGAGGAAATGGAAGTATTTATTAGAGCAAGTACCGATTCCACTAAGAATATTAGTTTACAGGCCACTCTCATCCTCATACCCAAGAAGGATGTGACTTGGAAGACGTATATTGACTATAGGAATTTGAATATATTTACACTCAAAAACTGATGCCTTTTCCCTAGGATCAATGATTTATTATATTAGTTCCAATGTGTAAAATTAGTTAATCTGATGGAATCAATAGCTAAGATGATGGACTCAATAACTTACTTGAACAACTGAACTTTTGCTGACCTTCCTCACACCATCCACCAAGGGCACGAGAAATACGACAACCCACTCGACACCTCTAGTCTTCAACTCACTTTATGATCCCGACTTTAGGTGATCTTGGAATAAAATGTCCTCAGACAGGTGGCCAAGCAGGATTTAGTATTAATTCAAATAAATTGTTACATACCAGGTTATGCTTCAGAGTAGAGCCTTATAGTCTCTGATCTCTTAGAGCATGGAATATAAATACTCTTTCACAAAGCACACAGAAACACACTCACACACCACACCTCCCTGATAACCTCCATATACAGACACTTATATAGAAAAACATATGAGAATTATTGAGGGTCCTTGTCAGGCATTACTGGCCCAGATGGTGTCTGCTCATTATTCTCGAGTACAATAATTGAAAATAAAACACACTACCAAGGTCCTTTTGGACTTCTGTCACTATCATAGTCACGTTCTCTTGTTTCAAAGTCACTAGCATGTTCTGATGGTGATGATGGAAGCTTTCGATTTTCCCATGATTGATTTAACCATTCCATGTAGTCAGATTCCCACTGATGGTCTGGTTGTTCTTGAGAATCTTGGTACAGGTCTATGAAAATGGTTGATTTATCCTTGGATACCTTTTATTTTCCTTTCTCTATACCTGCTTTTTCTTTAGTGGAGACTATAGAAGATTCTCCTTTTAGTAAAGCTTTTGAAGATTGTCCTATATCAAAATTTATCGTATCTGTCGTCACATAGAGATTCTTTTGTGGGAAGAGATATTTATCATCAGATTTCTTCCACCTGTTAACATAGGCCATAGGGTCTATCTCTATATCAAGGAAGGAATCTTTTCTGCTTTTACGGAACTCTAGCATTGATTGAGCTGCCATTTCAACTCTGTCTAATAATTCCCATTTGAAAATTTGAAACATGCTGATAGAGCGTTCTATAGCACATTGGATCCATAGCTTGTAGTTATGATTGACATCTGCCTTTTGTTGCCATCCTAATTCAAAAATCACGGATGAACATACATTGGTTGATAGCAATAAACTTATTAAGCAGACTACATCACTACTCCAATTTCCTATCATGACACTAATAGTAATTAGTGCCTTCTGATTAATGAGCAATTTAATTACTTTGATTCTTCCTTGGAGTGCTTCTAAAGTTTTGAGCATGGACAAATTTTCTGGAAACTTAAGTTTATGAAATTCTTTTAGCCAGAGAGTAATCTTCTTGACTTCCTCAGCATTGTCAGCTAACACAGATTCATCAATGTTTTCACGTCCATAAATCTATGCAAAGGGATTTGGAACAATAGGATTTCTAAATTATATACTCTGATAATCCCAGGGTATTGAGAAAGTTCTCAAAATTTGCAGCGTCCTTTCAACACATTGAGAAGCTCTTACTTGGGGCTTTTTTCTGCAATGACCATCTTTGATTTCCCAGTCTGCAAATGGGTCAAAAATTTCATATTGGGGAAATGAATCTGTACCTACAAAATTTTCATCATGTATTTGAAGAAATGCAGCTTCAATTTCTTCAAATAGATCTGGAATTCTCAAAGATGTTAAAAATATTTCAACCTTTTCAGTCATATTTATTTCATCGAGATCTAACATTTTAGCAGTGGTATAAATAGCAAAGGAAAAATCAATACCACCAATGATCTGATAATAATTCAAAGTCTTCAAAACATGAATCATATCATCATTGTATACTCTTGACCAGTAATCATCAAGAGTTTTAAAATAAAGTTTCACCTTCATATTAGGTAGGGGATAGACTTTTACCAGTTCTTCATCTAAACACTACAAAACACCAACATTCTTGGACTGCCAGGCTTGGCATCTTTGTATCCATTGATTCCTTCTAATTTGTAGCCCAAAAATTTTATTGATTTCTTCAACCAAATCACCAAGAACTAATTCAAGAATTTGAAACCTTTTTACAAAAGTTTCAAAATTATCATCTTTAAAAGTTTTACCGAGAAGAGAAAATAGATCAGTTCTTTGATTGGAGAAAAGATGAATGTGAGCTTTGTTCATGTCTCTGGTCAAGGATTATGCTAGATAATTATAAATACCAGGAACCCATTCAACTTCAAAATCATACATCTGAAACCATATATGCCATGCCAATAATCTTCCTCTTGCTAGTTGCATTGATATCTTTGCCGATAAGAAATATTTAAAGTTCATGGAATCTGTTCTTATCAGAAATTTGGCAAGGGCTAGATATAATTCAAATTTTTGAATGCCATTAAAAATGGTGTGAGTCTCTTTTTCAGCTGTGAAATAATTTTTCTGGGGAGGCAGAAACTCACCTGATGCATATGCACATAAATTTTCTTCTTCGGTATCCTCCTTTCTTTAAGAAAGAATAGCTGCCCAAAAAGAATCAGAGGCATCAGTCTGAAGGATTAAAAATCCATTACCTGGAGGCTTGAGCTCTCGAAGATTCTTGCATTCATTTTTTAATAATCTAACTGCTGTCATGGCTGCTGGAGACCATCTAGAATTCAAATGTTGTCGTATTGGAGCATTCTTCTGAGAGAGTCTAGGAATGTATTTATGTAAATAATTGAGCACTCCTAGAAATCTTTGGATCATATTTGTATCTGTAAGATCATCAGAAAACTCAGAGAGCTTTGTTGGTACATGAGGCTGCATCTGAATTTTGCCGTTAATAACATGAATTCCCAAAAAATCAATACTATCTTGAAAGAGAAGCATTTTATTTTCAAAAAGAACAATGCCATGCTTTCTGATTTCATCGAGAAAAACCTGCAACTACTTCAGATGATCTTCAATATTTGGACTATGGATCAATATATCATCAATATATACAACAATGAAATCATATTTACCAAAAATAAAATCCATGCGCCTTTGAAAGAAGGCAGGTGCATTCTTCAAACCGAATGGAACGACTTTCCGCTAAAAAAATTCCTGCTGGACAAGTGAAAACAATTTTATGACGATCTTCTTCTCTAATTTGGATCTGGTAGTAACCAGATTTCATGTCAAACTTACTGAAGATATTACTATGCTGAATCTTCTACATAATTGTTTCCTAGTGAGGCAAAGGATAATTAAAGCTTTTGGTGATAGCATTTAAAGGTTTATAATTGATCACCATTCGAGCTTTACCTCTAACTATTTCAGAATGATTTATAACCATGAAAGCAGAGCATGAATAATGAGAAGAACTTGGTTCAATCAATTGAAGATTCAAGAGTTCTTCAATCTACTTTCTAATTTCCTTTTCATCATTTGGAGTACACGGTATAACTTTTCCTTTGACCCCATTGTCATGAAGAGCGATGATCTCTTGCTGTGGACTCTCTATAATCCAAAAAGCTTGAGGATTTTCAGAGCAATTTTTTAACAGTTCATCAGAAATATTCATCTATTCAGGAGACCAGTCTGGATTTTTGTTTGCTTTCTACTTAGTTTCTGTCTGACTTCTTTCTTCATATATCTGTAAGACTTCGTGCCAATTGTTAGAATCATTTGGAGGCCTTCTTATACCTACTTTATTTTGGCCATTCTCCCTTCGGGCTTCTGAATTAGCCAAAGCTAATCTTGGTACTGAGATTGCCTTTTTCTTGATATTGAAGATAACTTTATCCTCACTAATAGTAACTGGTAATACAAAATTGATAAAAGGCATACCAAGAAATAAAATAGCAGAGTTATCATAATGCTGGACAGCAGAAAATTTTACAATACTTCCCCCAATTTTTAAAGAAACATTGTCCACATAATGAGTAAGATTTACGGATCCACCCATGGTTTCAGAAATAAGAATATTTTGCAAAGGTTTCCATAAGCCTTTGATCAAATAAGGGCGAGCTAAATTATTAAAACTGCCGGTGTCAATGAAGGCATCGACATTAATCCACTCACCTTTGATTTGAACTTCAACAGGAATGTACAAAATATTTTTAGTTTTAACAATATTTTTTAGAAATGAACTTTCTTCAGTATTAATAGATGCTGGAGCTGGTAAAGATGAGGACTGAGAAACTATCTTTGGATAAGGGTAGAAAGAATTCAGAGTGGGTTGTGGAGGCAAGGAATATAGAATTGGTTTTGAATTCTTAGAACCAATATCTGTAGAAGATAAAGAGGGAAATACAGAGACAGTATCATCTGAAATGTATTCAGATGTTTCATTAGTATAATCATCTGAACTAAATTCATCATTGTAATGCAATTCATTGTCTTCATAGCATTCAGTGTCATCAAAGAATCTATTCATTTTTTGACATGTATCACGCACTGATTCAGTGTCTGATAGAGAAGCATCAGTCAGAATATATACATCTGATACTTCATCCTAAGAATCGACTATTGGCCAATTATCAACAAAATCATCAATCTCGATGCAAGATTTTAACTTGTTAGAAGAACTTTTGGGACATTTGCGAGCAAAGTGACCTTCCTATTTGCATATGAAACATGCATTATCCTTCTGTGGTTGCCTGCTTTTTTTTAAATATTTAAATTTTCGGAAAGGACTTCTGGGGTTAGCTACTCTTTTGGGCTTGAACTTGGCATACTTTTTAGATTTTCTTTTCTTGAATGGAGTCCATGGCAATAAAGATCGACAAAATTCAAGACCTAGAGAAAAGTCTTGAGCTTTCTTTTGCCAGCAGAGATATTTGACTTTTTCTTGACATTTAAATAAAAGATATATCTAGTAGGTCTGTTCAATCTTCTTTCCTTGGACTTCTAGATCTTTCATTATTAGATCACCTAAATTACCAGGAAGCCTAGACAAGAATGAAATTTTTTGTGTAGAGTCATTTGTCATATTGGCTTTACAGACTTTTTCCATGTAATCATTACCAAACTGATCTAAGAACTTAATATATTTTAATTCCATTCAAGCCAAATCTGTGATGATCTGTTTTTTCTCATCTGCCGGCTCTGGAACAAATTGGGTTTTGAGTAGCAGTTCTAAGGTAGCTTGGCTTGCAGAAGCTACATTCATACTTTCTTCTTCTGATGGTCCCATCCACCAGTCATATACAATTCCAGCCATTCTCTTTTCATCTAAGACAAAAATAGAAATATTATCTAATCTAGAGACAACTTGCATTTGATAAAGTGCACCAATCCAAACTCTGATAGATTCAGCTGGATTTGACGATTTGTCTAAATCCAAAACATAATCGCTAGAGTTGGTAGAAAACAGATCTTCTTCAACCATTGGGTATTTTGGGATTTCTCTGAAAACATGGGCTTTCTGGAGAGAGGGAAAAATGAAAGATGGAAATTTGGTAGCAGCATTTTCCAAAGTGGCTATTTCACTTTTGGGCTTCTGAAAATTCAATGTTTTGACTAGTTCTATCTTATTTTCAGATGCTTGGGCACTAGATTCAATTCCACTCTCTTCTTGTTTCTCTTCGATATCCCAATAGTTAGGAGTATCCATAGAAATAGAAAAATTTGGAGCTTTTGATTCTCTCCTTTTTCTTTCTTTCTTCTTTCTTTATTTTGCTTCTCTTCTTTTCTTTTCTTCTTGTTGTTCATCATGGAGAAGCTTAAGATTTTGGAGAATAAGCTCTGTTTGAGAACCAAGATCATCTAAAACATCCTCGGCATGTGCACACCAAGTAGTAAGATAATTACCTAACTGGTAGGTTTGATCTAAGTCATTCTGATTGGTGGCATTATGTTCTATCAGGGGAGCACAATCAACTCGAGTGGTTGGTTGTTTAGACATAGAAGAGGTGGTACAAATTTTTTTTTTGGAGGCCATTTCCCACCTTTCACAAAACGACGATTGGCATATTCCCATTATTCAATATGAGCAAAGGCAACATGAGAAATACGGTGCATTTTATTTACAAAAATAAAAGGTTTATATTCTGGTATATACAGTTCAGTAGAATCTAAAACAGGTTTAGCTTGAAACACTTCTGCAATAGGAGGCATATCAACTCTTCGAGAGGAAGAGGCTTCAGTTTTAGAAATAGGGACAACATATCGACGCGACTTGACAAGAGGTCTTGGGATCTATGGTTTAGGAGGAAAAAGCTTTACTCGACCATCAGAGATAGCAATACATTTAAGTTTGAACTCTGACTTCTTGTCATCAACAATATATTTGTACTAAAAATACCAATTCTAGGGTAATTCAGTAGGATCATACAGGACACCTTCAACCTGAGCATTGGAAATACCTACAGTTACACATTCCTTTAAGACAGGGTGTTTTAACTTAGGATGAGAAGTATTAGTTAATTGAAAGGAAGTTTGAACTAATACAGAAAGATAATCATTGTCTTCTACCATTTGGAGACCTTGAAATCCAACCATCAATTTCCAGCAGTCTTTCAAATGAACATCATTCAAGCTTATAGAATAATCAGGAAAGATAGTGCCATATTGACATCCCGTGGATAAATTACCCATAATAGTTCCTATTCGGGCATGGTCATAGTTCTGGTGTCGGGTATCAAAGACTTCTGCTATACAGGGAGTATTTAACCCATGACGGAATAAAAAAGCAAGACCAATACGAATACCTCAAAAATGAAGATAATTGTACTTCTTTTCCTTTGCATACTGTCTAAATTTCTTAATCTCATCTTCCGAAAAAATATTTAAAGCTACAATTTGGACAGACGGACCAGAAATCTTAATAGTTACCTCGAATTCTTTCAAAAAATACTTTTTCTTAAAGACATAACACAAAGGAAGTTTATAGACATCAGTCACATGAAGCGACGACAAATTCCAAGTTTCAGGATTTTCGACAGACTCATGAGGTTCATTTGGATCTTCAGACTCAATAGCTCGAGAGGCAACTTCATTAATAATTTTACAATATAGATGAGAAAGAGCGTAATAAATTTTCCATAACAGAATCGAGAACAGGGCTCTGATACCAGTTAATATGATGGACTCAATAGTTAAGATGATGGACTCAGTAACTTACTTGAACAACTGAACTTTCGCTGACCTTCCTCACACCATCCACCAAGGGCACGGGAAATACGAAAACACACTCGACACCTCTGGTCTTCAACTCACTTTATGATCTCGACTTTAGGTGATATTGGAATAAACTGTCCTAAGACAGGCGGCCCAGCAGGCTTCAGTATTAATTCAAATAAATTGTTACACACCAGGTTATGCTTCAGAGTAGAGCCTTATAGTCTCTGATCTCTTAGAGCGTGGAATACAAACACTCTTTCACAAAGCACACAGAAAAACACTCACACACCACACCTCCATGATAACCTCCATATACACTATGCTTCATCAATTTGGATATGAAATCAAGGTATCATTACATTCAATCCAAAGGAGAAGACACTTATAAGACTACCTACAAGATACAAAATGTTTGTTTCGGTATTGGGTAATGCTATTTTGGTTTATGCAATTCATTAGCTACAGTAATGAAATCGATGAATGATATATTTTACCACTATATAGATTAAGCTATTTTATCTATGAGATATTATTTCATAATTCTACATGGGAGGAAAGCAACTCACATCTCATGTTATTTTTTGACATTTCAAAAAAACGCCACATATTTTCTGGAGCTAAGAAACAATAGTTTGTAGAGCATTGTTTAGTCTATTTTGGTTATGTGATTGGGTAAGAGAAGCTTAAGATAGATTTAAAAAATATGAATGCCATTATTAAATGGATAGTTCTTACAATTTCCATTGAATTTATGAACTTTCTTTTAGTGACATGGTGTTTGCAAAAGTTCATGTCTACAATTTCAGTGCCAATTGCAGCACTCTGTGCAATAAAAAAGGGCAAGAATATTTTCCAGTGAGGAAATATTTAATATAAATATTTTTATGATGTGAAAGTAAAAAGTAGTGAAGCACTAGTTATCACATTATTATACGTGTTGAATCCCTCCGAGCTAGAGATAGATACAAGTGGGTATGGCATGGAGGCAATATAAATGCGAGGAAGGTGTGTATAAAATCATTCTAAAATATTTCATGAAATATTTTTTAACACACTACCTATGAAAAGAAACTCTACTCCCTCGTTCAATATGTTAAAACTGCAACAACTCCCTGATGGGGGACAAGACCATCATCTAGATAGATCATTAGCAAGAAAAATTTTAAAGGCTAAACTTTACCCATGATATAATTTTCCATTACTTCTCTCAAAAGAAGATATGCTAATTTCCAATTATCCTAAATTCTACTATATAAAACTAGTTTATCTTAAAATTAGAAAAGAAACTTATATAAGAAAAATAAGATCTCTATAAATTTAAAAAAAAAATAAAAATATTACCAAACTTTTTATTTTTTTCATATTAGGGAAAACTATACACTTTAAAATGAATGTATATCCTTAAAATTTACCTTCGTTACTAGTTTCTATTGCATTTGTAAGCTTAGGATGAGCTCTAGAAAAATAGACATTACAAGTGAAAGGGATCTGGAAAAATATTTCATATAGTTGGAAATCATAAGAAGGATTACCCAAATGAGTTTGATTTTAGGCCAAGAATATGATACAAAAATGCAGAGGTTACAAGTAGGTGGGTATTTTATAGAATTTTTCATGAGTTATTAAATATAAGGTCAATACAAATACGATGAAAAACATGTTTTTGACCACCAACATTTACGACTTTGGCTTTCAAAACTTTTATGAACATGAATCTTTTTAACTAAGATGCATAAAAATAATCATACAGAAAACAAGAGGAATTCAAGGAGGTTTTTTAACACCTATAATTCCATATCCATATAGATGAGGTTGATACGAGGATGAATATCATTTACAAAACGAGTTACTCTACAAGCTAAAAATTCTATATGTTCCTAAATGTATATGAATATATATTATTAGAGAGTCTCAACCTCCATGTTTGGATTACATTTTGGTGTAGAGAACATAGTTTCCAATTTAGGTAGGTATGTGTATTGACCAAAAATGTAAGAAATCATGACAAAATATATTATAGGATGTGTACTTTCATATACCAAGAAGAATAATAGTAGGAAGGAAGGTCTATACAATCTATTTCTCATATCCACTAGTACAACCTGGAAAAAAATTTCCATTTATTTGGAGGAGGTCCACTAGCAACTAGGAAGAGACATGAGTACATATTTGTGGTAGTTGATAAGTTTAGAAATATGTGGATTATCATGCCCTATAAATTCACAATGAAAGGAAAATATGGAAAAAAAATGTTTTTTGAATAGGTATTAGTGCACTTTGGTATATGAAGGAGCATAATTTATATAGGGTAATAAACATTATCAATGCATTTTGGTCTCTCTCATGGGAGAATATGGACGCAATGTTGAAGATGTCAAAAAAACTCCACATGTAGAAAAATATCCAGTACTCTTATATCATATTAGTTCCGACTTCTACTAGTATGTACCATTTTTAGTATTTCTCTCGTTCGTTTCCACCCTCAGCCCCATATGTTGTATATGAATAGCAAGGATGATTCAGGGAGGACTTCTTAAAATATGTGTTAAGATTACCCCTTTTTTAGAAGACTATGTGCATACATTTTCAAGTACAAGAGACATTGTAGAAATCACAATAGAAATATAAGGTGTGGAATGATTATCATAACATATGTAGGTCATTTAGAGTGACTCACAATGTATTTCTACACTTAGAAAAGAAAGTATTGCACTATCCTACCAAGAAAATCAATTCTCTACAATATGGTTCTTTCAATATGTTGGGAAAAGTGTGAGATGATGCATATAAATTGAATCTATCCCCATAAATATTATTTTAGTTAGTAGTGAATGTGAAAAATCTCAAAATATATCATCCTTCCATGTTGTATTATGAGGACGGTCATGACCCATCTTCCATAAAGGACATAACATCATATGCTTAAGACAAGTTGGGAAAGGAAGAAAGTTTATAAAATAGAATGAAAATATAGAATAAGGGTAACATGACAATTATAAACTTGGGTTGAGGGGAATATTACATGAATTTTTAAATGGTACTTGGAGGCTAATATAGATGGAAATATTTTTCATCCCATTCAGAAAATATTTTGCATAGAAAAATCCTCCCTAAATGGGTAGGTATGATCTCAATTCAACCATTATCTTAATTTTCATTCATTTCAATTCCTTGAAATAAGAAAGATTTGGAGGAATCAACTTTTAGGATCATTTTAATGGCGGGCCCACGTTTTGAGAAACATGATTTAAGGTAATATGAATCCTTCTTGGGGAATTAACTGATGTTTTGTAGGGTTAAAATATATCTATTTGTTGACATGCTTTAGCATTATTATATGCTTATAAATATTCCAATCATGTAAGAGTCACCTTAGATTATGTTTGATGCAAAATTTATACTTCTCATATTTTCCCTCCCATGTTAAATACCATGGCACAAGGGAATGCCACATTAACCACCATTATTAAGGAATATTTTAGATAACAATATGTGGACCTTCGAGAAGACTCTAGAAGTTCCAAAATAATATATCTAGTTTAAGTTTTAGAGAGTTAGGTCTTAGACCTAATTTATATTAGAGTATGCTAAATACTTACCAACTAGGAAAAGTAGGGTTTCAATTCTATGCTATTTTGTTTTTTTTTATGGTTTGATAAAGGAAGCATGGGGGGCAGGGGGTGAAATTAGAGAGACGAATAGAGGGGGTTAGTTTTATGAATAACTTGTTGAGAAATGTGTAACTAGGTTCGATCTTCATAAATATGAAATGTACTTTTGACTCTTGTATATTGTAAAATGAAAGAAAATAATTAATTTTATTATTTTTGGAGCATGGATTCATGCTCAACATATTTTATTTTATAGGTGAAGCGCCCATTGACTTCTTACTGGGTTTTTCCTAGGTCAAGAATTCAAATGAATCATTGTCATCAAATGAAGACCCCATAAGGCACATTGCAACTTGTAAATAAAATTGTTTCTTCCTTAAAAGTGTCAAAATATCATTCAAGGCCAGGTTGACCTGACATCTCCCAAGGTGACCTAATTTTAGGAGCTATGTCCACCTTAAGAAGCATATAAGGAGGAAATTCGACCTCCTTAGAACACATTAATCACTCACTCATGTAGGTAAAGGAGGAAGAATAAGAAGAAATCAAAGAAGGAGGAGGATGAAGAAAAGTTGTATTTGGACTATTTTTCTCTCACATGTGCAAAGGAACGCTAGGATTTCTTCCACTTCTCTAGGGTTTTCTTCTACAAGTTCGATATTGAATAAGGATGGAAAAGAAGGTAAAAAAACGTCATAGTGAGAAATCATCAAGCTAAGGAAGGAATATAAAATCCAGGCGAAGGTATAAGGAATCCTTGAGAGGCAAAAAAAAGCTCAAACATGTGGCAAAAATTGCAGCTGGAGGGCTGAAAAATACACACCAGTAGTAGAGTTTGTTTTATGAAAACAAGTCATAAAATAGAATAAAATATAGATCAAAACAACTCACAAAATAGAAGAAAATATAGATCAACGACTTAGAAATAATCCTCTTCAAGGGGTAAAAATTGGTTATATTAAATCAATGAACAATTCTTGGATGAAACAAATGAAAAAACCTCCGTTCTATATATGGGAGTCCAATGGATCACCATATAATCCTGGCCGACATAAAAATAACAATGTAAGGGAAAAAAAATAAAAGTAGTGGGCTTCTATGGGGCACAATAATAGCAATATGGGGACTACATGGGTACAACAATAAAAATAAGAGGGCTATAATAAAAATGAAAATAAGGGAATACACTAGTATTATAGCAACCTACCATGCCCCTCTACTTCAAACAAGTTTTTTCCTCAACACTTGAGTAATTTTAGATTCTTCTGTATAAAATTCTCATCCCCCCATGTCGAATCTTTAGTAGGTAAGTTCTTCCACTTGATGAGATACTCTAAAATTGATCGATTTTGTAGATGTCGAGTTCTTGTTTGTGTGACTATTTTAGGTTTCAATATGTTTTTTCATTCTTATTCAAATTCTGGAAATATTGTTTTAATTTGGAGCTTGTCACACATAGCCTTATTTAAGCATGAGACATGGAAAACTCGGTGCTCTACTTGTGGAAGAATCAATATCTTCATGCTTGTAATATGTAATTTGAATGGTACTTATGGCTCAGTCATTTTCAACATCATCACCAGTCTTCTTCTCCAGCGAGATGAGCACAGATATGGGCCAAAATTCCTCGCACTTGAATAAATTGAAAAGGATCTTACGAGTATTCATAGGTTTTGGAAGTGCACAGTCAATCTTACTACTTCTGCAAGATTCATTATCACCATCACCATCGTTCTCATTTTCATGTTTGATGTAGAAAAGGGCTGCAACCAGAGGCGTTCTGAAGGTATTCCTAGCAGTGAAATCTTTCATACTGATGTTCTCCCTCATGATAGGCACATATATGTTCTGAGTTTCTATGGTTGTGAACGTTGTGAAAACTATCATGCGACCAACAGTTCTTAGAGGTTCATGGTCAACCAATCTCTGGCATGGATCGTCTAAGGATATAACAAAAAGAAACATATTAGAAATTTATTTTTATATTAAGATAATCTTTGTCACAATGTGGTGTTGGACCATGGTTAACCAAGGTCAACCATGATTAACGAAGGTTGACCATGATTAACCATGATTGACCATGGTTTAAAATGTTTCATGAGGGTTGGCCACGATTTATTTTCATATTGAGGTAATCTTTGTGACAATGTGACATTGGACCATGGTTGTTCCAGATGGACCCAATAATATGAAACCTTAAGATAAATATTGTAAACCCTAAACTAAACATTGTTGACCATGATTGATTTTCATATTGATAGAACCTTTGTCACAGTATGACGTTGGATCATGATTGATTGTGACAATGAGAAAATCTTTGTTACATGCAACGTTGAACCATGGTTGACCAGGGTGAATCATTGTTGATTTCATCCATATTTTGACTATGGTGTGACTATGAAGTTTTATTTTTTTACCATGCCTTTTGTTTATTTATATTTACAGTTATTTACCATTGACCAGGGTGAATCATTGTTGATTTCATCCATATTTTGACTATGGTGTGACTATGAAGTTTTAATTTTTTACCATGCCTTTTGTTTATTTATATTTATAGTTATTTACCATACCTTTACACAGTGTTAATCCAGTCACTTAGAATTAATATAGCATCATACACCAAATTACATCAAATCAGAAATCAACATCTCCACTAAAATACATTTATCTAATGCAAAAAATGAATAAGATTACACTAAAATCAATGCATTTAATGCAAACAATCAAATAAGATTAGAAATCAACATCTAAACTCAAATCAATACATCTAGTACAAGTGAAAAAATAGAATTAGAAACCAACATCTACATTAATTAATGCATTAATTACATTCAACAGCATATATAACATGAAATTGTCCAGAAAACGTCATATAAGTCTCGATTTGCACATCTTTCTTCTTTATCGTTTGATTGTCAATCTCCTCGACACTTGAATCGTCCATTGTTTCTTCACATCTAAGTGTGCGCAGAATTGTCTCCTCACTTTAACTTCAGGTTGTGCTTATTGCAGAAGGACCCGGAATCAAGAAGACTAATTAATGCAGAGGGATCCTGGACCGAGAAGACTGAAGCGAACAGTCAAAGAATGGAGTCCCGACCAATACTTCAAGCTTTACTCCGTTGCTTGAAAGAATATGAAATTTATAGTAGTGGCAGGAGCATAAGTTCATGCATATATATCTTTCGTTATCCGTTGATATAGCCGTTGATAAATATATATATGACAGAAATTATTCTTTTCAAAAAAATAATGATTATAAAATTTAAACGTTTTTAAAATTATTCAATTTATGGACAAAATTAAATTTCCACTTATCAATCTTTCGCTTAAACCATTGCTGACTAGATAGTGTTTTAAAATATATTTATATTTATGGCCGTTACCTGAGTTTAAGTTAGCATTCACGTTAAAATCGCATTGCCGATTGTAGGTTCATGAGAATGAATGTTTTCAATCACAAGGACATAAGTTGATGTCCCCATGAACATTTTTCGAGGGTGAGGTTCCACTCTCATCGTGACGGAGATTGTTTTTTTGAATGGGAGTGCACATGCATATCATTCGACGAAAAAGGAGAGTTAGGTATCATGCGAAATATAACTTATCATCAAACCTATAAATCAACTTTTTTTCGAATTAGTGAATACCGATGGGCTCGCCGATCTAAGCTGGGAACCATGAAAGAGAATCACAAAACCACAAAATTTCATCTCTCGAAGACAGAGTTTGATATTATTCACAACTTTGTTTCATGGAAATGTGAGCCGTGGGACTTCGCTGGTAGGTTAGCTTATAATTGTTTTTAATTGTAAATTGCATTCTAAAGATTTAAATAATCCTGTTCATCAGAAAACATCCATACAAGAATTAAGATTGCTGCGTATTTCTATTAGGCTTCCAAATATTGTTAATTTTTTGTTGAATAGGACACTCATCCATTCACAATTCTAAAATCTTTAGCTTAATAGTCGCCCTCACATTTCTTAAATGTATAGGAATCCCTTTTTTCCTTCCTGATCTTCAGTGGTATTTTTTTTCCTAAGGTACATGAAGTGTGGAGAGGGATCAAAGAGAGGGTTCAAAGACAAACAGAGTGGTTATTGGAAGGCGTCGAGAGGGATCAAAGACAAACATAGTGGTTATTGGAAGGCTACAATGAAAGATGATAAAGTTATCTCTCGTATGTGTTTAATTGGAACAAAGGAATCCCTTCGTAACATTTAGTCTGATAGGTGTCATGGGGAACATACTCTAACTCTACGACACTTAACGAATCTAAAAAAACTTAACCTAATTCGAAACTAAAGGACCGCAGGTTATCAGGGTTAGGGTTTTGTTAGATCGGTCGAGCCTTTCGAAATATTCAATAAAATTTCGATAACATAATTGCTGAGTTTAAATAACTCACAAAAATAGCTGTGGAAAATAATCAAAATTTTGTGGAGATTATATAATTTTTTGAAAATTTGGATTATAGTTGTTAAATTTTAGAGTTTATAGTTTTTTTTTATAGTATTGAATCTATTTCCACTATTAAAAAATAAAATTCAAAACTTCAATACTTTCATTTTTTAAAACATTTTCAACATATTTCTAAAAAGATGTAAATAAATAACTGCCATTTTATTTGGATAAACATTAGACATTATTTTTTCTTTTTAAAATTTGTTTAAAGTTTGGAATCACAAAGTTATTTTATTCCCCTACTTTTTCGTGTCCTTAACACATTCTTGAAATTAGCTTAAAATTTAACATACATATATATTTAATATATTAATTATATAAATTTTTAATAATATATTAATAGTACATATTTAATATAACAATGTTTTAGTTTATAATATTGGGTTTAATGTTATAGTTCAATCTCTACATTAATATACATGCTAATTAATGTGGTTGTTCGAGTTAGTATTGCGATTACTTTCTAATTTGGCTGATATTTTATTGCTCAACTACTATTAATCACATTAAAACAAAATCTCATAGAAAATGATAACCATGTTGTTAGAATCGTAAAGTATGTATTGGGTTTCCAAAAGTTTAGTTTAATTATCAATATTTATTAAGTAGATGGTATGGAATGTTCTATAAATTAAATGTTGATATTTATCTTCAAAATAATTACGTCCTATTAATTAAATTAGAGTAATTTAAAAAATGTCATATAAATAAATTCCATATGAAGTGACTTGTTGCACCCTATTAATTCAATTTGACTAATTAAAAAATGTCATATAAACAAATTCCATATCAAGTGAGTTGTTGTTTTTTTTACCATATGGTATAAATAAGGAATTCTATTGGCCCACAATATTGTAGCAAATCATATTTACAAGTTAGGCATGTTCATGATAAGGTGGGCATAAATCTCCATGGTTAAGAATCTTAAAATAAGAATACAAATACAAGAGATGTTTGAATGTTATAGAGAGTCTCTATATTAATGTAACCTTGCACATAGGCCAAATACATGAGAGTGTCTCATTATATAACAATGAGGTAGATAAACTTAAAAAACATAAAAACCTAGATGATAAAGTCTCCTACTTACCTAAAATTCACTCACATTAGAAAGTAACTCGTTTTAGACCATGACCTCAAAAATCACACAATCAAGAACATTCATTTGTATATTATCTCTAAGTCCCCTCATTAATGAGGAAATGAAATATTTATCACACTTAACTTGTCTCTACATAACATAAACTTCTCTTTTCCTAAAGTGTTAGTAATTTTATATTTTCCACATTATCATCTGAATTACAGTTAAATTATTTTCTTCTTACTTCATTTTTTCTCATACAAAATGATGTTGTAATTCAATGTGTTTTGATATTGCTTAGTAGAATGTCTTCTTAGATATTTTAATAAACCTTTGGTTGTCACATTTGATCACTGTCGGTTTATCCCATGTCTTCAAGAATTATTCTTAGCCAAATTTTTTCATAGGTTGCATAGCATAAGGCCTTGTGCTCAAATTTAGTGAATGGAAAATAAACAATTTTTTGTTTCTTGCTACTCCATGACTCAATAACAAATCAAATATTGAATGCATAACTAGATGAAGTGTATTTGGATATCCTACAAAATCAAAGTATGAATGTCTCAACTTAACATTGAAATCATTAGTATATTCAATACCAAAATTTCCAGTCTCCTTCAAATATCGAAAAAATATCTTGGATTCTTTCGAGTGACTTTAATGTGGCATAGTATAGCTATGAACTAACTAAATACGTTAACTAAATATGCGATATTGGGCCTGACTATATTTAAGTGATTCAAACTTCCCACCAATTTCCTATAAAAAAATTATTCACTTCTTTTGTTTCATCATCACTATTGAGCTTAACATATTGTTCCAATGTCGTAGATACTACTTTAAATCCCTTCATCTTAAATTTTTTGATTAATTCCTTTGTCTATTGACTTTGTGTGTCCAAGGTTCTACCATTATCTCTCCAATACTTAAGCCCAAAAAAATAATGGAGCCCTTCACAATCCTTCATTTCAATTTCCTATGATAGAAATATTTTCATCCTTTAAATTAATGTGAAAAAACTTGATGTTATGATAAGATCATCAACATATACGTAAATAAACAAAATACATCCTTTCTCATCCCTCTTGATATAGACACTTCAATCTCCTTTACTTTTAGTTAAACCTTGTTGAGAGAATATTTTACAAGTCTTCAAATATGAAGACCTGGGTGCCTCTTTGAGTCCATATGATTCTCTATTTAACTTGTAAATAAGATTGTCTTATTCCTTATTTTAAAAAAAAATGAGTTGAAAAAGATATACTTCCTCCTTCAATTATCAATTCAAAAATGTTGACCCAACATCTTACTGAATCAGATTCCAATTAGTCTTCGTTTCCAACACAATCATCACCCAAATTGTGTTAATTTTATTTACAATTGTATTTTTTCTTAAATCAAGCGTACTCCCCCCCACATAGTTTCAAACTAATTGTAGGGGTGGAAAAAACACCCCACAATTAATTGGGAATCATGTTTTGAAAGAATAGGCTTCCTCAGTGGGTCATGTAATACCACATTTTGTCTCTCCCTTCATAAACCCCATGAATATACATGATTACCTAGGTTAATCCTTTATGATGCATCAATTTCTATAGTTCTAGCCGATTTCAACGCATTCCATGCCACTAGATAGGATGCAAATCTCTCTCCGTCAGTGGATTTGATTCAATGGAGCATCAAATTAGTAGTAGATATTTCCCTTTCTCTCCCCAAAAACATAGATTCATTGTTCCTCTCATAGCCATAGAAAACTCTTTTACAATATTTATTTACTATAAGGTAAGATATCTTTTCGATTAATGAAAGCTCACACACATGAAAAATCCATGATAGGGTCTCATTATTTAGAAATGGGTTCAATAAAACCAATAAACATAAAAACCTAGAAGGTATTCACATTGGAAACAATGAGTTTTAGAACATGATCCCAGAAATCCACAACCCATAACATTCATTTTTTTATTATCTCTAAGTTCCTTTCAAGAATGTATACGTTCAATTAGTTTTTACTAATTTTAGAAACTTGAGATGTATCATGTAATAAGTGTTTTTTATGCTTATTATGATTGATTCCACATTTAATTTATTTACCTCAGCTAATATTATGTAGTATATTATAATGAAACAATATTTTATGTTTGTGATGTGTGATTCATTCTTTTCTCAACATGGTATTAACATATGTCCCCTTTAAAATATTACAACCTAGTATGAAATAGATGTAAAAACTTTCACCCTTAGTCTCAACTATAAATAAAAATTGTGATATCCATGTGAAGTAACATCGTTTATGTCTAATTTAAATAATGATGCACTATTCTAATACTAAATAATACATGTTTGTTTTTCTTGTCTTGAAAATATATATTTTTATACTTTTCTAAAAATATTTCAGTAGAAAACGTAAATAAATTATTTGAATATCAATGAACATTTACTTTATTTTAATATATATATATATATATATATATATATATATATATATATATATATATATATATATTCTCAAGAAGAATACTCAAAGAGAAGAAGGAATAAAAATTAATAAAATTCTAGAAAAAATTAAAAAATGGAATTCAGGTAATACATTCAAAATTATAATATAAAATCAATATATGAAATTTAAAATATTAATAATAATAAAGAATAAATTACTGTAGATTATAAATAAAATATTTTTATATTGAATATGAAAAGCCAATTAATATTAACATGTATTTAAAAAATATGAATAAAGAAATTCATAAATAAAATATTTCACTATTTATATTAGGTAAAATATTGAACTTCTCTCTATATAAACTATGTTTTTATTATATCAAAATTTGAGAAAAAGGTAATTATTATTCTTAAAACATTTCAAATAATCTTATTCTATTACATTTTTACATGTTTGGTCAATTTTATCCAAAATCTTCAAATAATCTTAATATTTTATGTTTTTAGCATATTTTGCCTTTTTCTTCCAAACTCTCGTAATGAGTTGTTGAAATTGCAAAATTAAGATGTTCAGATAATACAATCCAAGTTCCCATAGTGACTTTGAAGGCATTAAATCCATTTACGCATTTAAAAACACAATTTCAATATATATATATATATATATATATATATATATATATATATAGATAGATAGATAGATAGATAGATAGATAGATAGATATAGATATAGATATAGATATAGATATAGATATAGATATAGATATAGATATAGATATAGATATAGATATAGATATTCACTTAAAAATATTTGATCCATCACAATACATGTCAGATTAGTGATTAAGATAGACCTATACTCCTAAATTAGTTACAACAATGAATTACCATTTAATATGAAATTGACACTGAATTATTTATGTGTGTGTTTGTGTTTGAGCATGTTATAAAAAAATCAATATTTAATTAAATTTAAATGAAGTTCATTTTTCAAACCTTAGTTGAATTTATATTCCAACATATTAATCTTCATCTTATTAGTTTTTACCAAGGCATGACTACAATGGATTTTTGTGTTGCTTACTAATAGTTTAAATTTTCCATTGACTATGAAAACTTCTAATGCTTAAATTTATGAATAATAAAGACAATATTTGTTTTAATTAAAAAAAATTATTAACATTTAATTGACTTAAAAGTTTGAGTAACTTATTTACTGTTTTTTACATATGAAATTTGGAAATTTGGTAACACTCACAATTCACCAATTTTCATGAGCATCATGGTTGGTATCTTCTAATCAAACTAAAACTAATACTACACCTATATTTAAATAAATTATAATTAATTTTGAAACATAAAATAATAATTTTAAACGTAGTTTAATATTTTCCTATATAAATTCTTTTTATAATAGAGTAATATATATGTGTGTGTTTTTTTTATGATTTGAAAGAAACTGCCTTTCGTATAAATATTGGAGGAAGGAACTACTTGGACAAGAGTGTGTAAGCCTGGATAGATTGTTAAAGAAAGTCTTTTTACAATAAAGTAATATATATATATAAATTTAACTAGATATACATTTTCTTCATATAAAAAATTCCAAAAAAGATAATTTAATTATAAGTTAAAGAATTATAATTTAATATTTTAAAAACACTATTTAATAAAAGTATAAATTTAATATTATAACAATTTTATAGAAAATCCTTAAAAGTAAGGCCACGATTTAGTTGAAACTTGGCTATTGGCCTATTTCATTAAAACGAAATAACCTTTTAGTCCCCGCCTAAGCAAGAGAAGTCCATTTGCTTTTGGTTGTCCATTATTTGAGCTTGTGTCAATATATTCTTAAAAGTTTATATATATATATATATATATATATATATATATATTAAAAAAGCTTATTTTTAATCGTCTAATTCATCATATTTTTAAATTCTTATTTTCATATTCACGACATGAGGCGAGAGAGAGATTGTCTAACATTATTTTAATATTTTATATGTTACCAAAATGTAATAAAATTAATCAACTATTAAAGTATAAGGGAAAAACAAAAATTTACACAAAGAGACACTGCAAACCATTGATTGGGCCCTAAATCACAAGCTTCAACTCTCTAAAATCAACTCAGACAGAATTAAATCAAATGATCATTCTTATTTTATATCCAATCTCTTACATTGGCAATAAAAGTAAAAAATATCTAACATAGAACCAAGAGTTCTCTAGCTGCATATAAAATCTGAATCCTAATGAGCTCTTTCTATTTTATATTTGTAAAAAGGGGTAGCTACCAAAAGCTCCCTAAAAAGTAGGTGTTTGTCTCCTTTATCTTGGAGGGAAGCGGAGCTTCGCTCCCTCTTATAATCCACTTGCTCGGTTACCCTTGACTTCGAACTGCTGGAGGAGGATCTGAGGAGATATTGGTTGATTATATTAGTTAAGAAGGTGGTCAACCTCCCTATGATTTCTACTGGTTGTCTACTCCTAGCCCTGACATGGAATTTCACTCAAAAATGACATTATTACCTTCATTTCCTGAAATTAAACAATGTTAGGGTTCAGGTCATGAGAATCCATTCTAAACCATTATCTCTAAAAAAAATATGATAAAATTTAATTAAATATGTGTGAGAGAAAGTAAATAAGCTAAAAAGGTGACAGTATAACCCCTTCAAATATACCTAATGATGGCCCTCCTCATCACCCCACTACTGAAATGTTTTCTCATCCTATATATATATATCATTTAACATGATATACATTTTCTTCATATATAAAATTCCAAATAACATAATTTAATTATAAGTTAAATAATGATAGTTTAATATTATAACAACACTATTTAAGAAAAGTATACATTTAATGTTAGAACAATTTTATAGAAAAATCATTCAAAATAGGGCCACAATCTAGTTGAAACTTGGCTATTAGCCTATTTCATTAAAATGAAATAGCTTTCTAGTCCTTACCTAGGCAAGAGAAGGCCATTTGGTTTTGGCCTCCCATTATCTAAGCTTTGAACAATATATTCTCTAAAGTTTAACTTTATATATATATATATATATATATATATATATATATATATATATATATATATATATATATATATATATATATATATATATATTTATTTATTTATTTATTTAGTTTAATCATCCAATTCCTTCATTTTTTTAAGGTCTTATTTCCATCTTCATTACATGTGCATTGGAGGATATTGAAAAAATCATTATTTTAGAAGGATTCTATGCCACTAATGAGAATTGTGAAACTTCCGTCACTATTATGGCACCCAATCCACCTAGTGACACCCCAAGGTGTTGCCAATATTTATAAATTACCTTTACTACTATCAATTCAATAATTTACTATAGAGTGAACATAGAATAGTTGGAAATTTTAAATGTTGATTTTGTTAATGAAAGGACATTGTATCTTTATGAGAAGTCCTAAAATTTATGAAAGAGTAGTTATTAACTCTTTTTACTACACAATTAATATTAAGCGCTAATTACCTCATCCTTCCTTTCATTTTTCCGAGAAGCAAAAACTGAAAGGCGATAGGAAATGAGAGAGGATTTGAAGGAAAGACATTGCTAGAAAAAGGTTTCCTTTAGCTAGACTAGAGACTGTGGGAAATATTCAAAATATGACAAATTTAGTCTGTGATAATAAAAATTTTTGGGCTAGACTTGGAAGTATTGATGCCAGTGAATTAACATGCTTCCTAGTGATTATGATAGTAATTGAGGAGCTAGGGGGGAGGAGTTGGATGTAATAGCTGGTGAGCCTTGGTATTGCACTTATAGTTTTTCATCCGCTAGAGGCTACTCAACTCTACTTCTCAACCCGGGGTTCATACAAACTTGGATGTGAGAGTACTATATGCATAGCAGATGAGCTATACTCATGCCATCCTCACCTTAATTCTACCATGAGGTGTTATTAACTAGGGCTACTCTGAAAGACGAAGTCTATCACACTTCTAACTACAACCTAATAATGAAAACATATCATAAACATTAATATATTGGCAAGAAAATAAGCTATACTAGAATTCACTTATTTATCTATTTAATGTCTACTATTTCAATGAAAAAGGACTAACACTCATTCTACGTACAAGAAGGGAAATTATATTAGATTGCATTCATTTTCTAGACTATTGGATTGACGTGGAAAAATGAACTAATATACCATTGCACACTCGATCAATCAATGAAAAACTTAATTCTATCGAATTCATGCTGGCTACTACGCTAATGATATATCTTATGGTGAAAGAATCATACCTAAATTACTCTATTTTGCAGCAAGAGAAAAGGGAGTTTGGGTGTCCTAAGGGTGTCCCTGAACCAAGGATTCAAATTTTTACATCTACTAGTGTCTTTCCTAGGCTCAGGTGATGTGGAGATGTGATCTGGAGGTGAAGGAGAGGGATCTCAACACTAGTATAGGAAGCTGCTATAGGATTCCTATTTTGCTACAAGAAGTCATGTAATGCTACAGGAAACATGTCGAGAGGGTTTGCAAGTAATAAATGGTGGAAGGAAGGCTAGGAAGGGTGAGGGAAATATGGATCCAAGGAAATGGAGGATGAATAACCCCCTTGGACAAGCCTGGAACCCTCCAAAGGCATGTCTTGCACCAAAATGGCTTCTCTCAGTCGTGTGATGATGGTCTCCAAAACAGGCTTGTGGGTGACTGAATGGAAGGTGACTGACGGAGGTTTGAAACTCAAACTGATGTTGCTGAAAGGGTCCTTCTTTACTACTATATCCTAACCTGCAAAAAATACATCTACTCATGCATTTATCATCAACAAACTTATCATGGAAAGAGTGAAAAATATTAGTTGAATTTAACTAGAACCACCCATGCACTTGAAATGTAAATTTAGATTTGAACCTACAACATACTAATGATAAGAAAAGTGAAATATATCTTAAATTTTTCAGGAAATCATAATCTTAATATGTTTGGTCTATGGTGAAATACCTTCCTCCTCAAACTACAATGGAAGAGGTGTGTGAGAGAGAGAATGTCAACGTTGTTTTAATATTTTATATTCTACCAAAATGTAATAAAATTACTCAACTACTAAAGCATAAGGAAAAAACAAAATTTTACACAGGAGAGACTGCAACCGATGGATATAGCCCTAAACCACAAGCTTCAACTCTCTAAAATAAACTAAGGGAGAATTGACCCGAATGTTCATTCTTATTTCATAGCCAGTCTCTTACATTGGCAATGAAAGTAAAAAATATCTAATACCGAACCAAGATTTCTCTAGATGCATATAAAATCTGAGTCCTAATGAGCTATTTCTCTCTTATATTTATAGAAAAAGGTATCTACCAACAACTCCCTAAAATGTAGGTGTTTTTCACCTTTATCTTTAAGAGAAGTGGAGCTTGGCTCCCTCTTATCATCCGCTAGCTCGGTTTCACTTGAATTCAAACTGTTGGGAGGAGGATATGAGGAGATATTGGTTTATTCCATTAATTAATAAGGTGATAAACCTCCCTATTATTTCTCCTCATTGTATACTCCAAGCCGTGACATGGAATTTCACTCAAAAATGAAATTATTACCTTCATTTCCTGCAACTAAACCATGTTAAGCTTCAGGTCATGAGAATCCCTTCTATACCATTCTCTCTAAGAAAAATATGACAGAATATAATTAAATATGTGTGAGAGAGAGTACGTAAGCTAAAAAGGTGACATTATAACCCCTTAAAATATACCTAAAGATGGCCCTCATCATCACGCCCCTACTAAAATGTTTTCTCATCCTTGAGAAACCCATTCCTCCTTATTGATTTCCTGTAAAGCTCGAGTATCTTCTCTGACATCCCAAGGTAGCATGGAAGGGGTTCCTATGGGCGGGTAGAACCCAAATTTATTTTCTACTTCTTCCCACTCCTTTTGATCTTCAATTGTCTCTCTTCCTTCATGTATCCCTAGTAGCAAATGTGGGCTTAAATTTAATCCAAGCCACTGGATTTTCATTCTCTCCATCGACCTTTTGTAAAAGGTTGTTATTTCCAAACCAACTCTTAATCTATCTGGAGTATGATAATAGAAGTTCCTTAACCTAAGTGGTATACCATTCCATCTTCTCTGACATGCCATTACACTCTCTTCTCCGAGTAATCTAGAGATTTCATCAAAATGTGAAATTGCTTATGCTTGGGTGTCAAGGTATTTATCTGCAATGTTAGCATCATTGGAGATAATTTTTTGATTATTTATGACACCTCTAGGGTTGCTCAATTCTTCCCTCATTTTTAGGGCTTCTTTACCTTCAATCCTCATCACCCTCTTGACTTCTCGTGACCTTGTTTCTTCAGTATCCACCCAAGATGCTAAGGCCATAAGATTCATATCTCCCAACCTAGAATTTGGATTCGAGATATGAATATTAATTAGGATAAGGTTGTGCATAGAATTTGGCCAATTTAGTTCTCTCTTCCATAGTCATTTTTCCGCAGAAATCACTAAATTACCTATAGTTTTGAAAGGGAAATGGACCATGTTGTGCTGTGTTTTTTATTTGAAGCTATAACCATTGCTCTTCAAATATATGGCATAAAATTTTTATGGGTTCTTGTATTGTATTGCCTCCATAAAATGGTCTACCATAGTTGAAATTTGTTTTTCCTTTCGTTGCATTTTCCCACCAGTCTCATGTTTTATTCATATGCGTCCTACAACTATCCTTTAAATGTTGACTCTCTGAGCCTAACATAAACTAAGTCTCTCCCAATTTCATTGAGTATTTCCTCCATTAGTCCCACATCTTCAATATTTATGGATCTTTGAATTTTCATCCAGTTGTGGGCATGCAAATTTTCTCTTTCTAGCTCATAGAAGATTTAGAACTCTCAGGGATCAACCTCCCTCCAGGAATGACTTTATAATAAGAGATTAAGTTGGGTTGTGGGGTGGGTTTTTGGAGTTCTATGATTTCTTTCTCGAGAATTTGTGTAGAGGTCGCTTCTTCTTGTGCAGGTTTTCCTATAATTTGTGCCTCCCCCTTCATCTCTTATTTTTCACTTTGGGCACTATTACCTTCTATTTATGCCTTTTTTCCTTCAATTTGGGCATTTTTCCCTTGTAATTCAGCCTTTTATTATTCAACTTCAGAACTCTGGCATTCTACTCATGGAAAATTTTAGGGGCTAATATTCGTAGGTGGGCTAATTTTCGACGGTTTTTCCAAAAAAAAGATTTGCCAATTTCCATTTTTTATAAAAATGATTCACCAAAATTTTACAATATAAAATTATTTTACCTTAAAAATCACCAACATTATATAGAAAATATATATAATATCATTATAAATTTGAATAATTTTACAAATACATCTATAAACATTTTATATTTTGCATATTAGGGACTACTGAGATTCGCCAACTTTTTAAACTTCAATATAATTTTCCATCCTTAAAATTATACATGATTCTACTCCTCCCTTTTGTTCCTCAATTTTTGCACTCTTACCTTCCATTTCTGCCTTTTGTTCCTCCCCTTAGGCATTTTTCTCTTCCTATAGCAATTCTTGACTTTCCTATAAGAGTCTATGTCTTTCTTGTAGCACACCTTGTTTTTCCTACACTATATATTTTTATGCTTCTTAGAGGTCTATGGGCAATTTATTTTTTTAGGGATGCTAATCTGGAGGAGTGCCTTCTTACATATGTCATGGGTGTTTTATATGTTTTCTTGGGGAAGTGACCTATTGAATATTTCCTTCTTCTGGCCCTATTTCTCCCCTCTTGTTAGGAGAATCATCAATGGTTATGGGGCTCTTTGTTGGAGTTTTGGGCCTCCCCTGTCTCACAACAATGTAAAGTTTGAAATGGGAATAGAAACGGATACCCACTTTTTTGAGGTAGCAAAAAAGAAACATTAAAAATGTTAAAAAAACAAAGTTTACTTAAAAAAATTAAAAATTACATATATATATAAAGTAAATTGATACAGATGAACTGCAACTTTATACAATTCTTGTGGACGTGTGGGTTATGGGCCCACATAAATATCCTTTTCTCACAATGGATCGCAATAGCGCAAATTTTAACATAAATCGCCGATCAGAGGATATATCTTTTTGTAAATAGGCTAAAACCCTTACCGCAGGTCACAATCCTTAACTCATAACATGTCAGCTGCCAAACAATATCGGAGTTAGAAGATTTTACAATATCGCATGTCGCAGCTTATAACCAATAACTTTTATAGTAAACAATAAACATGTCGATGTGAAGTATTGCGATGACATTATAGCATCGCATCTTCGCAGCTCAAACTTTATTGCACTTCCGCATTTCATTGATTTATGATTACGCTAATAGCTGCTCCCCATATCTCATGCAATGTGCGATATTTATCTTTTTTTTTTTTAAGTAAGTCTAAAATCTATTATATGAACATATAGTACAGAGCGATACTGGCCTTAAGCAGGCATACTGTCAGCAAAATGACAAAATTAGAGCTGCCCTGTACGGGAAACCAGCTCGTGCATAGTGTAAGAGCTGCCTCTTCCGAGGAAACCAGCTTTAGCATAACGGTTTTAAACAGAAAGACAGAGTCGCCCACGAGGGGAAACTGACTCATTCTATGTTTGTAACTGAGAACTGAAACAACAGTATAAACCAGAAAATCAGAGAGTCCTAGCAGGATTACATGGATTTGCAGAACCGCTAGAGGCCGTGGTCGCCGGAAGGCTGCTCCTCTTCTATCCTGCACCATCCTGCGCTTTCATCAGTGTGGGCCGGGTTGCTCTGAAATGCATCTGGTTCAGCATCTTGAACACCTTCCAGAGAGTCTTTAGCATGCTGGTGGGCAGAGCAGCCTGCTCCAGCTTTGCGAGCTTCATCAGTACCTGTAAGGAGGGTAAATTGCGGAGAGGGAGAGGGCACAGCCTCGTTCGGGAAGGAGGAAGGCGGAGGGGCGGGAGTAGTCTCAGCTACCTCTTTAAAAGAGACAGTGACAGTAGCAATGATCAAAGGCTTGTTGGAGTTACTTTGAAAGTGAAAAATGGCGGAAGAGGGACTGTGGAGAGGCGCAACTGGGAGGGGAGCAGCAGGAGATCTGGATGAACCCGGACGGGGCCTGCGCGAGGCAGGGGAAGTGCGGTTGCGCAAATTGCCGGAGTGGCGCCTCACTCGAGGCCTTTCGAAGCTATCTGCAGGGGAAGACGAATCCGAAGAGCTAGAGGGAGAGCGCCAACCTCTGGAAGAAGAAGCTCTCGTATTACCCCGCCGGCATCGAAGCCGATGCCTCAATCTGGGCATGGTGGGGCAAAATTCGAGACTAGGGCTAGACAGGAGGCGAGGAGGCGGCTCGTGCCAGAGAGCAGACGAAGTAGCGTTCAGACCAGAGCAAAATGGACTGTGGGAGAAATGCAGGCCGGGGCAAAGATCGAAACAGCAAGTAAGCATACACCGACGGCCAACCTGCGTGCGGAAACTGGGCAAGGAGGCCTCCGCAGGGCAACTAAAATTGAGCGGCTTAACCTGCCGAGTCATGAAGCGCCGGAGGGAGTGACGGACCAGAGTGGTATGGAGATTATACTGCAGAACAACCAGACAGATATAGAAATGCCAAATCCGAATGAACATTGCGTGAGGACTCACGTTCAAGTAGGGCGGGTCGATTCCTCGTCGTTCCCACCAGCGTAAATGCTGCGTTGGGTGGAGTGAATTCGCAGTAGGCATGGCTGCGAGGATTAAATGCTGAGGAGCCGGAGGCCACGTGCTATCCCGTGGCATACCCTCCTTCCGGACGCCCCTAATCACCCGCATCCGGGGTGCGATATTTATCTTATCTGATATGCGCTGGATCAATATGCTGACACGTGGCTCTTCTGTGGATCTCCCACTCTGGAGGTTCAACATTGTTACCGATGAAATAGGTAACTTCACTGTTACCTAATTTTTTTTGGTAGCATAAAAAGTACCCGATTTTGAAAAGTGGTGATGCAGAATTACCTTCTTTTTTAGCACATTTTTGACATTCTAATATTTTTATTTATGAAGTATGAGTATTTGTTTTAAAATGTTAGTGATTTTCATGCTAATTTTGAAACGTATTGATGCAGCATCAAACTTTTTTTTTAGAGTGGTGATTTTCATGTTGGTAATAAAACACAAAACTTAGATAATATATATATATATATATATATATATATATATATATATATATATATAAATAATAGAAAAACCAATAAAAATGTAAAAAAAAACAAAATTAACTCGTAAGAAAAAAAAAAAAAAAAAATATTATATCGAAAGAAATGACAAAATTTGAAAAAAAAAAACACATAATTTAAAGAAGAAAAAAAACTAACCAAGAAAATAAAAATAAAAAAAACATCAAAAACATTTTTTTCTAAGTTATTAAAAAAAACCATATAATTAAAAAAAAATTAAATAGAAAATTTAAAAATAATTTAAATTACAAAAATAAAATTTAGATAAAATAAAATAAAATACAAAAAAGAAAAAATAAAATTTAAAAATTTAAATTAAAAAAATAATAATAAGAAAAAAAAATACAAATTTTAAAATTAACAAAAAAAAAAAAGTTAAAAAAAAAACAAAATTTAAAATTGAAAAAGAAAATTAAAATAAAAGAATTAAAATAAAAAAAAATTATCATTAAAAAAAAAAAAATAAGAAAACCACGTGAAAATAATTAAAAAACAAATATCCATAAATTTACTGTTTCCTTTTTAAATGAAACAATTTATAAATTTTAAAAATGAAAAACTAAATAAACTAAAAGATTAAAAATAAATAAATTAATTAAATTAAAATTTAACAAATTTAATAATTATATTTTAAATTTAAAAAATAATTAATCTAAAATATTAAATTTAAAAACAAAATTAAAAAAAACAAAATTAAAACAAATTAAATTTAAAATAAAAAATTTGAATTAAAAAAATAATAATTTTAAATTTTTTGAATTTAAAAAAAAAAAATTAAAAAGAAAATCAAATTAAAAAATATATATATATTAGAAAAAAAAAGAGTTTTTTTATCGTGGCGGTGCCGCCAATCGACCTCCCGCCCAGGTGGCGGCGAAGGCCGGCCGCTGGGCGGGCGGGGAGGTTGCATGCAGCCCCCCGCCCGCCCAACGACTGGTCTCCATCGTGACCTCGGCGGGAGGCCAATTCCAGGAATCGCTCTACCGCAACGGGAGGGCGATTCCCAGAATCGGCTTCAGGGCAGAATCGGCTTCCCGCGCCACGGGAGGGTGATTACTGGAATCGACCTCACGCCGCGGGAGGTCGATTCCTCGAATCGGCCTCACGCCGCGGGAGGCTGACTCCTGGAATCGGCCTCCTGCCGCAGCAGGCCGATTCCTAGAATCGGCCTCCCGCCCAGCGGTCGGCCTCCGCCGCCACCTCGGCGAGAGGCCGATTGGCGGCACCTCCATGATCAAAAAAATCCTTTTTTTTTTTTTAAATTTGATTTTTTTTTTTTTTAAATTCAATTTTTTTTTTTTTTTAAATTTAATTTAATATTTGAAATTTAATTTGTTTAAAATTTTTTTGTCTTTTTTTATTTTTTTTTAAATTTTGTTTATTTTTTTTGTTTTCAATTTTTTTTTCTAAATTTTGTTAATAACTTTTATTAAATTTTGTATTTTTTTTTAAATTTAATATTTTTTCAAATTTTTTATTTTATTATTATTATTTTTTTAATTACATAAAATTTTTATATTTTTTTATTTCAATTAAAATTGTGTATTTAAAATTAGATTTTTTTTTAATTAAACTTAATATTTTCAAATTAATTTGTTTTTTTTTTTAATTTTTATTTAATATGGTTTTTTTTAATTTATTTTTTCCAATTTTTCAATTTTAATTGATTTTTAAAGTTTTTTACCTTTTTATTTTAACAATGTTCTTTTCTTCTTTTCTTTCTTTATATTTCAAATTTATTTTTTATTTCAATTTTTTTTTGTTTATTCATTTATTTATTAAAACTTAATATATTTTTTTTAAATTTAATTTGTTATTTTAATATTAACATTTTTTTTTAATTTAATAAAATCTAACATATATATTTTTAATTTAACTTTATATATATATATATATATATATATATATATATATAATTTATTTGTTTTTTTAATATATATTTTTTTTAAATTTAATATTTTTATTGTATTTTATTTTTAATTTTTAATTTTTAATTAATTTTTATTTTTTTTACTTTTAATTTCAGTAATGTTTTTTTTTTTTTTTTTTTTAAATATAATATATTTCTTTAAATTTAATTTTTTATTTTAAAATTTGATTTGATTTTTTTTTAATTTAATAAACATTTTCTTTTTCTTTTTTAAATTTAATTTCTATATTTTATTTTTTATAATTTGTTTTTTTCTAACTTGTTTTTATATTTAATCTAATATTTTTATTTCGTTTTTATTTTTATTCTTTTATTTCTATATATTTTGAAATTTTAATCTTTATTTATTTATTTTTTATTTCTTAAATTTTCAGTTTTTTTTAATGTTTGAATTAAAATTTTTATTTTGTTTTTATTTTTATTTTTTTATTCCTATATGTTTTTAAATTTTAATCTTTAAAATGTTTTTATTTTTTAAATTTATTTTTTTTTCTTAAATTTTAGGTTTTTTTTTAATGTTTGAATTTTAAAAATTAAAAAATGTTATTTCTATTTTTAAAAATGTCAAAAATATGACACAATTTTTTTTTTTGTTATTCTAGCATCAACTGGTTTTGTTTTGAGGGTGTTTTTTCAATGCTTTTTTCAAGAAACAATTTTGTTTTTAGCATAATTTTATAAACTGTTGAAATTTGACCTTAAAAAAAAAACCAAGTGCGTTCTGGAATACACTTTTTTTGTTTTTGGGGTGTTTTTTCATGTTTTTTGAGTCTTTTTGGGCTAGAGTTCTTGTTTTAAGGTTAGGTTACCTATTTCATCAGTAATAGTGTTGTTCATCCAGCTCTGAAACTTTAACAACAATTCCTCTCAAACCATATAGCACACCAAAATTCTGTCGAGCTTCTCGTCAGCGCATAAACCAATTGGTATTATCAAACAAACGCACACAGAAACAATGGAATCGAAACATTCATAAAACACACGGATTCCATTCAAACTTGAATTACACAGAAATTATCACAACACTGAAATCGATACTCTATTTCAAATAAATTGGGAATTACACAATTACATATGGCACCATGGATGGGCCAACTCTCACACAATTGGCCACCCCCTATCATAGAACATAGAATTGGTTTATAAAGGAATTAAAAAGCCAATGTATCATCTAAGCTCCATGATTTTCTCCCACAAATCGCTTAACTAACCCTGACATCTCTATGTTTAATTACATGGAAGATAATTAAAACAAATAAAATCTTCTAGAAATATATCTATTCCATCATTTTAGCTATATCTCATAGAAATTACCCTCATTTACAAATGGTTGCCCACATTTCTCCTTCCGCAACATGGAATTCCAATTTTAATTAAGGGTGGTTCGATGCTCCACCATCATAAATAAAAATAAAAATGCATATTTCAAACTACACATAATAATAATAATAATAATAATAATAATAATAATAAAATTGAGAAAAAAACAAAAAAATAGAACAAATTAAATTTAAAAAAAAATAAATAAATAAATTAAAAACATAGAAAAACTATAATAATCTTAAAAAACACATAAAATGTTAAAAAAAAACATAATTAAAAAATAAATAAAAATCATTGTTTAAAATTAAATTAAAAATTGTACAAATAAATAATTACAAACATAACAAAATAAAATAAACATTTAAAAAAATTGAAAAACTATAACTAAAAATAAAATTAGATAATAAAAACAATTAAAAAAAATTAGGCTGCCTAACTCGGCGATCGAGTGGCCCTGGGGTGGCAACCTGCCAGCCTAGGGCCACTCGGTCGTTGGGATGGGCGGCTATGGGAGACTGTGCGTACAACTACCATGACTACCCAGCCTGGTGGTCGAGCGACCATGGGGGAAAGGCTGGTTCGTTGGGCTCGGCCTTGCCCCCATGGCCGCTTAGCCACCGGGCTGGGTGGTTGTGGGAGTTATGTGCTCAATGTCCCATGACCGCCCAACCCGGTGAAAGCACTTCAAAATTATTGACATATTGCAATAATTTTCCACCATATCATCATCCTTCTACAAAGTGGATCCCACACATGGTGGGATGATGAAGAAGACACTTCCTTCTTTCAATTATAGGTGGACCTTCTAATGAGTATTCCAATGAAGGATCTTGATTATCCTCATCCTGTAAATTCTCCTTTATAATGATAATGATGCATGATGAATTATATTTACCTTTTGTCATTCTAGATGACTTTATTCTAACCATATGCACTATTTATTTTTTCAATGAGAAGACCAAGAGCTATTTCCTTTCTATAATGACCACTACATTAATGTAGACTTCTACTTCAACTATCCTTTCAAGCTTATATAATGATGTCAAGAACTCTTTCTTCAATTGTAAGATGTCATATTGTAATATAATGCATCTTTTCATTTCTTTCAATGCTTCTTATCCCGATGACAATGGTTGAGGTATTTTCACCTTCCACTTCTCCTTGCTATAGATACCTTAATAGTGAAGATCTATACCTAGTTTCTTCAATTTGTTCTCTTCATGTTCTTATTCTTCTTTCGTCGCATCAGCTTCAATTATTTCTTTAATTTTCTTATTGGCATATTTCATTTGAGGAAAATATCACTTAGAGTGCCTATATTCTTGACAACCATAACATTAGATCTTTGACATACCGATATTCTTAGATTTGCAAGGACCAAAATTCCTAAAATTTATTTTTTTCTTAGTGATGACAAAAAATACTTGAAATTGTTCATTTTATCCCACATTATTTTTTGCATTCCACTTGGTTTCTTCAATATTACATAATGACTAATGTTCGATGAATGGGATTGATTCCTTCTTCCATAGATGCTTGATACAAAGTTTCCCCATCCCCTCAGTAGTTTACTCAGTACAACTGTGGTCATTTCTTTATTAGACATTACTTCCCAAACTACTTTAGTTAGTATCGTATTCTCACACCCTCATACGATAAGAGCATTCCCGTTATTCCTTTGATACATTGATCTTATTCAGTTCATTTCTCAAAAATATGACTTCTCCAGCAGTGCTTATGGATAATAATTTTACAATCTTGTTATATATTTATGTAATGTATCTAAATTTGGAAAATAAGGTATGAGGGGATCGTTGATGGACTCTATAAGGATCCTTTGAGCCCTTAAATCCCCTTTCTTATACTTTTTTGGAGCTTGAGCTTCTTCCTTTGGAGGTTTGGTGAATGAACCCTTATCATGTCCAATGACTTCATTTTCCACAAGGATCAAATTTGTCCTCTTCTTCCATGCAATATATTTTAATGACCAAACCAATTTGTTCCTCTCCTTACAAAATTAAGTCATTTGATAGATTTAGAGATAGATATAAAGACACTTTCTTATGAACTGAAGATACTCCTCGATGATGAAATCTTGAACTTGATTCCTTTCCTGGTGATGTAGATAACATAAGGTATGTTCTTGATGAAGATGTCTTCCTTCAAGTATTCTTTGATGCTGACCCTTCACACAAGAAGAGGGAGATTACCTTGTTTCCTTGTTGATGATGCCAATGCTTCTTCTTTCTTCCCTTCGATGTAGATACTTTAAGATTCGTCAGCGTGTAGTACTTCTTTGAGTGCATGTATGGTCCTTGAGGTCTTGATTGAAAAATATTTGATCTTCTCAAGAACGCTTCAAGTAAAAAACCATTCTTTAGATGAGCTACGGTTTTCAGGTCTTCTTTTATATTCCTTCCTTCAAAATGATGAGGGGATCCATACTTTTAATATTTCCTTGTGCTCGGCCCTTCTGTATCCTTTTGTGATGATTTTATGTCCTCTTGATGCCTTGACATTCCTTGATACTTCATTTGATGGTCCTTTTTCAAGGTGCCTTTCCGCACCTTGTCAACTTAGCTTTGATTCCATGTTTATAAATATAGGGAGAACTATGTTAGGTCGTTTATCTAACTTTTATAATTTCTTGTGATATATATCACATAAATTTATTAAATTATTTGTTCTCTTGATTATAATTAGTGTTCTTATCATTAACTAACTACCAGTCCATGAAGAAAAATGAGGCAAGAGGAAACAAGGTGTAGGCAATCAATTATGGTCAAAACCTATCCTCTTGAGAGGAAAACCCAAAATAATTATTCTCCTCTTATAGAATGTTTAAATGATGAATTATAGGACCTAAAACCCTTAAAAAACTCTCGTCCAAGACAAATTCAATCATCTTCCTTCATGATATTTATTCCAAACAATTTTGGCTCAATCAACTTCTTTAGCAACTTCGACCTAGGAAGTTTCTTTTACAATGTTGAGCTAATAATTTCTTCTGCAACTTCAACCTAGTAGTTTCTTATACAAATTTGACCCAACATTTTCTTCGAAAACTTTTACGCAACAATTTCTTCAGTAACTATGACCCCAACAGCTATCCAACACTTTTACTTTCCCAACAAATTTTCAGCATTTTGACTTACTTAACAAATTTCTAGAATTTTGACTTGTCAAGAAACTTTCCAACACTTTGAATTACCCACCAGATCTCGAAAAATTAGAATTTCCCAACAAGTTTCCAATAGTTCAACTTTACTAGCTGTTAGTTCCAGTCTTCGCAGCCTATCACGAGGGATTAAAATGGGCTCTTACTATGTCTAGTTTTGTTAGATGTTTTTTCACATGATCTTTAGTGAAAAATATGTTGTAAATGTGTCCATAAGAAGGATCTTGGAAAAATCTTTCGAACGGTATATCACACTCTTGTAATTGTTTTCTGGATCAGAAGATATGATGGAAATAAATGATTGATTCTTTGTTATGCATGTTTTGAGGTTAGTTGCTACACACAGGGACAAGTTTACTACAAAATCAGTTTGGACAGGAATTTTAAAAAAGTGAAAGAGGTTTTTTTCCATCACATACCAAATAACAAAACCTCCTTCATTTTATGCACAAATTTTACTATGTGGGAGATATAAAGTGATATTTGAAGCCTACATTAAAACAAAACAAATTTTGTGATTATTTTACTGTTTTAGTAATTTTAGTGCGGTGCCATGTTACAATCTATGGAAAGTAATTTTAAGAAACCAAAAGAATTTTTTGTTAACCACAAGCCATATAACAAAAAACTCTCTCATTTTATTCATAGGTGTCATGAATTGGAATATTTGACTAGATCTTTACAGCTCATTTTTACAGATTTAAATTTTTAATGATTTTCTATTTTAGAGATGATTTTGTGGCACATATTACGAGCAACTGGAAACAAATTTATAAAATTTGAGAGAGGTTTTGCTCCAGCATGACCTTATCTACAAAAACCTTTTTTAGTTTTGTAACAGGTGCTATGTTTTAGGAGATACGAGTTCATATTTTACACCTAATTTCATAAATTTGATCCAAATTTAATGTAACTGATTCTATTTTGAAGAAGATGGTTGAGTGCAATTCCCTTAATACAGGGATGAGAAAATTGTATATATTTTATGAATTTGAGAGTGTAAGGGCGTGATTTTTGTAGCAGAGGGAGGCTGCTATTGGACTTTGTAAAGTTTTCCTTGAATATTATTTTAATAAAGCTTTTTCTGCTCTTTAAATTTGGGATTCATCACGGTGTTTAATATGCAGTATGTTTTTCTTGTAAATTCATTTCAATGCTTTGTATTTTCTACTAATTTGGTTACAACGTTCTCTAAGGGAATTTTCACGAATCCATCCATGCATGATGCTCCTTTCACAATGATTATGTTGTTTGATGTAGTGGTTATCTTTTTAGAATCCATCCTCTGCTAGATGCTCTGTTGAGTAACCCTGTGATTCTATTTCTTCTAAAGTTTCCACTGTAGATCCATCCCTTGATTGATGCCTAAAGGGTAGTGTTGTTTTCCCTCTTTTATTCCCTCATTACATCTTTAATTTGGTTATACATTGTGCTTACTTTGCCCCAAGTTTGCCAATAGAAACTAGCCCCAAATTCATAGCCCAATAGTCCCTTCTCTTACTATTTTCAACCCACAATTTTCAAAAAAATCCTTATTCTTCACAGCTAGCCTAAGATTCAATTATTGTAGCCACATTTTCTTGGCAAAGAGAGATCCCTCTCTATTCTAGCAGGGCTAGATGCCAAATCGAAAGCTTGGTCTGTGGTTACCTCAGAGTTGCCTCTTCTTAGCTTTGAGGTTCATTCTGAGTGCTAACATTTTGGCGTCATTGCCAGGGACGAGGTGACAGATATTCTCTAGGAAAGATTGTTCAAGTTGCAGATCTAATTGCTGATGGTGGATAGTAGTCAGACACATATGAAGGTTGAAATCATCTACCTGATGACTCAATTTTTCAAAATCCCGAGTTTGAAAGTATTGATGGTGGCTCCACTTGCTAAATGAAGGACTCAACAGTTGCTTCTATTTTTCAAGGTATTCATGTATTCATTTTTATAATCTTCCTGGTTTTCCTAATCAATTACCAAAGGATGCATATATTTTGCGTAATGGCCCTAAATTCAATGGGGAAGATCTGGCTTTGACTCTTGAACATGTAGCAAATTTTAAAACATTTGTAGAATCTCTTAGAGTAAAAAACGAGTATGTTTTTATCATATTGTTCCATGATTCATTTCAAGGAAAATGTATACAATGGATTGAGAATTTGTTATTCAGATCTATTAAGTCATTTGTAGAGTTTTGGTGTATCTTTCTGGAAACATGGATGGAGAAAGAGGAATAATTCCAAATAGAGGTGCCCTCTATTCAAGTCTTTAGAGAATGGGAAGATATGTGCATAGATAATGAGGTAGATGAGAAGTTTTCTTCATCTCTTTCTTCTTATTTGAATTCTTTTCGATGTAGCCATGAAGTTAAGCTCAATATTTTGCAAGATTTTTCCATCAAAATTGAAGAACATATAATTGAATTGGAGACCCAAATATAGTCCCAGGATCTGGACTGTCAAGTCCTATTCTTTGGGAACCTTTTCCAGCAGAAGGAAGGAAAGGTAAGGCTGCCCTTGGATGTTTGAATTAATAATTTCCAGCTGCAAGAATGTATTGAGGAGTTGGGGCAACAAAAATAGTCTAGTTTCTTTTATCCTATTGCAGCATATATGGAAAAAAAATTCAATTTGAATAACAAGCTAGATTTCCTTTTATACAGCCAGACTCCTTTTGTGCATGTATGGCTGTCAGCATTTCCAGTTGTGTCCTGTTTCAAGCACTTCCAAGTAGCATCCTTGTCAAAGTTACTTGATTGGTTGGTTTGGTATTACAACATTACTTTATATATCAATTTTGCTACAAATTAGGGTAGGTTTGTGCATAAATAAGCTGCCCAAGGTAGCATTTGAGCTTCTGGTATTGGTTTATGTACATATAGCAGTATGTATATGTTTTTGGATTGGTATGCATTTTTTGGGTTTACAGAGGTTTGCTGACTGTATTGCCCAATGGATGAGGCACTTGGTCTATGGTGTTCTTGACACCTCCAAGGAGCTGACATCCCCAATAATTTTGATATTAGTTCCAGTATTCGCAGCCTATCACCATGGATCAAAATGGGCTCTTACTATGTCTCGTTTTGTTAGACGTTTTTCACATGATATTTAGTGCCAAACATGTCGTAAATGTGTCCATCAGAAGGAGCTCAGAAAAATATTTCCAACGGTATATCACACTCCCATAACCGGTTTCTGGATCAGAAGATATGATCGAAATGAATGATTGATTCTTGGTTATGCATGTTTTGAGGTCTGTTGCTGCACACAGGGGCAAGTTTACTACAAAATCAGTTTGGACAGAAATTTTACAAAAGTGAAAGAGGTTTTTGTCGATCACATACCAAAAAAAAAAAACCTCCTTCATTTTATGCACAAATGTTACTATGTGGGAGATATGTAGTGGTATTTCAAGCCTACATTAAAACAAAACAAATTTTCCGGTTATTTTACTGTTTTAGTCATTTTAGTGTGGTGCCATGTTACAATATATGGAACATAATTTTGAGAAACGCAAAGAGGTTTTTGTTAACCATGATCCATATAAAAAAACCTCTCTTGGTTTATTCACAGGTGTCGTGAATTGCAATATTTGACTAGATCTTGACAACTCATTTTTACAGATTTAAATTTTTTATCATTTTCTGTTTTAGAAATGATTTTGTGGCAAAGATGCAGAGAAACTGGAAACTAATTTCCAACATTTGAGAGAGGTTTTTCTCCAACATGATATTATCTACGAAAATTCTTTCATTTTTGTAACAGGTGCTATGGTTGAGGAGATAGGAGCTCATCTTTGACACCTAATTTCAGAAATTCGGTTCAAATTTAATGTAATTGATTATATTTTGAAGAAGATGGTTAAGCCCAATTACCTTAATACATGGATCAGAAAATTGTATATATTTTATGAATTTCAGAGTGTAAGGGTGGGATTTTTGCAGCAGAGGGAGGCTACTATTGGACTGTGTAAATTTTTCCTTGAATATTATTTTAATAAAGCTTTTTCTGCTCTTTAAATTTGGGATTCATCACGGTGTTTAATGTGCAGCATATTTTTCTTGTAAATTCATTTCCATGCTTTGCTTTTTCTGCTAATTTGGTTACAACAATCTCTAAGGGATGTGTTAGGAATCCATCCATGCATGATGCTCCTTTCACAATGATTATGTTGTTTGATGTAGTGGTTATTTTTTCAGAATCCATTCTGTGTTAGATGCTCTGTTGAGTAACCCTGCGCTTCTCTTTCTTCTAAAGTTGCCACTGTAGATCCATCCCCCGATTGATGTCTACAAGGCAGCGGTATTTTCCCTCTTTTCTTCTCTCATTACATCTTTAATCTAGCTGTGCATTTCGCTTACTTTGCCCCAAGTTTTCCGACAGAAACTAGCCCCAAATTCATAGCCCAATAGTCCCTTCTCTTACTGTTTTCAACCCACAATTTTCAAACAAATCCTTATTCTTCATAGCTAGCCTAAGATTCAGTTATTGTAGCCACGGTTTGTTGCCAAAGAGAGAGCCCTCTCTGGTTTGGCAAGGCTAGATTCCAGATCGAAAGCTTGGTCTGTGGTTACCTTAGAGTTGCCTCTTCTCAGCCTTGAGGTTCATTCTGAGTGCTAACGCCAGAAAATTTCCAACACTTCAACTTCCCTAAAAAATTTCTAGTACTTTGATGTGCTCACCAACTGTAGCACCCCTAACAAGAGAGAGAGAGAGAGAGAGACAAAGGCCAAAAACTTTGAACTTCCTTTTATTCTTCTTTTTGTCCTTTTCCAACTTCTATCTTAAGGAGATCGAACTTTCTTGATAGTGTGTCCAAATGACGTCGAGCTCTTTCTTATATATAGGCATATTAGGGCTACAAATTTCCTCCATGAGGCCAACTTGATATTTCATGTAAGTTGGTTTCTTGCTTTCTTGTTGAAAACATCTTCGAGAGTTTTTTACTCAAATAAATTTTCTTTACAATATGTAACATTCCCAAAAGGTTGTTCTATACATGAAAATGAATCAATTCAATTTGAGACACAATTACAAGCCCTAGACACACTTAGTGGGTCCTTGACCTAGAAATAGAAGTCCGTTGACCATGGAACCCATGGCTCAAGAATAAGAATAATAAATGTGATAGTTTGGAGGTTTCTGTGGTGTGATTTTTGAGATAGGGGATTTAAAATCTCCACAGTTTTTATTTTTATGTCTACATTTCGAGTCTAAAACAACACTCATTTTTAGGACAAAACCATGAATAAGAGATCCAAGGATATAAATACTAAATGGGGAGAAAAAAAAAGGTGAGAACAAAGGAGCTGACCAACAAAATTCAAGAAAAGGAATAAGAAATAGGTTTATAATAATATTTTATTTTGAAAAATGGTTTCAAAATGAGCGAAAAAGAATTTTTCTAATATTCAAGGTTAATGATATTAATAATAAGAGGACCATATATTAATATATTCATAATATTATTTGTAATAATCTTAATTACCAATAATATTGACACATTAATGTTAATAACGACCTTGAATAAATCAATATTAAACTAGTATTAATGAGTTTATTAGGTTTGATTATAGTTAATAATAAGTGAACTAAGGATGAGGATGATGTAAATTAGAATTAAAATAACAATGACGTTTTATTAGACACATTAATGATGCAATTATATTTATATTAATTATGATGTTAATTAGCAAAATATAATTAATATTATTTATTATTTATTAAGTTAATAATGATAATAAAGTTATAAGGTTTATATAACTATTAGAATAGGACTTCTTAATAATTATGTAAATTTTTAAGAGTTTATAGTAAATATTTGTTTTAAAGGTTAATTAAATATGTAAGTGAAGGGAAGGGGAAAAGGGGAAATTTGAGTTGTAGGGAAATATCTCGGGGCATGATACGGAGTGATGGAGGGGATAATTTTGAAATACCTTCCCTTTTCTCCTATATAACAATCCTCGCTGGAGAAGTTAATTTTGTATACACCCATTTGATGGAGGTGATCGGGGTTGTCTTTAACTAATTTCATTCTTTGTCTTAATGTCGTGAGAGGTTTGAAAGAGGTCAAATATCTTTCTTTGCGAGAACATTTATTAGCTTGTCTGTGACTTCTTGAATATATGGTAGATATGCTTTTGCAATAAAGGAATCATAAGGAAATATTCTATTATTTCTGGATCTGGCTCTTTCTTTTTTCTAAGTAAATCTATTTCTATTTATATACTGTAAAAATACAACGAGGCACAGGCCTCAACAATGCAATCCCAAGAACTGGGCATTAATCCTAAAAAAATCATAATACCATATTGCCCATATGCGGGAAACAAGTCCCAGAGAGAATTTTTTTACTTCCCACGCAGGGGAAGCCAACACGTTGAGAAAAGGACATATATTGTTTTTCATAATCAAAATAACACTACTGTTCAGGAAGGAAAAAATGGACCCAAACAAAATATGATCCAAAACCAAAAAAAAGCTATGACTATAGTGTTTACTTGTCATTGGAGAGAGAGGGAGGCTCCTCCACAATTAAACACCTGTAAGCATCACTGCGATCAACTTCTGTTGCAGGATTCGCACAGGTGGAGTCGTCCTTACAAGTAGTTGAGACGTGAGCCATGGGATATTTTCCTTGCCGATTTTTGCTGATGTCCTCGCGATTTCCTTTGCTACTGGAGGCCCCATTCTGTGAGACAAAAGGAAATCCATAGCATTGATCAGAATTCTACATATTGGGATTTCCAGGGGTCTCGGGGAAAGCTGCTTCATCCCTAAGAGTAACTGTGATGAAGGCAGTAATGCTGGGGTAATTAATTGTACAAGTATAATGAAACTCAGTGGTATGATTTGTTTGGCACAGGGTGACCTGCCAGGGGGGGATGGAAGCTGCAGTGGCAGTGGTGGTGGTATCTGGTCTCGAGGGGGAAGCGGTAGGAAGAAAAAGAGAGCTAGACTGCAGGTGCATTTGACTAGTAGGCCAGACTCTACCTCGTCCGCTACGAGTAGCAGGATATCTACCATGGTCAAATTCCTGAGAGGAGGAAGAGGTATCAGAAATGGAAGAGGATGGCATACGAATGGCTTTTCCACGATTGCTTCCGCAACTGCTACCCTGACGGTAGCACATTCACTGCCTTAAGTGATGAATGAGGCTGCTAGAACTTGGATAATGATGCACAGGCACATGTGAAGAAAGAGCTTCAGAGAACGAAGGAGTCGAGGTCAAATGCAGATGAAAATGCATGCTTTGAGAGAAATGAGCACCTGGATTAAGCTCAATGTAGCAAAGGAGGGAGCAGCACCTCCCAGTATTCATGCAAGAGCTTGGCTCTGCGATTCCAGTGTGGCATCTGCAAGTCCTCATAACAGGGGAGGGGAAATTGAGGAGAAGAGAACTAGACGGAGAAGAAAGCCTACCCATTGTTTGCAACTTGTGGTTGTGAATTCATCCTCGATGAGAGTGCGAAGTAAATGAGCATTTATAGTCTGCTCTGGTAGGAATTAAATCCATAAAATTCAGTTAGTATGTGACCATGTGGCCAGGTAGTCGCTGCCAAGATCAGTCCTCCCAGATCACCTTAATATGCACCCACATCTAGGAAAAGGTAGTGGGCTTGGCCCGATTTAGAGTAACTACTAGCACGACGAGCTACGACCTTTCTCGGGATCGAACACAAAATCGGTCCATCATTATGACACCGAATTTACCACTATGCCACCTCCACGATCTTAAAAAGGTATTGGGCTTGGCCCGGTTTAGACTAACTACTCGCACGACGAGCTATGACCTTGCTCGGGATCGAACACAAGATCGGTCCATCATTACGAGGCCGAATTCACCACTACACCACCTCCATGACCTCTTCTGGATCTAGCTCTTTGGATGGCTTTAATGATGTCTTTATTTTTATATCCCAAGCTTATGAACACATTTCTTAAATATTCAATTTCTTCTCCAACGTGGTTTTTGAATCTGATATCCTGAATGCTCGTGTGAAAAGAGTCATAAGAACTCCCATCTTTTGAGTGGGGTGATGGTGTGAATCAATGTGAAGGTAATTATCCACGTGTGCTTTATTTTTGAACACCTTATTTCCAATAGTTCCATATTTATTTCTAATGAGAAGAATATCCACGAAAGGGATGCAGTTCTTTTCTTTTTCGACCATTCTAAATTGTACGTCTTTGGATGTGCTATGGAGGTGGTCCAAGAAGTTTTTTAACTCTTCATATCCATGTCATAAATCAACATTGGTGTCATCCACGAACCTAATCCAAAATTTAGGTTTTAATGGGTATGTGTCGAGAGCATTCTTTTGAAACATTTCCATGAAGAGATTGGCCAATATATAGGATAACAGAGATCCATAGCCACTCCAGATGTTTGGTCGAAAATCCCCCCCTGAAAGGTGAAGAAATTTTAGCGAAGACATAATTCAACAAATTTTGCATTCTCGGGATCCGCGATTTCTTTTACCACCTCTGTCGCTTCGTGTAAAGGGATTTTTTTAAAGAGCTAGACAACATCAAAGCTTATAATCTTGTCACTGGGAACTAGTTTTGTTTCTTTAATGAACTCAACATAGTGATTGGAGTCTTTGATGAATGAGTTGGTTTTACCAACCATAGGTGCAAGGGAGATGACCACAAATTTAGCTAATTCATATGTTGGTTCCCCGATAGTATTAACAATAAGTTTGAGGGGAGAACTAGCTTTGTGAATTTTTGGTGCACCATAAATCCGAGTTGTGATTTCATTATTGGGCGATAGGTGTTTTTTCAAATTTTCATAAAGATTTGATTCCCTAATGGATTTTTTGACTAATTTTATAATCTTGGAAATAGGGTTCTCTTTGAGTTTTTTATAACTTTCACTATTATAGATGTGGTCTCTCATTTTATTTATGTATTCTTCTTTATTCATTACCATTGTTGCCCCTCCTTTGTCTACTATTAAGATGGTAATACTTTTATTCCGCCTTAGGTTTTCTAGGGCTCTCAGTCGTTCCTTGCTCAAATTTCTTTTTGGGGGTGTGACTTTAGTTAGGTTGAGGGAACATTTCAGTCTTACAAGCTCTTTGTGTTCATGACATCTTCAATGTTGCATATGATATCCTTTTTCCCTATCTGATTAGGAGCTAGGGAAAAATTGAGTCCTTTGCGTAGCACCTTAGCTTCTTCATTCTCTAAACTGTATGAGGAGATGTTAATAGCCTTCTTATTATTGTTGCCTACAATAGAAATAGTATTTTTAAGGGGTGGAACAATGTTATTAGGGCTTATCATAATAATAAATGTATTTTTCTCTTTACATCAAATACATAAAATCATGATTACATATGTCATTGTGAAGACTAAACTTAGTTACATATTTCAACACTCTCTCCTCCTTTCTCTCAAGGCCTCTCTCTTATCTTTCCTCTTTTCCCTTTCTCTCCTACATCACTCTCCCCTCCCCATATTTCAACACTCTCTCCTCCTCAGTCTCAAGGCCTCTCTCTTGTCTTTCGTCTATCTCCCTTCCTCTCCTACGTCACTGTCACCAACACCACCCGCTCTCCCCCAGCTATTTCTCTCTCTCTCCTCTCCTCTCTCCCCACTTTATCTACATCTCTCTCATGTCACACCCTCTATGTGTCCACCTCTACGACTCTATGACTTTGTTTTTCCCTGTCATATATAGTTAATATATATCCTAATATAATATATATTATAATAAAAAAAGTTTATATTATATTAATGTTAATATTATATTAATTTAAAATTATTAAATTCAATAATATTAATATTGAATTTTTAGTATTAATATCATATTTAATAATAATGATAATAATAATAATAATAATAATTATTATTATTATTATTATTATTATAATATTTTAGTGATGTCTAATTTCAATGAATTTTTATTATATTTGATGATGTTTTTATAAGATATGATAACTAAAGTTATATGAAATTAATATTTTTGTATTATCAATTTTATTTGGAAATATTTAATGTTTTTAAATTTTTAATTTCTTTTTAAAATTTCATATTATAAATATTTAACAAAATAAATTTTGAAATATTTTGAAGTGATTTTATACTAAACTTAATGATAAAATATTTATAGTGATTTTATACCAAACTTAACTATTTTTTTTTTTGAACTAACATTTTTCTTGGATATCAGATTGAATAAAAAATAAAGTTGTTTAAAATGTTACTTAATTTGAGATTTGGTAATAAGAATTTATGTTTAAAGGCCATTCAAATATTTTTCTTTAAAATATTCTTATTTTTCTCAGACACGCATACTTAGACATCACTTCCATGGTTGGTTATAGAAATGGCTTCTAAAGATAATTAATATAATGATTACAAATTAAACGATTAATATCAATATATATGGGGATCTGTAATAGTAAAATGCTGACATTGTTAATTATTGCTAACCATCGATATTTTTTCTTTTTTAAAACGAAAATCTGAGAAACCTATAACTAAAAGACAATTAAACACTTTATCAGTAATCCACATATCGATTAACATAATTAATGGGATTATATTTACATAAGAAAGACAAAAATAATGGATAAGGTAAAAACCTTCGCATATATTCAGTATACTTCTGTTTTGAGCTTTTCCGTTGAGCCATAAAAGTGTAGCGTAAAATTGTGTGTGAAATGGAATATATTTCACTATGGCGTTCACTATATGGTTATACATGATCAACGGACGCTGTTTTGGCTGACTTCAGTTAATATTAACCCGGACAACGAAAATTTCTCTTCATATTCTGTTATAAACCAACGTTTTGCCGTTTAGAATCTTGACTATCTTTGCCATTCTATCGCTTTACCGGTGATGCTTTTCATTTATATTTCTTGTTCTTTTCTTGCAGTAACATAAACTTCACCAAAACGGAGTGCCACTACGTCTGCTATGCGTCTGATGCCCGAACAACTATACGGTTCATATCTCCAGTTCGAACTACTTCTGTATTATCGTTTCATGCATGGTATCATAAGCCTGACTGCATTCACCAGTTTTAAATAATTATTAAAGATTTATGTCGTCTGTTGATTTTGGCATGTTTTATGCCAAAGTAAGATTTTGTTGGCTATTTTGCGAATATTCAAAAAATTGAACGATGGTAATGGAAAATGTCAAATTCATTCTAATGAGAAATTCCTGAAATCTACCATCCAAATAAAACTGCCGAACAAGAGAAAAACTATAAACTAGTTTCTTCAATCACTATATAAAATAAGAAAATCACTATTATTCAACTACTGTTTCAAATAAGAAAACCATTTTTTTTTAAAATTAGAAACAACAGAAAAAATGATTCCAATGATAATAAACATAGCGTAAGCTCTGTTAATGCTTAATATTATTTTCTGATATTCGGTCCGATACTTCCATTAAAGTAATAGAGTACTGGCTTTTGCATTTCGAGAGGAAGTTATAATACATTGTACGTAACTATTCCACCCAGCTGATCTTTCTATGAAGAGAGTCTTGATTTTTCTTTAGATTTCAGGATGTTGTGATCGATTGTCTTTGAGATCTTGATTATTAATAATGGGCAACGGGTTCAACTCTTTATATATTAATTACTTTCTAAAAATAACTTCATGAAAAAACAGAAAAAGGTTGCACGTGAACTCGTTTCACAAATGGGATTCTAGAAAATTTTATCACATAAATAATAACAGTTGAACAAAGTTCAACCAAATATGAAATCATGCCATTTATTGGACATGCCAACATAACACTCGACAACGTTATAATATGTAGTGTAAGGCACCCTAGAAATGGTGTAGCCTATTTACTGAGCTTGGATTTTTTTCGTGGAGTGGCTAATTCATCATCATTCTCATGCTTACGAGGTGAATCATCATCTTCGTGCTTGGAAGAGATATGTTGAGTGCTACATGTGGAAGAAACATTATCTTCACGCCTGTAATATGTTATTCGAATACTTCCTGTGGAAGAGTGATTTTCAACACCATCCCTTGTCTTATTCTTTGTCGAGCTGGGGACAGGTGTGGGCCGAAATTCCTTGGGCTGGAATAATTTGAAATATATATTGGGTTTGGCTGGAAGTCCATAGTCAAACTTGCTATGTTGTGGACTCTCATTCTGATCCCCTTCCCTCGATTTAGTACAACCATTGACATCGTTCTTCCCATTTTCATGACTGATGTAGAAAAAGGCTCTAGTGAGAAGCGGTCCAAAGGCATTCCTAGCAGCAAAGTCTCTACACAGAAGAATGCAAATAGTGCGAAAAACATTAATTCATACACAAACAGTGTAATACACAAGAGAAACGAAATTTGTTTTTCTATTCAACTCACTGAAAACAAGTGAAATTACATTTCTTATACAAATGTCGGAAGCTTGAAAAACTAATCTTATATAATGTTGTTCAATGTTGAATGGACATTCAATAACTTCTCGTCCTTGGGTTGCTAAAAGACCCATTCTTTCATTAAAATGATACGCAAACCGTATTCTCGTTTACACATGGAACACATATAGAACATGTTTGAAACACAAAAGGGCGGACTTCAAAATTTATTTTTTCTAGTTATGAGGCCTCATCGCATACGCACAAATCGGCGATGTCGAACTTTAGTTGTTGGCGCTATCCATCAAACTTTGCAGGATGCGATGTGTGATAGTGACGTGGCACATATCGCATCACACCCAAAATAACATTCGTTGTGGGCAACTAACGGAAAAAACTTAAACTTCAGTGATTGCGATACGCTGCGGCGTTATCTCATCGTAACTCAAATAACTTGCGGGCGCTTTAATGGAAAACATAGAAGTTTGCCATTGCGATGTCCAGTGGCACAATCACATCGCATCATAAATAACATAGCCTGTGGTGGCCGAAAGGTAAGTTGTATAATCTGCCAAGTGCGGTAATGTGGGCAGTTAAATATTGGTAAGTGTGGTAATGAAAATACAAAGGAAATGGCAGATAACAAAGGTTTGCATAGTGCGGAAAGGTAAGGTGGGTCCCTCCAGATATCTCATCAGTGGTGGGATAAGATATGGTGAAGGGCTTAAGGTTAAAACAAAAACATAGCGATGTGCTCTACAAGCAAAGTAATTTAAATGCGGTCATTGAAGAAATAAACACAGAGTATGGCCTCGTACTCTATTTGCCGTGGTTGTGTGAAAACACCTCTGACCCTTGGATCTCTGCTCATCCTTCCCAACAACAAAATTGATAAAGTGTGGGCTGTTGCCACTGCTTATTCATGGCGATGCTTGGGTATAATTCCAACACTCCCCCTTAATTACAATCATTGCCATCAATCATTCCCAGACACTTTCTGAGATAAACAAAACTTCTTTTTCCTAATGGTTTTGTGAGGATATGAGCAAAGTGTTCTTCTGTCGTGCAACGCTGCAAAAAAATATCACCATTGCTAACCAATTCTCTTATAAAATGATATTTTGCATCAATATGCTTTGTTCTCGTATGGAAAACTGAATTCTTTAATAGTGCAATTGCTGAGCTATTATCACAATAATTTGTAGTTCCTTTTTCTTACTGAAGACACAAATCTCTCAGCATCCTTCTCATCCATACTGCTTGGCATGTTGTTGTTGCTACCACATATTCAACTTCTTCTGTTGATAATGCAACCATTGATTCATTCTTGGAAACCCATGAAATGCCTCTCGATCCCAAATGAAACACATACCCAGATGTGCTCTTCCTATCATCTACACTTCTAGCCCAATCACTATCAATGTAACCAATCAATTTAAAATTATCAGTTGAGAAGTATAGAACACCGTAATCCTTTGTTCCATTCACATACCTCAATATTCTCTTGGTTTCTTGCCAATGTCTATCTTTTGGCATCTCCATGAATCTGAAAATTAAACTTACAAAATACATAATATCAGGCCTAGTTGCACTCAAATACATTAGACTACCAACTATGCTCTTGTACAATGTTGGATCAACATTTTTCCTGCAATCTTATTTTCTTAATTTTAACCCCATGACAGTTGGAGCTATTGTTGCTTTGTTGCTCTGCATGTTAAATCTCTTTAAGAATTCTTTACCTTGTGGGAGGTCAAATAACTCCCATGTATAATTCTTTTCTATTGCTCCAATCTCTTCATTAATTTCTTCAATCCATTTTTCTTCTTTTACCGCATCTTCAAAATGGATTGGGCCATCAACATAGCCAAACAAATCAAATAAACAACTCAAACCAGTATTATTATTTAATTTTCTTGCTCATAAATTTCACTCATATTTCTGAATCTTGGTCTTCTTGGTGTTCTTGGAGTTCCACTTGAACTCGAGGGAGTTTCAGATCCTTGTGGTGTGCTTAGAGAAGAAATTCCTTGATTTTTCACTGCTACTCTGTTTCTTTCTTTTGGTGTGCTCTGCTAAGCTTGTGTAGGTGGAGGAGGAGCCACCGTGGAGGAATTATTTTCTGCAATCAATTCTTCTTGCTCTTCGTGAGACATACATGTCTTCACATTCATCGCCTTCTCTGAACTTCCATCCCAAGATTCTTATTCGATGAACTGCACATCTCCGTTGATTATTATTTTCTTGATTGATGCATTATAGAGCTTGTATGCCTTCGATTCATTACTGTATCCAACAAATAGAAATTTCACCCCCTTTCTGTCCAACTTCTTCCTTAAATAATATGGGACATGTGGATATGCCACACATCCAAATACTCTCATGTGAGTGACAAATTTCTTTGTTCCACTCCATGATTCTTCTGGAACTTTGTTCATAACAACTTTTATTGGACATCTATTTAAAATATAATCTGCACAATTTACAGTTTCTACCTAGTACTCATTTGGAAAATTCTTTGCGTTCAACATACTTCTAACCATGTCCATGATGGTCCTATTCTTTCTTTCTACAACATCATTTTAATCTGGTGTATACCTTGTGGTAAACTACTTTTTTATGTTGTGCTCCCTGCAGAAACATAGGAATTCTTTGGACATATACTCTCTACCTCTTTCAGTTCTCAAAATTTTTATGTATTTCCCACTTTTCTTCTCAACAAGATCTTTGAAGTGAGAGAACTGTTTAAACACTTCAATATTCAGTTTTATGAAGTACACCCATGTCTTCCTTATATAATCATTTATAAATGTCAAGACATAGTTACTGCCAGCTAAATGTGCCAGCTAAATATGACACTTGTATTGGTCAACACAAATCTTGGTGGACAATCTCTAAGGGTGTCTTTGCCCTTATACCCTTTCTTGCTGGAAAGGATTGTCTGTGTTGTTTGCCCAAGATGCAACCTTCACATACATTGTGTAGTTTCTTTATCAATTGTAATCCCTTTACCATTCCTTTTCTGTGGAAGAGGTTCAAACCTCCAAAATTGATATGTCCAAATGTCAAATGCCATAACCAGCTTTCAACTTCCACTTCTTCTTGAAAGACCTCTTATGTTACAGCTACTACAACACCTCCTTCCTTCAAGTATGTTCTTATTTTGAGAGGAAACATCTTATTGCTTGTCATATGAACTTTTGGAATGACATTTTTTCTTGGAGGTATTTCCATGATTGTACACACATCATTCTTAAAAAATACATTGTAGCTCTTATTCACGAGCTGTCCAATTCTCAGAAGGTTACATTTCAGGCCAAGTACATAATAGACACCTGGCATAAACTTATTCTCTCTCTTCCTTGTCAGTATTGAAACTCTTCATTTCCCCATGACAGAGAATTTACTATTAGACCCTATTGTCACTTCAGATTTCACATTCTCATCTAGATTGGCAAACATTGCTATGTTTCCAGTCACGTGGTTACTACAACTTGAGTCTAAGAACCATACATATTCATGTTTTTCTTATGATACACTACATGTTAAAAGAACATTAGCTTGGTTCTGGTTTTCTGTTGGAAAGTTTACATTTTATCTATTACTCATGTCATTTTCTTTTCTTTCTACATTCATTGGCATAATGTCCATACTTTTTTCAATAATGACATTGGACTTGGGATTTATCATACCTTTGTCTTTGTGCTTGATTTTTTCTTGAGCCTTCACTTTAATTCTGTTTGCTGCCTCTTCCACTTGTGCTTGCATGGCTGCTTCTTCCACCTCTGTGTGGGCTTCTTCCTCTTCCTCAATAGTTTGATCTCCCTCGACCTTTACCTCAGAAAAAATACATTTGTGTCTTGAAAGCATGCTCCAATGAGGAGTTTTTTGTATTGTTCAGTCTATGTTCATGTAACATCAATGATGCATGAAACTAATCCACTGAAAATTGTGAGAGATCCTTTGTCTCTTCTATGGTCACTACTATGGCATCAAATCTTAAAGGTAGACTTCATAGAATTTTCTCTACTACTCTTATCTCTTTAAGTGTCTCTCTATGAGACCTTATCTAGGTAACTAACCCAATCACATGTGTGATGAATGAGTCTATTTTGTCAGACCCTTTCATATAGAGAGTTTCAAAATTACTCCTCAACATTTGTAATTTTGTTGTCTTCACTTTCTCCATGCCTTGATAGGCTATCTTGAGAGTATCCCATGTCTTCTTAGACTTTGTTTCTATTACAATCCTTGGGAAAATACTCTCATGAACTGATTGAAAGATATAGAAGAGGGATTTGGAGTCCTTTTTCCTATTGTCTTTCAACAAATCTCTTTCTTCTGCTATCAAAGTAGTAAGCGAGGTTGCATCTATTGGTTCTCGAAATCCATTTTCCACCATCTCCCATATATCTTGTGAAGCAAACAAGGCCCTCATTGTAATGACCCAACAATCATAATTTTCACCATTGAACTATGGAAATTGTGGATTTTTTAGGCTTGTTCCTGCCACTGCCATTATGACTATGTAAAAAAACAATAAATTTGACTGTGTAAAACAAAATCTTTCTCACTGCTGGATAAATTCACTACTCAAATGAATCTTACAAATTCTTCAATAAAGAGAGTTCATTCTTGTACTAAGAGCCTAGACCTGCTCTAATACCATGTTGAAAATATATGAATACAACAAATAGAAGAAATTTGTTGCCCTAACAACACAGAGAATGCAATTAATGCGAAAAAATAACAATTCATACATAGACAACGTAATACATAGGAGAGGAAAAAAAATCATTTTTCTATTCAACTCATTAAAAGAAAGTGAAATTACCTTTATTATACAAATTTCGGAAGCCTAAAAACCTAATCCTATTCAATTTCGTTCAATGTTGAATGGACATTCAACAAATTCTCGTCCTTGGGCTATAAAAAGACCCATTTTTTCACTAAAATGGTACGCAGACCATATTTTAGTTTACACACGAAACGAGTACAAAACACGATCAAAACACAAAAGGGCAGACTTAAAATTTTATTTGTTCTGGCTCTGAGGCCTCATCGCATCTACGCAATTCGATGATGTCAAAATTTACCTACTGGTGATATCCATTAAACTTTTAAGGCTATGATGTGCGATAGTGACGTGGAACATATCGCATCGCACCGAAAATAACATTCGTTGTGGGCAGCTAATGGAAAAAAATTAAACTTCAGCGATTGCGATACACTGTGGCGTTAGAACATCGCAACCCAAATAAATTGTGAGAGATTTAATGGAAAACTCAAAAGTTTGCAATTGCGATGTGTGGTGGCATAATCGCATCGCATCAAAAATAACATAGCTTGTGGTGGCAAAAAGGTAAGTTGTATAATCTATGAAGTACGGTTATGCAGAAAGTTAAATGTTGGTAAGTGCGGTAATGAAAATACAAAGGAAATGGTGAATAACAAAGGTTTGCAAAGTGCAGAAAGGTAAGATGGTTCCTGCTAGATATCGCATCAGTGGTGGGATAAGACATGGCGAAGGGCTTAAGTTTAAAACAAAAACATTGTGATTGCACTCTGTGGGAAAGGTAAGTTAAATGCGATGGTTGAAGAAATAAACATAGAGTATGCCCTGTTACTTCTTTTTTTGTGGTTGCGTGAAAGCACCTCCGACTCTTGGATTTGTGCTCATCCTTCCCTACAACAAAATTGATGAAATGTGGGTTTCTGCCAATGCTTATTCATGGCGGTCATTGGAACTATAATTCCAACACAATCAAGCATCTAATAGTATAGAACAAAGAGAGCTATGAGAGGTTGATAATTACTATTATGATTACCTGATATTCAATCGACCAATTTCAAGGTCAAACAGAGAAAAATAACCATAATACATATCCCAGGAACTTGGTGCCAAATATTATTTTCGATACACAACCTACACAATGCAACAACCGATACTGTGATTAAACTGAATGGATTCCTGTGTCATGTTATTTAAAAATTTGATAATCTTTATGTGAACCTACTTACAATGATATATACGCAATTTTGTACGGAATCAGGAACAATATCATCTTCATAAGCTATAAGCTCAGGTCCAGTTTGAACTTCAGTTAGCCATAGTCAATAAACACCCAATGTAACCACTGTATCGGGGTAGACTACTTGAAACAACATACAAGTCTTGAAATCATCGAGAACGCGTCCTATAACTCCCGATTCCCATAGCTTCTGCCTTATCATTCCATTACTAACATCACCACGTTCCTCCTCACTTGAATCCTCCATTGTTTCTTCACTTTCTGTGGTATGCTAAATTGTCTCTTGACTTTTGGTTCCACTTGTATCATCCATTATCTCCCTACTTTTATGCTTATTGCAGGCTGATCTGAAAGGGAGAAGTATTATTAATGCAAACTGAACGGGATCCGCGGGGCGGAAGAATGAAAAAATGAAGGCTATTATGAAAGAAATTAAAATAATAAACCATTAAAGAATGGAGTCCCCACCGATCATTCAATATTTACTTCATTTCTTAAAATATTATGAAATTTATAGAATTATCAAGAGCGTAAGTTCATGTATTTTTTAGCCGTTAATACATATATATGTTTCTAGTTGTTTATATATATATATATATATATATATATATATATATATATATATATATATATATATATATATATATATATATATATATAGGTCTCCTACCGATACTTCCACTTTACTCCGTGGGTTAAAAATATTATGAAATTAATAGTTCTAGAAATTTATAGTACTAAGTTTCAATGCATTTTTTATTACACATTCAACTTGCATGCATTCTGTTGTGCCTTTCGCGCTTGATTTGACCTAAATATTCCATTTTTTGAATTTAATTTAGGCAGACGTAAGTATTGAATTTTTTGGACTTAATTTAGTATGAACGTTAAAGTTTAAATGCAAGTGATTGCTTCCTCAGAAAGAAGGCTTCCCTTCTTCCGATTATAATAACATAAACAATTGCTATGGCTAACATGACCCAAGCGTGGGGTTCCACTCTCATCAAGACCGATATTGTCTTTATTCCATTAACATATTTCAGCCATGAGGTTTCACTCGCACTAGGGTTCCACTCTTAAGACCAATATTGTCTTTATTTTTGGTGTTCCCATTAACATATTTCAACCATGAGGTTTCACTCACACTAAGGTTCCACTATCATTAAGACTAATATATTAGTGCAGTCCGTACACTAAATGCTGGGACTATAGTAATCCAAAGTGTGCCTTTCAAAATAATGAAACTTAACGAAAATTTTATTAGTCCCTGTTGGATAATTAATCTCAACCACTATGTTTAATTCTCTGACATATCTCACTAAATGTTTTGCAGGTTGCAGATTGAGTTTGCAGAGAAGGAAAAGTTTTGAGCAGAGTACATAACCAATTCTGCAACATAGTTAAATAATTAAAGTCAAATATAAGTTTAATGCATGCTTAGTAAATGAGTATCGGCAAACAATTAATCTGCAAGTTTTTTAGTTCACGTAAATTTTGTAAAATTCATAAAGTCATTTTTGCCTATCCTTTGTACTAAATTTTGTCTATCATGAATTAAATGTCTTAGATATATATGTTTAAATTTTACACGTAATTTCATGTGTTGTGTAATGTGGCAAATGTAAGTCTAGAAAGACAAGAAGGAGAAAATCGTGGACCAAAATTTGTTTGGTGTGTGAAAATAGGTTTCACTGTGTGTTACTCCGCAACCTTGGTGAATGTAAATCTCAGTAAGAAGTCCTATTTTATTGCGGAAGGAGTCATAGCCTCCATATGAATGTGTATGTTGTGTTTTTTAATTACAATCTAAAGTTTGGTTAGTCCCGATATTGTTCTAGAATTTTTCATGTATCATTATTACGACAACACTTTGTTTTACTCTGTTTCAGCATGAGTAAAATTAGTTGATTATATTTTCACCTCTATAGTTGTGATTTTAATCTCTGCCACTATGTATTGAAATGGATACTCACATTATTTAGTTTCTGCAACTCTGTGTAAACTTCTGCAACTATGTCATATTGGTTAAATTCATTTCCGCAACTCTGTGTGAACTCCTTCTATTGGGAAAATAACGTCCCTTATATTTTAAAATTTTAACATGGTATGAGAGTGGTTTTAAAATCTTAGTAAAAAGGAAGTATTTTTACTTAGGATTTAAAAGGAGTTCTGAAATTTTTTGTGGAAGGTATTCTCCAGCAGTGACAAATTTTTTACACATGTTGAGAAATTCTACACAGCAGAAAGTTTGTTTACACAGTGAAAATGGCATCAACAAGCACAATTTTAGCTAATCCACAAATATCATAATTTAATGGCAATAATTATGATTATTGGGCTACAACAATGAAGGCTTTGTTTTCTTCTCAAGGTATTTGGGAATTGGTGGAGAATGTTTTCCAAGATCCAGCAGATGCAGTAGCATACAATGCATTGAAACAGATAGAAAAGGATGTGTTGAGAGATGACAGGAAGAAGGAATCCAAAGCCCTCTTATATATTTTTCAAGCAGTTCATGAAAGTATCTTCCCAAGGATTGCAGAAACAAAAAATTCCAAACAAGCATGGGATACCCTCCAGAAAACCTAGTAAGGCATGGCAAAGGTGAAGACAAAAAAACTACAAATGTTGAGAAGAGATTGTAAAATGATTTATATAAAAGAGTTTGAGAATATAGACTCATTATTTACACATGTAATTGGGTTGGTTACCCAAATCAGGTCTCATGGTGAGACCCTTGAGGAAAGGAGAACAATTGAGAAAATTTTGAGAAGTCTTCCAAGAAATTTGATGCCATAATTATGGCCATAGAAGAGACAAATGATCTCTCACAATTTTCAGTGGATGAGCTTCATGCATCACTGATGTCTCATGATGACACGTTGAACAGAGCAAAAAACACATCAATGGAGCATGCCTTCAAGACACAAGTTTCATTTGGGCAAGATATAGGTGGAGGAAGATCAACTTATAGAGGAAGAGGAATAAGCCCAGACAGAGGTCGAAGACGGAGCCCTTCAAACTAAAGTGGAAGGGGAAACAATCAAAATCCAAGTTAAGGCCCAAGCCAAAATGAAGCACAAGGTTAGAGGTATGATAAATCTCAATTTCAATGTGATTATTGTAAAAAGTATGGTCATTACACAAATGAATGTAGAAAGAAGTAATATGACATAAGTAGTAAACCAAGTGAACATTTCATAAAGGAAAATGAGAACCATGATAGCATATTTTTATCTTGTAATGTATCACGAGAAAAACAAGGAGATGTATGGTTTCTAGATTCAGGGTGTAGCAATCACGTGACTGGAAACATAGAAATGTTTTCCATTTTAGATAAGAGTGTAAAATATGAAGTGACATTAGGGACTCATAGCAAAGTCTTTGTCATGGGAAATGGAAAAGTAGACAGTCTAACAAAGAAGGGAGAGAAGAAGTTCATGTCAGATGTTTACTTTTTCCCTGAAACGTAACCTTATATCATTGGAAAGCTCATGCAAAAGGGTTACAATTTATTATTCAAGAACGATGTGTACACAATATTGGATAAGCCTCCAAGTAGATAACTGGTTGCAAAAATTAATATTATTAACAATATAATTTTTCCTCTCAAGCTAAGATCAAATTTGAAAGAAGAAGGTGCTCAAGCACAAATGTCAATGAAATCACAAATGGATGAAATAAATGTAACATGTGTCACACAAGAATAATTTTAGGCAAAGGTCAATGATGAGAATTGGTTATGGCATTTCATATTTTTCCATCTAAACTTTGGAGGTTTGAATTTGTTGCATATGAAAGGTATGGTGAAGGGATTTCCACTCATAGAAAAACCAAACAACCTATGTGAAGGATGTCTCTTGGGCAAACAACATAGAGAATCATTTCCAAAATGAAAGTTTATAAGGGCAAAGGCACATTTGGAAATTGTCCACTGATATTTATGTGGACCAATGCAAACCCATCAATTGGTGGCAACCATTATATTTTGACATTCATAGATGTCTACAATAGGAAGATATGGGTCTATTTCCTAAAATATAAAAGTGAAGTGTTTGACCACACTACAAGAAAAAAGCACATTGGTGAGGGTCATGCTTGTGATGGACCTTTAAGGTCCGTCACCAATGTCACATATGGTGACGGTCCTTAAAAAACCGTCACTGTAAGTGTATATAGTGATGGTCCTTTATGGTCTGTCACCAAAGACATTTTCAATGACACTTTTGGTGAGGGCCGTTAAAGGCCCATCACTAATTCTCTCTTTGGTGACACTTCTAGTGACAAAATTTTAATGACCCTCACCAATGCTCTTTTTGTTACTTTTAGTGATGGTCAAAAAATTTTCGTCATCATTGATCATTAAAAAACCGTCACTGTAAATGTATATAGTGATGTTCCTTTATGGTCCGTCACCAAAGACATTTTCAATGACACTTTTGGTGAGGGTCGTTAAAGGCCCATCACTAATTCTCTCTTTGGTGACACTTCTAGTGACGAAATTTTAATGACCCTCGCCAATACTCTTTTTGTCATTCCAATGAGTTTTTGATAACGCTATGTGTCTGTTAATATAGTTTTTGTCAAAAAGTAACAATTTAATACCATTATTTTGGAGTATTTTTTATAATATGTCCAAGGCCATAGTGGTTAGGTTCAGTCAATTTTTTAAGAAGTAATTAGTGTGTATCATTTCCCTCAATTAATGACTATTCGAATAGAGATTTCCTATGAGTCAACACATGCTTCATATCTATTAAGTTTATTATCTAGCAAATTCCCTTTAGATAAAGTTCCACTATTGTGTTTAGGAAATATATTATTTAATACCTAACCAAGCTCTAAAAAATATATTAATGAGAAATACCTAACAATCCTCAATAATCTAGGTATACCTTAAATTAATGCTTTGGCACACACTAACATTTCTTAGCACCCCACATGTCTTGGAACATCTTTGTACCTAGAACATCTTGTGATGACACTGACACCCAAGCACATGGTGGCATGCGCTAGCACAACATGGAGATCTCCTAGCATCTATTATCATGTTGCATATAATACTTAGCATGCCCTGGAACACCTTGGTCGAATGCATTGACATACATTAGCACTTGGCACACAATGCCAGTTGGCATGTATTGGGACCTATTATTAGTGTGCCTAGCATGCCCCTTTTCAAAAAGATAAAGTCCTCACTTATTAACCCTCTTATTGGTTCTTCCTTTTGTTGCCTTGATGTTGATATTGCAACAAGATGATGAGCTTAGTGGAAAGAAGTCGCCTTCACTAAGTGGGCCCGCAGGCTATTTTTGGCGCAAAGCCTATTTTTAGACTATGTCTATTTTTAGACATATGGATCATGTTCAATAAGTTGCATGATGCTATTTGTGGATGGTTGGTCAAGTCAGAAAAAAATAGATGGACTTCTATTTTTAGAAATATTGGGCGGAATCTATTTTTAGATTGCCAGTCTAAAAATAGATATGTCGAATATTATTAGCTCTTAATAATATTTGGACTCTAAACATTATCTTATTCTCTTAGAGCACTTCAGTTAAGTGCAAAGATGTGGCACAGGAGATGACAGAGGGAATTACACTATTCCTAAGGGTTATGTGGAGCTATTTCATGAAGACTTCAGTTAGAACTCATGTGACAGAGTTTGGCGGAGTTGATTGAGGAAGTTAGTGGAGTTGTATTCAGTTTAACTAATCTAAACATAATTGAGCTATTTGTATCTAGTTTAACTAATTGATACAATTAGTGAGAGTGGTGTGAATTAATTATTAATTAATTCACTAATAATAAACTCATTAATCAACTAAATAATGCATCAGTTAACTTTAGTGCATGGACAGTTTCAGTGGAGACCAGTGCAGAAATAGGTGAAAGAGCAGGTTAACTATCAGTTGTGACTATACAGTTGCTATTTGCAACACACAGATAGGTGGAGAAGCCCATGAGGATTGCGCAGTACAAGACAGGAGGTTTATGTTATTTAATGAGCCATCCCATAGCATTGAAAACACAATAGAGGTTGGCTATCAAGTGGAAAAAGATTGGAGCATGTGTTTTGCTAGATCTAGCTTGATAGTGTGTAGCAATTGAGGGTGTGCATGAGAGCTTGTGAGGAGCTTTTGTACTATGATTGTTACATGATCTCCATGAAATATAATATACAGATAGTTGGGGTTTTCAGCTTTAAGCTTTCCCATTAAATACTGTGTTTATATGTGTGATTGTTTGTGGTTTTAATGTATGCATGCAATTGATTTTATTTCCGCATGTAATGATCAATGGTAGAAGAGATTATGTATTATCCATGAAGCTAAAATAGTGTGTGATCAAGAGAATATCGGTGAATAATATATCAGTTATTCAAATTTCTACATGGTATCAGAGGGATATTGATCATTGGAGCAATTGCAAAACATTGAAGCGGTTGAGTTTTGTGCTGGTGGAATTCGAATTTGCAGCAGTGTTTTCTTGGTGTCGAAGTTGAGATGTCTTTCAATGGATTGCGATTGGAGTATGCCCTTGAGGGCAGCTCGAATTATATTGCATGGAAGGACAGGATGGAGGCAGTTCTGGATGACAATGGGTTGAAGGAGTTCATAGATGCTGAAGTCCCAAAGCCTACTTCTAGCGATGCTGCCGTAATTGAGGCTTGGCAAAAGAAGACAACAAAGTGTCGAAGGATTCTGTTGGAGGGCGTGAAGGATCACATAGTGTCCAGCCTGCATGGTAAGGCTTATCCATTCTTGATGTGGAAAGCCTTGACAGATTTATTCCAAAGCAAGAGCGACCAGAGGAAGTTGGCGCTCAAGGATAAACTCAGAAACATAAAGATGGAGAAAGGCGACAGTATGCCCAAGTACCTCACGAAGTTCATCCAGTGCAGGGATGAGCTGGGAAGTGTGGGGGTGACTATAGATGATGAGGACTTGGTGAGCTTGGCTCTCCTTGGTCTTCCGAAGAGTTGGCATTCCTATCAGGACTCTGTCAATGGTCGGGAGAAATTTCCAGGATGGGAGCGACTTTGGTCGGATCTTATGCAAGAGGAGATAAGGCGGAGTACCAGGGACAGATCTTCATCAAAGGCACCTGATGAAGAAAATTGTGCTTTGGCTGCCAAAGCAAAGAAGGGGAAGAGAAAGAAAGTTTCTCATTCCAGTGCGAAAGGCAAGAAGCGGGACATGTCCAAGGTGAAGTGCTTTCACTGTCACCAGCACGGACATTATGCCACAAATTGTCCGCAAAAGAAGAAAAATAAGCAAGATGTTGGATCTACAGTGGGAGAGGCCTTAGCCTCGCAGTTTGAGCTAGATTTTTCATTGATCGCATGCTTGGTCTCAAGTGTGATGGGATCAGTATGGTTCTTGGACAGTGGTGCATCTTTTCACATGATAGGAGATCGAGATTTGTTTACTGATCTGGATGAGAAAGATCTTGGAGTGCACATCGAGATGGGCGATGATGGTAGATACAGTGCGACCAGTATCGGTACCATTTCCTTTGAGAGGGAGTCTGGTAAACCCTTCGTATTGAAGGAAGTGATGTATGTTCCAGGATTGAAGAAGAATCTTATCTCTGTGGCGATGTTAGAAGACAAGGGATATGATGTTGTCTTTAGCGAGGGAAAGGCTTTCCTGCGCAGTAAGGCAACTGGTGAGACCCGAAGGATAGGGGTTCGAGTTAAGAACCTTTATCAATTGCAGGTAGATGGCTACGCAACAATGGCAGGCAAGGCAGAAGGAGTGGTGAGCCGGGATGATGGCGAGTTGTGGCACCGGAGATTGGGCCACCTTCACCATGGAGCTTTGAAGATACTGCAACAGATTTATACTGGGCTTCCTAAGGGTACTCTTGCGCAGTTAGATCAGTGCAAGGGATGTACCTTGGGAAAATTTTTGAAAGCCACCTTTCACGAGAAGGATAGTCACGCCACGACGATCCTTGTTAGAATTCACACATACGTGTGTGGACCTTTCTCAGCAGCTTCGACATCAAAGCATAGGTATTATTTGATATTTGTTGATGATTTTTCTCGTAAGTGTTGGATCTTCTTCATGCAGAAGAATAGTGAGACATACTCAAAGTTTTGTGAGTTCAAGACACTGGTTGAGAAAAAATCGGGGAAGCAGGTGAAGGCTCTATGGAGTGACAATGGTGGTGAATTCATCTCTGGAGAATTCAAGGACTTTTGTAGTGTAGAAGGAATTCGAAGAGAGCTCATAGCACCTCATAACCCACAGAAGAATGGGGTTGCTGAGCGGAAGAACAGAACGATCGTGGGTGTTGCACAGGCGATGTTGCATGATCAGGGCCTACCCATACACTTGTGGGTTGAGGCATGCAATGCTGCAGTATATGTGCAGAACCGTTGTCCTCACAGGATACTTGGCATGAGTACACCCGAGGACGCGTTTTCTGGTAAGGAGCCTGATATTTCCCATTTTGAGGATTTTTGGTTCACCTGTTTACATTCATGTGAAGAAGGATGCCCGGAAGAAGCTGGAGCCGACTGCAGAGGTTGGGATATTTGTGGGGTACCCTGATACACCCCACAACTATCGTGTGTATTTGCCAGACATTCGCAAGACTGTTGTGCGACGGGATACAAAATTTCATTAGGAGAAAGCCATGAAGTGTTCGCTTGAGAGGGAGACACACTTGCATGCAGATGAGGAGCTAGTAGTTCCTAAGGATGACCTTTAGTATGTGGATCAGCCACAAGAGGAATTTCATGGAGTGGAAGAGACCACTCAGGCAACGCCAACCATCAGAGGGCGGAAGCGCACTACAGAAGCTGAGCGACTGGCTCAAGATGCAGAGAAGGTTGTAGGAGCACCTACCTCACAGCACAGATAGAGACAGTCACCTGATCGGTATACTGGATACATGGCTCTTATGAGCAAGTGTATCGTGACAGAGCCATCATCTTTCGAGGAAGCTGTGGAGGACCCCGCATGGGTAGATACCATGGTGGAAGAGTATGATAAGATTGTCAGAAACAGTGCATGGGAGATTGTCCCGATACTGTAGGGGAAATCAGTGGTGGGTTCGAGATGGATCTACAAAGTGAAGCAGGCAGTTGACAGGAGTGTGGAAAAGTATAAGGCAATATTTTTTGCCCGAGGCTTTTCATAGATTGAGGGGATCGATTATGAGGAGACCTCTGCACCTGTCGCAAGGTATTCTTCCATACAGACGATTCTTTCTCTCTCAGTGCATATGGGGTGGCACATTCATCAGATGGATGTGAAGACTACGTTCCTCAACGGAGTCATTGAGGAGGAGGTGTACATAGAGCAGCCCGAAGGTTTCGAGATCTTTAGCAGCGAGTCACATGTGTGCAAGTTCAAGAGAGCGTTGTATGGGTTGAAACAAGCACCTCGTGATTGGTATACACGGATGGAAAATTATTTCACCGGACTTGGATTATCCAAGAGTGAGGCGGATCCTAACCTATACCAGATTGTGGTTGTTTCGGGGAAAATCACCCTAGAGGTTCGTTGGGTTACAATCTCCACAGAGCAGGGGCATGCTACTTAAGAAGGACTCACACAACCATACATGTTCATGAAAAACTAAATAGAGTAGATCGAGGAAGTTACCCGTAGGTCCTACAGTTGAAGCAGATCCTGCGGGGTCCAAACCCCCAGCAACCGTCCTTCCTTCTTAACCTGAAAGACAAGAAGAAACAAACACGAAGAACTGGTTTTACAACATATATCTACTCTAAATGTTAGTGAAATCCATAGGAAACATTATATAAACCATAATGAATGCTTAAATAACAATATTCTCATATATGTAAGCGTACACTAACACGTATATCTCGGGAACAAGATGGTACTTCTGTATTATAAATAACATGTACAGAAATAATGAGTGGAGAGATCACCTGAATCCTTCCACGATCTTCGAGTAGAGCATCGTCCGGATCCGTCCCACCCTTGCCTCGCTAAGATTCCTTCCGAACTGGTGCATACGAGATGACATATAAAGAGATGAGCATCTCCAGGAAACAAGGGTTTCCTATAATGAACTGGGAAGTGCAGGAGGCACGGGAATTCAGACTTGGATAGGGAATACCAACAGAGTATAATATCAATAATTTCTCTCTCTCCCTTAGGCCATGCACATGAGGGGCTTTTATACTCCCTCAAAGTAGTTTCAACAGTTGGAAACAGTTGGCCACGTGCTGGGGTGGTTGAAATACCAGAGTAACCATCAACCCAGCCCGAAAATAGGGAATTTTTATATATTTTTTCATGATTTTAATGGCATACGCGGGAAATTGCATGTGGACTCACGTATACACGCGGAAAATTCTGGGCATAACCGCGTATGGGGATTTTTACACTATTTTTTAGTGAATTTGTCCAAGTCTATAGGAATGGGTGCCCAAAGCCATAAAAGCAATCATGAATCATATGAAGGTGAGAAATTATGCTATAACAGATGCCCCCTAATATATGAGGTCAGAAGGGGTACATGATGGCCGAAATGTATTATGCACATAGAAAGAACTTCGCAAGGACAAGAGAGGACTTCACCAGATTTCATCCTGCCAAAAAACCAATGAAAGAAAACAGAGAGTCAACTCATGTTGAGGCGGGCATACCCATGCTCAGTCAAAAATACATAATATAGAAAGTACTGAATAGATCCAACATGTATAAGAGTATAGCTGAACTGAAAGTACACAATGAATCATATGAGCATGGCCCGGAAATATAAGTCTGAATCAATGTCCAAGTATCACATATAGAAAGCTGATCAAGGATGGTGCAACTGGATGTCTGATCATATAAGTAACTGAATCTCCAAGTATCGAATCATAAGAGGTGGAACAAACGGTACAATCACGCAACTCGGGAGCCAACATATAGGATGTTGTTGTACTGAACTGCAACATATAAGGGTGGATGGCATCACTGGTAGAAACTGAATGGACTGTCAAAAGTGAACCGAGAAATGCTGATGCAACCCGAGGTCTTCACCGATCACTATGGCACAATTCTACACAATGGGAATAAATGAGCTGAAGTCGACCATGTGAGAAATCGTTGGACTACCGATCAATGATGTATACCGTTAACCAACGCGAGACAACTCACCAATAATGAAAATGAGCATCAAGGTGCCCCAGTACAATCTAAAAAGTGTGAATGAATGAGTTGAAGTCAAACACTTGAAAGAATCCACCAATCAGGAGGCAATGATGAATCCCCACTGTCGATAGCGAAGAGTCTGCCACTGATGACTGCAAACCCTAAGGTACTGAAAAAAAGACTCTAGACCTTATTCCCAGAGCAATGAGTCGGAGTCGATGGGAAAATATCTGCTGGAAGGAAGGCATTAAGGCATCCCACATCAGTCCAGCGCGAGTGTAACCCGCAAGCCAAGATTTGGAAGGAATCAGACGAAGTAGAGTGATGGAACCAAAACCGAAGTACGTTTCCGACATGCACAAGATGAAGCTAGCGCATGGAAGAAACCCTCTGAACCAACCAATAATGAAAGCTGACACAGAGGCGAGAAATCCACCGATAGGGTCAAATGGAAATCAAGGTACTGCATGAATCCCAAGTGTGATAATGTGTGATGACGTCGAATACAAGGGAAACCACTCAGTCAAAGACCCATAATGATGATCAAATGCTGAGCATAAGGTCACCTATAATTGATGGAAATAGGGCTAGGGTGCGGCTCTAGGTTTTCTCTCAGAGAAATGTGTCGTAGTCGATAAGAGACAAACTTGCCGGCAAGAAGTCAATGGGGACCTTCTCAAACTAGCACGAGCAGAAGACCAAAACATCTGATGTGATAGAACAAGATACTGACAAGACCGGGAAGGCCGACTGAATAATGAGTCAAGAGACACCGCAGAATGGCCGACTCTGGTTAGACTTCCCTTGAACAAAAGCACGAATCGTGATGACCATGGCAGTAAAAAGTGACACTGTATAAGTCTGTTATGCAGGAGGCAGAACAAACTCTCCATATGATTGGAAGAGATAACCAACCGGGGGAGGACTGACAAGTGAAACAAGGTAAAGGCTGAACCTAGGTCAAAACTAAAAACCATCCCAAATGTAGAAAATATATATAAGTATATGTGCTTTGTTCAAGGGCGACAAACTGACTCTGTACTGCCATCAAAACAACAAAGATACATCCCGTTCCCGCTCTTTTTTTTTATATTTGATTTTTTTGTCTTTTTCATATAATAAGCCTGAAAAAGAATAAAAGAATGCTATGGTACAATGGATAGAACGAGTATCAAAAAATCAGATGCACTAGTTCCTGGGATTGGAACAATCCTATGCTCAATGCAAGGTGGTGGAAACTGGTAAGTGATACTCAAAGGAACGTTCCATCCATGGGTAAAAGGGTGTCAAGTCGCGATAGCTAAGTGCATGCAATGGTTAACTTGTACAAATAGTCAAGGTCAAAAGTTGGCTTAAACATTGAGTCCAAATGAAGCCGGCTAAAGGCCAGGATAAACAAGTAGCCAATATGCAATGCAGTAATACAACTTAATGACACCAGGGAGCCTCTAGGGTAAAAGCCAGAAAAATTATAGTGAGGAAGGAGAAGAATGAATCTTCAACACATAAGTCATGGCGAGACTAAAGAGGACTCCCGAGCCTACATAAAACGCAGCATGGGCAACAAGTGATAGCGAAGAACTAACTAGGAAGCCCATGTAAAGGAAGGCTCTACCACCAAGTCATGATTAAATAATCGGCGAGTGAAATGGGTGTAATACTCATGACCTGATGGGATCGACCCTAAGGCAAGTGATCAGTATGAAGGCTAGTATGCAAGATGCAACAGAAAGTGATTTCCCTAACCTATATGCCAGTGAAGATCATATACCTGCTGTGACGAGTCGGTAATCATAGATCAAAAACCGAGAAAAATCTCAAAATCGTCAAAATGTACCTGAAAACATACCAAACTGGTCACATCCAAGCATCCGGGTTATGCAGCTTAAGATAGATCGAAAAAATAATCATAACAAATTTTTGCGAAAATTTTCAACTTTTTAGCCATAAATAGACAAATTACCTCATATTTGGTTCATTATTGCATTGCTGATTTGGAAAAAGTGCTCTAGAGCAAAAAAATTCTTTTGTCAAATCAGGAACAGCCAACCGCCGAAACGCACCGAATTTGTCAGGTAGGCTCCTCAATCATCCTTGCAAATCATTTTGTCCGTTTAGAAATTAAAATTTAGTGATTTTCACCATTAAAACCCTTGCTAGAAAACTCGGACTTGCGCATACGCTGGTTGGTAAAAGGAAAGTCGCGTATACACGCGACTGTGCATAGAAAAAGTCGCGTATGCGCAGGTCCGAATCAAAAAATGCGTGGCTAATGCATGATTTATTGAAATTTGAGAAGATGACAATCTCATGGAGAGAGCGTGAACACAACGCGATTGATCAAGAGGTCATGCAAGATCGAGCATTGCAAAATATCCTTCGGAATTGCGGATTGTTCAAATTTTTCAAAATGCCAAATATGAAAATAAATGCTCGGTTGCTAGAAAGGCTCGTCAATTACTGGGAACCAAACCAAGATTGCTTCATTATAGATCAGATTCCAGTACGCATTGAAGTGGAAGACATATATTTTATCACTGGACTCTCCCGGAGGGGAGAACCAGTAGACTTGCACGGGAAGCCCCTGGGAGGGCTAACCGTGGAAGATTATGTCCACGTGTATTGCGTAGAGGGTTCCAAAAAGGTTGGAACTCAGATTGCAATTAAAGATTTACGGGATTTGCACATGAAAATCCTCCTTTTCACCATTGGCAGAGTGGCAAGATCTGCCTCCCTACATCAGGCGTACAGGACGGAAATGAGCATAGCAGTAGAATGCTTGACTCATGTGTATGATTGGTGCACAACCCTATTACTGAACATGAAGCAACAGTTGACCTCAATCCACCAAGTAAAGACCAAACACTTTGGCTATGGTACTATTTTGATGAAATTCTTCTTTGAGAAGATACCAACATTGAGACCCAGAGTTATCTCTACCATCAGTAGCCCGAGGGACCCAAGAATTGCCCGTTGGGTGGACATGATGAAGAGATTGGGGGGTAGTGAAGTACCCCGGACCACGTGGGACGATGAGTTCTTCCTTTGGTGGGGAGAACAAATCATCGCGGTGGACGACTATCTCTATGCCGGGATGGACTTTCATGGAGACCCAGATCTAGTTCTTCCACCAGGCACAGCATGGGGCACAGTCGGTAAGTTTGCAAATTTTTTTGACTTATATAATTTTTTTTGAACTTTTCAAATATATATGAAAAAATGAAAAAACAAACATGTTTTTGATTGGATTCATAATGACTAACAATGAAAACATGATCATGATACAGATATTGGACCAGTTCGTCCTGAGGGTTTCCCGCACCATAAGCGTCGCAGGGGTGAAGAAGATACAGTGGATTCAGACAGGACACTCCAAGCGGTGCAGAGGAAATTGGAGGGATTAACCCACCAAATACCTATGGCTGTCATGCAAGACCTGCCGGAAGCCATCCAGAGATGGGTGGTAGGGGTGCCCCGAGACTGGGTACGATTATTCCGCCGAGTTGCCACCGCGGTCACGTTCTATAGGAACATGACTTCTGGGCAGGGACCTCAGGAGTAGACAGATATTACGTATTAGATGAAGGTATATTCTTTTTTGAGACTGAACATGATCGGGCTTAAGCCCAAGTTTTGTATGACCTTATGGATCCAAATTTTGTAAAGTTTTTGAACACTCTGATGATATATATACAGCGATATTTGATGTGATGTAATAAATGTATGATGTTTTTTATGATTAAATTTTTATTGTATGGAATGATTAATATGCCAATCAATTGCTTGATTAGCTAATGAGTCTGCTAACCAATTGTCAGCTCGAGGAATATGAATGAAAGTTAAAAATTGAAATGATCTTTGTAACAAACGTACCCTCAAGAACAATCGTAATAAAAATTGATCTCGAACCTGATAAGTATTGTTCAACTGCGACACCACCAGCTGAGAGTCCAAGAGAACTACCAACGAATCAACACCGAAAGATATTGCCTTTGAGAGTAGATTAACAATTGTAGTGTATTTTGCTATATTATTGGAAGCAGGACCAATGCAGACCCCTCTTGATACCAACAGCTGACCGGAAGGATAATGAAGCACCCAAGCTGTGGAAGCTAAGTTCTGGGTGTGTCTACTAGCACCATCGGTGAAACCAAAATGACTCATGACATCCAACACAACCTGCCAAAGCAGATAAAAAACATCACCAACTCATCAAAGATCGAAAATCAACCAGATATGTACAAAGAAAAAAACTACTATATACGAAAGCAACATGCCAGGCCAAAGCCTAGGCATAATACTTCTTCAAATAGAGCCCATTTCGGGGCTTCGACAACTCGTTCCCTTCGAAATCAAGTAAGGTATACGCTCCTTTCTTAAGGACTTTTTTAATGATGAAGGGGCCATACCACGTAGACTTAAAATTTCCTGCCCCCAGGGCATCTTTTTCTTGGGCATAGACCAAAACAAGGTCACCTTCCGAAAAAACCCTGGGTTTGACCGCCTTATCGTAATGGACTTTAACTCGGTTTTTATGCGCTTCATTCATCGTGGTGGCATCCTAACGCTACTCATCGAGATGTTCCAGATGAAGGAGTCGTTCTTCAAGACTAGAAGCGTCAGGAAGAAGTTCAACAGCTAACTTAAGAGAAGGAATCTCGCATTCAATAGGAAATACGGATTCCACTCCGTGCACTTTTTCCCCCTCTGTCAGTAATTCTGGATTTTTTTTGGCCATTCTGTCGCCCAAAGTGCGGATATAGCATATGTACGTTGGATCTAGCTTTATCAATTGTCCATTGAAGAATTCTCAACAAGGATTTATTCAGCTTCCGGCTTCCACTTGCCATTGGCTTAGGGATAATACGGAGATGAATGCTCTAAAACCAATTTGAGAATAACTGTTATCATACTATTACAGAAAATGACTGCCATGATGGAGTGACAATATCTCTAGGAATACCCAAATGAGTGGTCTTTGGTTGAAAGGAAAAGAGGCTATGAGTCTCATAATCATTTAAAAGTGAACGCAGCCTCATTCCCATAGCCATCAGTCTGTTACTCTGAGCAGATCTATAACCTTGCTTGAAGGCGGGTTATGCGTGTCATACCCCACTTTGTAAAGGGACCGGCAATAATGAGCGGAAAAAGTGAGTGGAGCTGGATGACGCATTTTCAGTACTAAGACTTGACACGGATGACACTTTTTGACCGATTCGATACAATCCTTGAAAATCGAGGGCCAAAAGTACCCAACACGCAAGATCTTTTGGGCTATAGAAAGCCCAGATAAATGACCCCCACAAGCTCCACTGTGAGAATCATTCAGCACAGCCTCAGCTTCTTCGAAAGTTAAGCAGCGTCTTAGGATTGAATCAACCCCTCGACGGTATAAAGCATCACCAATAATCAAATAATTCTTGGCCAAATGACGCAACTTACGACGCTCATATTTCGAAAAAGTAGAGGGAAAATTCGTAGTCTGGAGATACACAATGATATCTCCGTACCAAGGATCCTGTGAAGAGATAAGAAACAAGTGTTCATCCGGAAAGGATTCATCATAGATCATCTCTTCCCCACAGGGCAACTCGGAGATCAATTCCGCGAAAACTAATGATTTCTTGGATTTGGCAGACATAAACTCAAGATTGAATTCCTATAAAATCACAATCCATCTATTGTATTTCCCCCCAATCACTCGCCTACTGAGGACAAACTGAAATGGATTGGCAGCTGCTAAAACATAAGTTTTGCGAAGAATAATGTAATGCCGGAGTCACTGCACAGCATGAACTGCTGCTAAAGCTAACTTTTCTATCGGAGTGTAGCGAAGTTCAGGTCCTACCAGTCCTCGACTAAGGTAGTAAATAACATGCTCTGCAAGAGAATCATCCTCCTGAACCAGAACCATACCAATAGTAGATTCTTCTGCTGCCAGATAAAAAAGGAAATCCCTGCTATAATCAGGTGGACTCAATAAAGGAGCAGAGGTCAATGCTTTCTTCAAAGCATCGAATGAGCGTTGAGCGTAGTCGTCCCAAAGAAAATGAACTCCTTTCTTCAACAATCTCATAAATCCCTTTGTAACTTCAGCATAATTGACGATAAACCTCCAAAGAAAATTAGACTTTCCTTGTAGACTTTGAAGCTGACGGATGGAGGACGGGGGAGGCAACCGAAGTATTGCCTCAACCTTGAAGGGATCTACCCTTATCCCTTGCCTAGACACAATGAATCCCAATAACCGGCCAGACGTAACCGCGAAAACGCACTTGTTCGGATTCAATCTAATCTTATAGAAACGACATCTTTCAAATATTTGCCGGAGGTGACCAGGATGATCCATCCTCTTTCGAGAATGAGTAGCTAAATCATCTAAGTATGCCTCGATAATCTTTTTGATGTCGTGAAAGGCATATGACATGGCCCACTGAAAGGTAGCCCCAGCATTTTTAAGACCAAAAGGCATCTTCTTGTACAGCATTGCCCGAGGGGACAAATGAAGGCGATCTTATGTTGAGTCTTCGGGACGGATAGTAATTTGATTATATCCGGAGAAACCGTCCATGAAGGAGAAATCTCATTACAACACACTGGTCAATGATACGATCGATAAATAGTGTGGGGGTAATTATCTTTGGACATGAACTGACCCAGGTCTGATAATTTTGCCTAGATCGTTCCTTTCTTTTTATCACGGGAACGCGGGATTTGACCCCATTGTCAAAGGAGCAGGGAAAATGAATCCAGCCTTGGCATTCTCAACCGACTACGATGTTGCCTTCTAGGATTGGCCGGGATGAAGTTTTATATGACAGCATTCATACGTCTTGATCTCATCTTTGAATGATCAGATGGTGTGTCTGACATTCCTCACTGAGACAAGCCACATCCCTATCTGCCAAAGAGCTCGGTGTAAATTTGAACCTCTTCACGGGAACATTCAGCTCCGATGAAGACATTCTTGATAATATTGGGATCCCTGGAAATGTTCACCAGGATAGTAGGAGAGATCACAACCATGTTCCCTTCAGCATAAACCTGTGTTGGTGCCAAAGGGTTCAAGACTGGGTGAACAGGACCAGGAGACTGAGGACTTGGAAAACTAGTTTCAACTTCGCTCAATTCAGGTAAAAAGTAAGACCGATGATGCAAGTCATCCCACGGTCTATCTATACCAGTCATGGATTCCGGGATGGCCTCTTCAGATGGAAGAGTGGTATCAAGGAAATCCTGGACAGAAGAAGAACTTAGCGTCAAAGCCGGAGCCACATCTCCATCCAACTCTTCCAGTGAAAGAGGGGCTGGGATGGATTCTGCAGAGTCAACAATAGACTGATAAGCAATCTCAGCTGCAGAAATAGGAAATGCCATTCCACCCACTTGACCTTCCGCTAATGTGGCGGTAGGGGAAGGTAACGTCCAAGGGTCCGAAAAATAATGAGTTCTGAAGAACTCTCTTCGAAGAGGAGCCTTGGAGGATGAAATAGCATTAATATGAACCGTAGGAGGAGGAATATCAAAAGTACCCATCAAGGAAGAATACATTCCAACCCCTAAATTCTCAACAGGTGCCTTAGTATTATCCAACTTTGGAACAGATGAGTCAGAAGACGCATTCGGGTTTACAGGAGGACAATCCAGTTGATCCACTGTAACAATCCTCCCTTCATGGGGGAAACATATAATTCGAAATAATGAGGATGCAATGGCATCCATATCATAAATCCAGTTTCTCCCCAACAGAAGGTTGTAGTCCAAGCTTGCATCTACTACCTCAACCTCTATATTGACAGTTTTTCCCCCAACACAGATGGGCAAAGCTGGGACAATACCGTGGGGTCTGTGAGAATGACCATCGAACGCAGTCAGAAGAGTGGTAGATGGAACATCTTTGGGAGATCCAATTGTCTTCCAACATGTGAGAGACATTACGCATGTGGAAGCACCCTCATAAACAACCGTTAGAAAGATATTACACTTCTGGTACGATGATTTAATATGAAAAGCCATGTGATGAGGAAGTCTCTTCTTAAAATTAGTCATATCAAAAGTAATCAGAAGAGAATTTTTCAGATCAATAGCCCCAATGGCAGTGAGCAAAGCACTGCGCTGAGCTGGAAAAGACTGGAGTATCTCTAAAGCTGACATAGCACAAGGACTCTGCGCTAGATCTTCTACAATCGAGTAGTTCTGGGCAGCCCTCGCATTTGGATTAATCGTTGATCGCTTACAAGATGCTTTGGGCATCCGAGGCGTAGACTCGACAGTAGGCTTCGTAATGTGAAGCGGCTCAGTAGCATCAGGGACTTCCTTAGCTTTTGAAGACTCTTCTCCGCCATAATAACAAGATCTCGTAGCTATATCCACGTGAGCACTCATCATGAAAATGTTCGATGGAATTTCCCCTTCCTGGGTGCCCCGAGAGGAAGCCCCAGGATTTTGGTTCGCGCCAACAACTAATTACTGCCCTTGGGGAAAAGGGTTTGTTAACACAGCCTAGGAACTAGAAGAACCTTGCTGGGCTAACAAGCGCTGCGCATCCTGAATTTTAGGGCAAAGGTGTGTGTGATGGTCTCCAGTACACAACTTGCATGGAAACTTCACTTTCTTTTTCTCCTTTGGACCCTCACCAACATGCTCGTTGGTTTTATTCGCATTACCCTTCCCATTCTTGCCCCCCTTCTTATTATTTCGTCCCTTCTTCTTCCCATCAGATTGTTGATTTCCTTTGGGATCAGAAGCTTGGACAACATTTATGGACAAAGCCTGGGAAGGCGATGACTCAGCAGGCACAGCCTAACTAGAAGGAGCAGATTGTAAAGACAACTGCTGCAATTGAGTAAGCAGGCTGGCTGCACCACTATTGATCGATCCAACCAGTCCGTCGCCATGAGGACCGGGCTTAGTTTTCGATAAATCTAATTTGGAGCGAGGAGGATTGGGCAGATATTTGTGGAGGACCCCAGACTGAGAATAGATCAGTTCTAGCTGCTGGGCCCTAAAAATGGCCTGCTCCTCGGAAAATACCCCAGAGAGGGATACATCTTTCGAAATATCTGACTGCAGGGATTTCAGAAACCATTCCAAAAGGAATTCACCTGGAATATGAGCTTTAATAAGCCTCTTCCTTCTCCTCCATTCCTGAATGTGATCAGAAATGTGGGTTGCTTCATCCTGCTTAAAATTAGCTAGGAGTTCAGTCCCAGCGTCATATCGGACAGGCAACTGAAAATGGTTCAGAAATGTAACAGCCAGTTCTCCAAATGTAGAAAAACTACCCCCAGTTAGCTGAATATACCATTTGGCGGCGTTTCCAGTTAGGGTGCTTTGAAATAATCTCAACCTAATCGAATCATCGATCAGGGAGTTTGAAGAACACCATAAATGGGTTAACTATTAGATAGAACCCTAGATGGGATAAAAATCCTAAGGGTTTGAGACTAAAGAACGAAGAGAGTATTACTCAGTTGCCTGGGTTATGTTCCAAGCCAAGCCAACATGACTGGAAACTTAGAACTAGTCCCAGGCGAGTCAGAGAAAGCCCTTAACGGGTATGGGAATGCACTTGCAATTATATCTCTGAAATTTATTAAAGAAATTGTAGCAAAAAACACTACATTTTACTGGAAGACAAATTACCAAAGTAATTAGTTGAGCTAATAACAAGAAATGATAAAAAAACTATGAGTCAACATATCGTTACCATAAAGAAATAAGCATACAAATGTTTGAGATAATGCCTCCATTATTAGGCTTACTTAGTTTGGATTGGGCTGTTGAGGAAGTTGAGAGATACTCTGAACTTCTCTCTCTAAGATTAGGATTAGTTCACCTATATATATTTGATGTATCTCTGATCATTTGAATATAGAAATTAATTGTTTGTGTGTTATTCCTGTTCAATGGATGCTGTCTCCAATTTCTAATATGGTATCAGAGCCACTACTGGCTTAAATCCCTCACGGGATAGCCAGGAAGAAGTGAGAGCGATGATTGAAATATGTTTTATGTGAATTTCTGTGCGTATGTTTTGTTTATAGGTTCAGATTTATGAATTATTTTCTATGTTTGTAATTACGTTGGTTTTGAGGGTTGCAAAAGCGTGTGTTCAGGATCTATAATATTGCAGAGAGTATTTGGCGAAGTATTATTAATAGCTGAGTCAATGCTTGATGAAATGCAGTCGGTATTGGAGTTGGAGACTCTAAGCGTGAATTTTTACAGAGGGGTTTTACAGCTGTTCTTGACGTCTTGAACAGATCGAGTCCGTCCCGGAATTGCTCCTGGTTCTCAGCGATGGCGTCAAAGGAGTTGAGAAGACGTCTTTGACATTTGCACATTCTTGCAATAGGCACTGCTTTACTTGCATGAGGAATGGGAATACGCGTTGAATGAAATGGTTTTTATGCATTTTACTGCGTTCACTTGACCATAAGAGGGAAACGTAGTGTTGAGACTTTAGGTAAACGTTTCTAGAATACAACGAAATTGTTGAAGATGAGTACCCAAAAGAACGATTTATTTCATAAAGATCAACATAATCGATTTCAGAGATTTTCACAGTGGCAGGCTCAACAACACTCTGCCATGATTTGATTTTCGAATACATTCAATAAATTTGCTTCACTGCAAGGTTCTAAAGATGATTACTTCTCTGTTAGTCATTGCTTTGAATTTTTTTCTTTGTTGACTGCACTGCAATGATCGGAAGCCAAATGCCTTTGTAGAAACAAAACTCTTTACAACGATATCGGGAGATGTTAGACCGAAGCGTGCGAGCGTTATTGGTCTTGTCGACATGGGGTGTTTAAAGTTGCAGAAAACAATGGTCAGAAGATCAAGGAAAATTATTTAGTCAGTTGGCCAAGATTTCATTACCCTGTGATGTGATGAACGTACTAAACTTGAAGAGAATCATTAAGGATTGATGACTGTATATCGGAGATTCCAGCTATGCTCAAAATTCGATTCTATTATAGAGAAGTGGGTTAGAAACTTATTATAAAACGTTGCAACATGTTTGTATAAAATGCTGCAACACGTTTCGCTTTTGCCCCTTCCGCAGATTATGTGAACTTCACCGGCGATATCACTCTATCGATTAATGAGGAGTTGGAAACTGACTGTGAAGAATTTCATAAAGATCCGGGCGGTTCCATGTGCTGGACGGCGTATTCTTAAGTCGAAGGACTAGCAGTTACAGTCAACCCTGCCATAAAATCAACTCTTCCAATAGCTGGCACGTTGCTGAGGCCAGCGACGCAGTTTCAATGGCGCTTCCTTCGGGAGATTATGTGCATATACATACCTTCGATTTATTTTTGGGTTAATAAATTGAATTGCCCCAAGTTCGTCCCGAGTCGATTTATAGGCGAAGAGGAATCGTATTGATGGAGGGGAATGGCACGGTGTTTGAAGTTCATTATTTTTTTTTTGTGTAGAGTATGTATTGTAGTGTTGGGTTATAGCTTCTATTTGTTGTTATGAGATTTGTGTATTAGAGAACCAATTATTGAATAGATTTATACAATTTAAATTAGTCGTTCTTGACGTTCTACAGGGACGAGAGAACAATTGGCTAATTTGATTGTGTGAATTTGTTATATGCTGATGTTGTTGTGCTACGGGCCAAGAGCATCAGTTACAGGTTACAGTATGATGAGAAGCAGGTCAAGTTGTTAGATTAGCTCTTGAACACATTCAGTATTCAGACCATTTGCCTAGCCACTGATGGATAGCCGAAAGCGAAATATCCGATAGATGGTGATTGGTCCATAGGATGGTTCATCACTTGTCAGCTCTTATCGCGGAAGCCCCGACGAGCGGAGTTGTCAATATTGTTGATCTTGCAAAGTTCATTATTGCTGGTCAGAAAAAAATGTATTTTAAATGGGTTGAATGGTAGCTCGAAAATGGTGGAGAAAAGAGCAATTTCTATGAGATCTCAGAGTGGGTACAAATGTTAATGAAGACCAGGGCAGACAAATGTTTGTATTAATCGAGTGTGTTCTCCATTTTTGTAATGTAGGAATTAAGGGGGGGTGTTTGAGATAATGCCTCCATTATTAGGCTTACTTAGTTTGGATTGGGTTGTTGAGGAAGTTGAGAGATTCTCTCAACTTCTCTCTCTAAGATTAGGATTAGTTCACCTATATATATTATTTGATGTATCTCTGATCATTTGAATATAGAAATTAATTGTTTGTGTTATTCCTGTTCAATGGATGCTCTCTCCAATTTCTAATAACAAATAAAATCATGAATTAAAGAGCCACAACCTGAACATTCAACTGTGTAAATATTCGAGTAGTTAGGACCGAGACCATAATTAAAACAACATGCAACGAGGACAAATCCTATAAGCCTAATTCAGAAACCATCATATATGATTTACGGATAATTTAACATCTGTAGCAATAAGAATGAAATATTCAAGAAATCCTAATTGGTCAAGTCCAAATTAGTGAAGTTACAGACAAGATCACATGGTTCGACTGAACCAAACTCTCGGCGAAAAATAAACTAATAAAAATACAACAAGTGCTTCCAAACTTCTTATAGTGTATCCATGGCTGAGAATTACAGGCCTAAATTAAAGTGGTATTAGGGGTCAAACCCTCCCAAATTAACCCAACTGGGCGTTCAAATTTCTGTAGTCAAACAAAGACTAACAGTATGGTACATCTCAGTAATATAAAGACACTTGAAAACGTGGATTAAGAGTTATAAATTGTACCTCAAATATTAAATGAAAAATTGAAAACAAGAAAATGACAACATACCTTTAAGAATACGGCCACATTCATGAAAAACTCAACAAATCCTAGGATGCCAACGAAGCAGAGACATGAACTAAAAATCATTAGAAGGATATGGGTCTTGCCTTCATCCAAAAATCCACTGGAGAATTTGTCTCTGACAAAAATCCCATCTGAGCGTTAAAAGCAACCCTGGAGTCCATAGGTGGAAGGCTGTGAGACATTGAAAACAAATTACGGTGAAAATTGTTTTTTTCTCAGTAACTCACCTATAGAAGGATAGCTCATGGATTGGGCTGGACGAAAAAAAACCAGGGAGGAGTAGAGAAACCAAAGGTGGGGCCGTGGAAGTAAGTCTAAATGAAGTTGAGAACAAAGGAGACAAAACACTTCCCTCTTTTTCCCCGTCCCAATGCATCTCGAATCTGGGAGAGCTCGCAGGTTCAGCCACGTGGAGACAATTTGGTGCCGATACTACACTCCAATTAAATGCAAACCCAATGCAAAACATAGCATCCAGTGAGTATCCTATGGAATGAATAAACTAGGCATGACAAGTACTAACCGAAAATAAATAACATGTACAAGGGCGAGTCATAGTAGCTTCCAGATCACCAGTTAGGGTCCAATGACTAATAACTACCCAACGAAACTTGACATAAATATATATAAAGTGAAATTTCGAGATAGGTAATTATAGGTGTATGAGATATGCAATATTTGTGATAATAATGTATTATAAATTATATTAGATTGAATTATATTTTAAGGACTGACATTATTTGATAATTTACTATATGAACAATCTTACATATATGGCGTTTAATAAACAAATATTATTCATAGTAATAATGTGTGAAAATCTTGGATTATTGGTATAATGTCTATGGTTAGATTTTTCTTTGTTTTTTTATATTGCTTAATATCTAGTAGGGGAAGAGTTACAAATGACTTACCATCTGTTATTAATTTGGATACCAAGTTATATCTTTATGAATGGTAAAAAAAATCAAATTTATTAATAATAAATACTTTGAAAAAAAAAAAGAGCTTGTTAAAAAAATAAATATTTAATAAAATTTAAATTAAACTCATATTAACTTTTATCTTGTTAGTCTCTACCAAGGGATAACTATAACTATAACAAAGGATTTTCCTGTTGGCCACTAATAGCTTAAGTTTTGGATAGACATGAAAACTTGTAACAATTACATTTATAAATAATTAAAGTACTTTTTATTTTAATTAAAAAGAATAATTTGTTATCATTTGGTTCACTTAAAATTTTTGGTGTCTTATTTCATTATTTCTAACGCATGAAATTTGGAAATTCAGTCACAATGAGAATTATGAAATTTGGAAATTTGATCACATTGAGAATTTTCTCATTTACATTGAATTACGGTTGGTTTCTTGTAATCAAAATAAATTAAAGTTAAACCTATACTTAAGTAAATAATAATCAATTTCCTTCAATTTATTAACAAAAAAATCTAGAAAATGAAACCTTTAAAATAATATATAAAAGTATTTTCTATAACTCTCCGTAAAATTTCAAATATAAAATGATAATTTTAAAATAATTTAATATTTTCCAATATTATTTCTTGTTGTAATACAGTCATTTATTTTAATTGAGTTACTATTTAAATTTATTAAGAAATATATATATATATATATATATATATATATATATATATATATATATATATATATATAACCTTTATTTTTACACCCCCGAATGCGGGGACATGCCTGACACGAGTGAATATCCAACGTCAACCCATATGGACTGCGAAAATCCCCAATGAAATTCTTCACATGTGGCAGATCCATTTACCGTTAAGTCCTCGCATGTTCCTCTTAGAACTAGAGATAATGCAGAGCGGATAGGTGATGCGTCACCTCACCCTAACCATCACCTCGCCCATACCACCATTAATCTCCATGATGAATAATCAGCATCACAGTCACTCCTACTCCTCTGCGCCTACTCAGCTACTGGAGCTCCACACGCAATCTGTGCGAAGATCATTCATTTCGAACCTTGCAGACCTCATCCTCACACCTATATAACCCCTAACTTTATGCCCCTTTTCTCACATATCTGGTCACCTTTGCATTTCTCTCTCATCCTTCTGATATGGATTCTCATTGATTCCAATTAGCTGCGAAACCTCAGTCCCAGAGTGGAGCTTCGCAAACTGCCTCTGCTCACTGCTCTTCATCCTGCAAATCTGCACTCCAATATTTGTAGCCTCTTTAGCACCAGTGTCACTCCTGCCTCCCCATCCAGGTGCGCAATGGCCCCCAAACCACACCAATGCACTATTCGTGGTGGTCAAAGAGGCGCCCTCCTTGGTCGTTACCATCGCGGCGAGGATAACCGCCTTGAATCAATTGAGAGCTCCTTGTTCAACACCCTAGCAATTCATTAATCTGATCCCGAGCAGTGAGAAGAACCCTCCAGGTAATCAGAGCAAAGAGGAAGTCGAGGGGTGAGAAGGTCCACCTCCTGTCCCAGAGTTCCCTCTCCGCATTGCACGCCAGCTCCCCCGACCTGTCCCGCGTAGGAAGTTGAGGATATAGACATTTGGATTGTGGATTCCAACAGTGTTTGGAAGAAGGTTCCTGACGCAGTAGACCTGGACTCCCCCATCCTCTGTGCTACTGCAAGTTAGCCCAAGCGTACTTCTGCCAAAGTGGAAGCTGCCGTGGAAGTTGTTGCGCATGATCCCGTCTGTCCCGTTGAAGAGGAGAATCCCAACAATAGTGATGATGATGATGAATAACATCTGCACAGCTGCACAGTGTTGCTTTGTTCTATGTCATATGTGCCCACAGGGCTTTTCTATTATTTTCTACTCCCTAGTTTTTAGATGCATCAGCGCCACTACGCACAATCTATAGCTCATTTTCAAGTTTTGTCTGGGCTAGCCCCCTCCCTCGAGGTACCCTAGAAACATTGTTACAAAGGCAGAGATTGGTTAAGCGCAGTTTACCATCCCTTCTTGTAGCATATGTAATATTATATTCTCGAAATTAATAGATTAACTCAACTTACCAAAAAAAAAATAACTGTTATTTTTACACAATAAAATAAATTTAAAATATTTTGAATAATAAATCATGAAAATGAGTAAGTAAATAAATAAATATATAAATTTTATTTTAATAAATTAATAAAAACATATATAAAAAAATTATCACTTTAAATTTCAAATATATATATATATATATATAATTAATTAATTAATTAATTTAAATTTAATTTATTTTAAATTTTTAAAAATTATTTCAAATATCTATGTTTAAATTATTTTATTTTTTAACATAATATTATATCATGTAATGTGATATATTTTATTTTCATTAAAAAAAATTCAGATAACATGATTTATTTCTCACTTAAAGAATAACGATTTAATATTATGAGAACAACCTTCAATAAACTTACAAATTTAATATTATAAAATTTTTATCGAAAATTTAGTTGAAGCTTCCGGATTGATCTATGACATTAAAATAAAATATATTTGTAATCCCTGCCAAGGCAAGATTAATCCATATGCTTTTGGCTTCGCATTACTTAACCTTACACCAATATAATCGTTAATTTTTAACTTCATACCTATATATATATAAACATTATTCGAAAAACATATTTATAATCATCCCATTGCTTCATATTTTGGAGTTTTTAATTCCAATTCTTTTTAATAGAATTGTATGTTGGATTTGTGAAACTTGCATCACTATAGTAACTCCTAATTAGTTTCGTTAATATAACAATTTTTTGATTCTTTATAACAAGATAAAGACTAGTGAATCACAAATGCTTCTTGTTCTAGTTTTGAAGATAATGAACCATGGTAACTCATGTATGGATATGGATATGTCCGGTTATTATTCAAAATGGATCTCTCTTCCATGATTTATTTACTATTAGTACGCTATTTTTACATCAATGAATATGTTGGATATTGCATGTATGATTGATTATTAATAAATGATGTTATGAATTGAATGGTTTTTTTTTTTTTTTTTTAATTCACTTTACATGATTGAATAAAATTATCATAATTCATTTTTCTATTTAATTCATGTATCATAGTGTATAGTCATCAAATTCATATAAATATTTTGACCACTTTTAGTTATGTGGAAAAATTGAGATGAGTATCATAAACTTTCGTGCACTGCTAAAATAATCAAAACAATAAACTTTATGAAAAAACATTATATGTTTGAGGGATAGTTTAGAAAAAAATCGTGGAAGGCCAAGTATAACATTAAATATGATGATTACAATGTCCTGTGTACGAAGCATCATTTTATATGTTTTTTTTTTTTTAATTCACTTTACATGATTGAATAAAATTTTCATAATTAATTTTTCTATTTAATTGATGTATCATATTGTATAGTCATCAAAGTCATATAAATATTCTGATCACTTTTAGTTATGTGGAAAAATTGAGATGAGTATCATAAACTTTAGTGCACTGCTAAAATAATCAAAACAATAAACTTTATGAAAAACATTATATGTTTGAGGGATAGTTTAGAAAAAATCGTGGAAGGCCAAGTATAACATTAAATATGATGATTACAATGTCCTGTGTACGACGCATCATTTTATATGTTTTTTTTTTGTTATTTGGATGATGGGAACTTTACAATGGAAACATTAGAGCCCTGAATGAAAACCTTCTATCAGTTCCACCAAGCCTAAAATGTACTGAGAAACGAATTTAATGAACTAAAAATTTTGTTGTTGCTATTTCAACATTCCTTTAATTGGTAATCCTATTTGAATGTTAAAAATCTATATGTATTTGTTACAGAACACTAGGCACTGCTTCGCCACCAAAAGAGCAACCGCGGGGACCACTATGTTTGTGAATGAATATCATAGCCATTTTTGGATCAGCCTTGGTTGGAGGAGCCAACTTCCTTCTTTAAGCTAGCTACATGCCTCATGCATTCTCCTTGCTTATGTTTTCTCTTTCATCTTTAATTAGTTGGGATATGAAATAATCATTCACCTCTTTTGAAAGTGCAAATCTAGCATGGGTTCTTGGATTTGATCCAAATTTTATGTCACAGTAGCTTATCGTTTGTTCTCTTAAAATTTATTTTATGCTTATTCAGTTCCATTGTCATGTTGATACACTAGACATGCAACATATTTATAGGACATCCTTGATTTATAACATTTCATGAAAAATAAGTAAGGGATTATTTTCATGTTATTGAGAGATCGTGAATAGGAATGATTATTGTGTTTTTGCTGGAAATTGACTCATTTTCTCGTGATAATATTGCAACTAAAGTACTAGTGTGGTGATATGATTATTTTGATAATTGTTTCAGAAATTGAATTGATAAATACTTGTAGTTTTTCAACCTCAGTTACAAGATTCTTTTGTGGAATATTGAGAGCTTGCACGTGAGAGTGTATTAATCATCTAATGGTAAGTTATTTATGATGGAAATTTAGAATAATAAAGGCATAAATGTCACAAATATTTCACCCATGAAAACTCACAGTAGTTGCAGCTTTTCTATTAATCACATGAACTTCAGTCACTCTCTTTGAATACAATGAACTTGGTGAAGGGTATTTGTCTTTTTCCGCTAACGACTAGCTTGGCATGCGCACACTCATCTATCGCATAACTCGACTTGATCAACACACACTTAACAGACTGTCTAACTCACTTACAAAATTCATCTATCAACTTATTCAACGCTTACTTAACTAATTGTATAACTCTTCATGTGAGACTTAGTTAACTACTTTAACAATCCCCCTTAATTACGACCATTAAACTAAAATGTAGCTCATGAAAACTCAAACATACCTCCTGGTCTATGTCTTAACTAGGCTTACAACACCCAAGTTTCTTTTATCAAACTCAAACACATATTTTTCTAATGGGTTTGTAAATATAGCAGCGAGTTGATCACTAGATTTACAAGGCTTCAAGTGAACTCCTTCATTGCTCACAAGTTCCTTAATAAAGTGATATCTAGTATGAATATGCTTGCTCTTATGATGAAACACACTATTATTGGATAATGAAATCATTGATTTTTTGTCACTATATATTGATGTTTATCCTTTTTGTTTCTCCTTGAGTCCATCCAATACTCTTCCTAACCATACTGCCTGACATGATGTTGATGTTGCAGCGACATATTCTCCTTCTACTGATGATAGTGTCACAATGGGATGCTTGTTAGATACCCATGCTATCACACCTAAACCAAGATGAAACACATAACTGAAAGTTCTCTTCCTATCATCGAAAATACCTGCAAAATCACTATTTGCAAATCCAATCAAATATTTATTTTTTCTACTTTCATACATTATGCCACAATATTTAGTTCTTGATATGTATCTAAAAATTCTTGTTCCTGTACTCCAATGTGTGCCTTTTGGAGTCTGCATAAATATGGAAATCAAAATCACACCTTGCATAATATCCGATCTTGCAGTTGTGAGATACATGAGTTTGCCAACCAATAATTTGAATAGAGTTGGATTAACCTTTAATCCTTCATCATCCTTGCTTAACTATCCATCCTTACAAGTTTGAAATTATCCATCCCAAATCTTTTTATCAAGTCTGTAGCATACTTATTTTGGAAAATAAAAATTCCTTTTTCATATTTCTCAACTTCTATGCCAAGAAAATATTTCATTACACCAAGGTCTATCATCTCAAATTCTTTCATTATGGTTGCTTTAAATTCATCTAGCTCAAGATCACCTGTAAAAATCACGTGATCAACATATAAGAAAACAATAAAAATATATCCATGATCATTTACCTTTGTGAACAAGGTAGGCTCAATGTTGCTTCCGCAAAATCCATTCTTAATCATGTAACTGTCAATTCTTCTATACCATGCTCTAAGTGCTTGCTTAAGTCCATAAAGAACTTTCTTCAACTTGTAAACTTTATCTTCTTTACCTTAAAATTAATAACCTGGAGGTTGTTGCACATAAATTTATTCTTCTATAATTCCATTCAAGATGGCTGATTTGACATCCATCTAGAATACTTTCCACTTGTTCTGAGTGTTGTGGATAGAAATTCTCTTACAATATCCAACTTCGCTACCAGAGAAAATGTTTCGCCAAAGTCTATTCCCGGTTGTTGTGAGGATCCTTTTCCTACAAGTATTTCTTTAAATTTGAAAATTTCACCTTTCTCATTCAACTTAGTCTCATACACCCACTTCACACCAATGAGGTTTTTATCCTTTGGAAAATTAACGAATTCCCATATATCATTATCTTCAATAGAATCAATATCTTCATCCATGGCTTGCACCCAATTTTCATCTATGATTTCTTATTCAAACAAAGAAGGTTGGAATGAAAAGAATGAAAAATTTGAACTAACATCCAAATCATCATAAATAACTTTCAGACTTATCATATTTCTCTTACCATTGCTTGATTCATTACCTGATTGGCTGCTTGGAGAATTCTGGTCTTTTGATCTGCTTGAACATCTATGCTGCTATGAAAATCTTGGAGTCCTTATCGGTGTGACTCTATTTGGTGAATTCTCTTTTGATTCTTGCCGCTCCTTTTCTGCTACATCATCCTCTTCCATCAATGGTTCTTGTGCATCGATTGTTTTGTCTAGAGTCCCATTCCATGACCCTTGTTCTTTGAACACAACATATTTGCTGACTATGATCTTCCTGGTGACAGGGTTATACAATTTGTAAGCTTTTAAATAGTCATTATAACCAATAAATATGAATTTTTCACTTTGATCATCCAATTTTCCTCTTATCTTCTTAGGCACATGTGCAAAGGCTACACATCCAAAAAATATGAAATGAGATACATTGAATCACATACCTGACCATGCCTCTTCTAGAACTCTATTCATCACACTCTTTGTGGGAGATTTTTTTATCACATAAACAACACATGCAACTGTTTCTACCCAATACATATTATACAACTTTGTTTCTTTCAACATGATCCTTGTCATGTTCATAATTTTTTTGTTCTTTCTCTCTGCTACACCATTCTGCTGCAGTGTGTATCTTCTTGTAAAGTGTCTTTTAATTCTTTTTTGTTTGCAGTAGTCATGGAATTCTTTCGAATCATATTCTTCACCCTAATCTGATCTCAATACCTTGATCTTTTGGTCACTTTGGTTCTCTGCTAAGGATTTGAACTCTTTAAAATTTGCAAAAGTTTCAGGCTTCTACTTCAAAAAGTAAACCCAAGTATTTATGATATAGTCATAAATAAAAGTGAGGATGTAACAACTTCCATGAATTGATTGTGTCCTCATAGGTCCACACAAGTCTGTATGCACTAACTCAAGTGGTTTCTTTTCTTTGTATGAAACTCCCTTCGGAAAACTTTCATGGTGTTTCTTACTCAATATGCAACACTTGCAACTACTAGCATGTTCTTTTACGGGAGGTTATCCTATGACCATCTGTTTCTAATAAAATAGTCTTAAACCAGAAAAGTGCAAGTGTCCAAACTAAAAGTGCCATAACCAGTAATCATTAGAACATTCAACTGTAAAAGAACTAACTTGATCGTTGTAGTTCATAATTAGAGGAAAAAAAATTTCCTCGTCATCTGCACCTTTTCTATCAACTTCTTTCTTGAGGGTTTGTCAGAAATAACACAATCTTGCCCCTCAAAGACAACTCTATATCATTTCTTTGTCAATTGACGAACATTAATCAAATTTGGTTTGAGACTAGGAACATAATATACCTCTAAGATTGTCTTTTGCGCCCCCTGCTTGGTTAGAATGTTTACCACACCTTTGCCATCTACATCCATAGTCTTTTTAGTCCCTAACTTTACCTCTATCTTCACAAATTGATCCAAATTTGCACCCAAATTCTTGTTGTCTCTCATGTGATTATTGCAACCACTGTCTAGTAGCCACACCTTATTATACAGCTCATGCATGTTGTTGCACGCTAGTAACATGGAGTTAATATTCACTATACAAACATTATCTCTCTAGTTTCCTAGATCAGCTATCGTTTTCCTGCAATCACAACATAATGACCAAATTTATTGCAATAATAACATCTCTCTTTTGATTTGTCAGATGTGTTATTATTGTTGAATCTCCTGCTACTATTGCTTCTACTTTCATGTTCATGCTCTTCTCGGTCATCTCTCTGAACACCATCTATTTCCCATCATCCTTTGCCTCTTGATCTACCTCTACCTCGACCTATTGAAATAGAAACTTGACTTTCGAAAGTAGTTTCTAAAGTGGAATCCTCATTTTTTTTGGTCCTTTCCTGATGCGATAAGAGTGATTCCGTCAGCTCATCAACTGTCAGTTTTTCCAAATTCTTCACTTCTTCTATGGCTACTACCACAACATTAAACTTGTTTGACAAAGATATAAGGACCTTCTCAATCGCTGTTCGATTTTTAATTTTTTCCCCAAAATTTTTGACTGATTTGCAACAGACATGATCCTATTAATTAAAGAATCAATGTCAACTATCTGCTTCATATGCAGACTTTCAAAATATCTCCTAGTATTCTGCAATTTAACAATATTGAATTTTTTCATACCTTGATAGCTTGTTTCCAAAGTTTCTCATGTTTCCTTTGTTGAAGACGTGATCATTATCTCTTAGAACACTGCTCGGTCCACTCCCTACTGGATAAGAAGCAACGCTTGTGCATCCTTCTTTTTTTCTTTCTTCCATTGTTCCTTCTTTGCATTATTGATGGTTCATTATTTTTTGTCATTCTCAGATTATGAAAACTCAAACTTGATATGATCTCAAATATTATGTGCTTTTAACATGGTATCCATCTTAATGGCCCACACATCATAATATTTCCCTATGAAAAAATGAAGTTATGACTGGAAACTAGTTGTTACCATCTTTTATTAAAAAAAAATCACTTCTCTTATAAAACCCTAAATTTCTTCTTTCGTATGTTTTACAAAGCTAAAAAAACAAATTGTTGAAATATATATATATATATATATATATATATATATATATATATATATATATATATCCCTTTTATATATAAAATAAACTTGTGATATTAAGCCCTTTTTCAAAACTTAATATAATACTTTTGAAAACTTCAAAAAAAATCTTTTTAAAAACTCCATAAAACCTTATCATAATTGCTTTGAAAATACCTTTTAAAAGACTCTCCTCTTATATAGTCATGTAAACTTTATTAAAAGGACAGATTAAAATATGTCTCAACTTATTAAAACATTCGTGGATATCTAAATACGATCCGAAAACAAATGACCTCTTGGAATTTCGTTGACTCATTTGATCGATGAATACTGAAACCTCCTTTGATACGAAACTAACACGCTCTTAACTTATCACGGCTGCGTGCTTAATGTTGTCCACGTTATTGCTGCCTGCATGCTAATGCTGTGCAAGTTATGATTTACTTGCGTTATTGCCTTGATGCAAGAAGAAAATCCAAATGAGCTTGCGTGCTCTCTGTAACGCGGCTCTCTGCTTGATAGACAATGTTATAATGCACTGAAATTTGAGATGCATTATAGTTTAAATAAGTGAAAAGAAAAAAAAATATGGGTGAGTGTTGATTTGTCTTTTCTTATTTAGGAAGAAGAGTAAATGTATATATATCACAAATATTTCACAGACAAAAACAAACATTAGCTGTAGCTTTTTTATTAATCACATGAACTTCAATTATTCTCTCTAAATATAATAAATTAGATAAAGGGTATTTATCCTTTTTGAATAACCACTAGCTTGAAATACACACAGCTATCTATCACATAACTCGACATATAACTCAACGTGCTCAATACTCACTTAATTGATTCTCTAACCCACTTATCAAATTCATTGTAACATCTCTTAATTACACCAATTTTTTTTTTTTTTCCTCTATAAATAACATTTAACTATCATATTTGAAAGTGTTATTTAAATTTCGTTTTCTAACATAAAGGTTTTATAATTTGCTAAGTAGAATACATTAATAATATTTGCATTATTATTTCCCTTATCCTAACTCACTAGAAATTATATATATATATATATATATATATATATATATATATATATTATAAGAGGTATTTATATAAGTGGTTGATTTCCTTTACTATGTATAAAACATTAACATCACCACTTCTATATAATTAGACCCTTCACTTATATATGATTATACCCTTCAATTATATTAATCATACATTTCACTTATATATAGTTATACCTTTCATTTATATACATATAAGTTTTAAATATCAAATTTGTGATTTGACTTTCATTTAAAAACTATTCAAATTCCACATTTGAATATTATATCACACATAGGTATGAAGAGAGACTACCCGTTCACATTGGGTTTCATAAAATGTTAATAGTTACCCTTATCAACTTCAATTTCTAAAGATGAATATTGGGTTTTGATATGGTAGCTTATGTGTTTAATGTTGATTTGACTAATTCGTATCATTTCATTTATGGTTGAACCTTGCTTACGTAACCTATTTCTCATTTCCCATTTTCATGAATTTTTTTATAGGAATTAAAACATATACATTTGTACTTTGGATTGGATACACACCACGACTCAACCGGAAGTACATGTGTGTTAATGGCTATCAACCATACTCCACGCAAATTTGTATCAAATCATTAATTCTTTGGATTTTTATCAAATTCGTATGATTTATTTAATTGTTTCATTCCCCAAGACTAACTTTTGATGCATACTTATCTCTCCAATCATATGCCAAGTGGATGGTCTTAATCTTCAAAAAATTGTTAGGGTTTCTCAGTCAATCATATTTAATGCCTTCTTTCAGCCTTATTTCATCATTTCCAGTTCATTTCTGCGATTTTTTATTTAGTCGAAGAACAGAGTTACGCCATAGCTTTACTCGAGCCGAAGTTGAATGACTTCGAGTTCACGGTTTCCACGGTATCTTGCGTTGGAATGATATGAGGTAAATCGAAAGTTTCCTTACACTTCTTATTGTTTTAGTTCAACTAGTGATTCGATTTTTTTCTGTAACTCCCATGTTTGGCTCAGTATTGTTAATTAACTTCGATTTATACTTGTCTCTCTTTCTATTTCCTATCTGCTCGTTTGTTTATACAGTGGCAAGCTCTGGTGTTATTTACTCATCTTCTATACCTTAATTCGATGAGGTTTATTATCATTTTAGAGAAATTATTTTAATTAAATCCCGGATATTGCTTCTTCATATGCGTTATATCTCATTGCAAAGATTAACTCCTTTTTCTGTTATACTTTTATTTTACAACGAATTTTTAGGATGCGACTTAAATCGTTTCACTGGTATATCAACAGGATTTATTTCAGATTGCTCCACCTCTCAAGACGTTTATGTATATACATATACTTGCTCATGAGGCTTTAAATGGACCCTATCATTTTATATTTCCATTTTTCCCATATTTAAATTTCAAATGGATCATAGCAATAGATATATATATAACTGTCATGTCTTCAATAGACTTTATACAATATTATCATTTAAGCTTTCTATGTGTTAACGTAATAACTTTCGTCTTTTCACATTTTGTTTCCTAAAATTATTTTGAAACTATCTATGGCATTTTTTCCCTCTAAATTCATTTTTCATTCTTCTTGATGATGTACAGGTACCCCACAAGCTTCGCCTGGATTTTCAGCATTTTCTTACCAAGTCATATTTTCAATCTCGTTTTAGCTTAAATCACAGGTCGGTACTGGCATCTTGTTTTCTTCTGGTTACCAATAGATTACCCATTGAGGCCTTACCTATTTTTCTCAGTTTTTTATCTCAGCGAATCATATTCAAAGATAAAATATTTGTTTTTATATGTAATGAACTATAACTTCAACTGGATTTTTGACATTTGAATGGTGACTCATACTTAGTCCTTGTTTCAATTTGTATATATATATATATATATTCAGCAAAATTTTTTATTGTTATCATATGTTAATTTCAAACGTTCTTCATAATTTTCTTTTCTAAGATGAGTAAAATGATTGTGTTTTTCATTCACAGAAAATTGTATATGAAATCTGCATAATATTAATGCACTCATTAATAATACCGATTTTCGTGTTCTCCCATAGATATTGCATTTTATATTTCTGCTTATATTTACAATTGTTAAACTTTGTTAAATTTCCCTTTGCAATGTAGCAAATCTGCTTACCATATGAATGCAGATAATTCTAGGTTTCTATAAATCCTTTTCAGATTAAATGTAGAAGGCTTAAACTCTTAATTTTTATTTTTATTTTTCTAAATAAGATTGATCTATTAACAATGGTATAAAGTTATAATGTGACCGAGGTCAAAAAATACTACCATGGGGATGGCAGAATTAATAGGAAAAACATATTTAAAGACTGCCATTTGACAGGGAAACCAGTCTGGAAAAGAAGCCCAAAACCCTCGCAGGGGTTCACATAATAATCGTCCTGAAATTGCAGAGTGTGCATGGATTCAAAAATGAACAAAAACAAGCAAAAATTCCACATAATCGGCCGAACAGAAACAAGCCCCATTGAATGGGGCACCATAGTATACACACTATTCATCTAGAGGAACTTCTACGATGCGACACCAACCTGAAGCAAGCATATCCCTGGCAAGAGAATCTTCAGAATCAGAGGGTCCCTGATCATCTAGCGCCATCACTACCTCAGGAACACTGCAAGCTGGATCATCCAGAGGTTGCAACGACGCGCGACCTATCCCCATCTAAGGATTTGGAATCTGGGTAGAGTCCGGAATGAGGCATGTTGGATAAGCACTGGACTCTCCCGGCTGGGCTTCCTCCTGGAAGATGACAGTGAAGAGAACTGAAATTCTAGGATGATTTAGAGCGCTATCGAAAGTGAAGCGCGCAGTACCAGTGGTGGGTGGAGGCACAAAGGCCTGAGGACGCGGAGTGGGAGAGTCTGTAAAGCGTCCTCGCCCTCTGCGAGTACGCGGATAGTGGCCAGCCAGTAAACCTCTTGAGCGAGAAGGCACATCAGACGAGTGACTGGACGTCGAGGTAGGAGGGCGGCCCCTCGTGCCGCCTCTGCGACTCCTCATCCTGTGGTGCAATCGAGGCATGGAGTGAGCAGGTGGGGGCTAAGCAGCAGCTTTGACAGAGTAATACCAATGTGAGCAGGAGCCAAAGGTCCGAACGAAGTGCTCAAGATTCAACGGAGTTGACTTCGTCAAAGGATCAGAGCAGGGCACCAGGCAAGCTTCCCCCTCCAGACAACAAGAGATGACCAGAACGGTAGAACCTGTAGCATATAAAATAGAAACTGAATTGAGGTTTGAGACCAAGAAGAAATGGGAGCAGTTCGACTGATTCTCAATTGAAAATACAATGCCATTCCGCCCATTATCCTCCCGACTCGCGCATCGATAAGCCCCCACCATAATAGCTTCATTGATGAAGAACGCAGACTCGAGCATGCCGAAGCATGCGATGACAGAAGCCAGAGCAAAATACATGGTATGAGAACTAGACACCCCATCAACCGTGCCTTTGAACTCTGCGAGGCGTAAATGCGAAGATCTGTCGAGCAAAGGCGAGATATCTTTCTTTTCCTGGGTGGGCAGGTGTCGATCCACCTCGCCGCGCCCCTGTCCCATCACAATGGACTCAAGTCTACACACCCACATCCGAGGCTTAAACTCTTAATTTTATTCATATGTTGAAACCAAATTTGTTTTATTTTAAATAGTAATACATGTTTAATGTTATCATTTTATTTAAGAATGTGAAGTATAAAACTTCGGAATACTTTATCCTTTCTATTTTTCTACATAAAATTTAATGTGACTGTTATAAATTGTATCATATGTACATAGTTTCTTTTCTATACCCTCTACTGTTCATTTAATTACATAAAATGTAAACAGAACTTCTAATGCATTAATTACATAGTTTCTTTACTATACCCTCTGTTGTTCATTTAATTACATAAAATGTAAACAGAACTTCTAATGCATTAATTACAGAAAGTCACCTCTCTGTTATGCACTATACTTTAAGTTTTATACATGTCTGTGTTTTTATTTTCTAATAATTCTTTCTTCTCAGGCATATACATTTTATTATATACTAACTTGTTCTGCAAGGGAATTTGACTTAAACTACTGGATTTACTTTTTTTAAGCTAAACCCAATAAGTATTCATTTCTTTTTTAGAGTTAATTTTCTGAATTCAAATCAAGTTAAACATATAATTTCTCAATTTTTTCTTTTTCTAATGATTTATTTGAATTATGCAGAGCTGTATACTCTTTGATTTTCCATTTTCTTAAATTTTACATACAGATAATATCATAGATTTATAGAAGATACTTTTCTTGTATTATTATAAATGTTCAACAGAGTTGTACTCCTTCTCGGAATAGAAATTTCTATTTACATTGATATAAATCCTTTCTTAGGAAGGGAGATACAACTTATCTTTCTAAATTTTAATGTTTTCTTCTTTTAAGTTTTTTTTTAATACAGAATTTAATATTACCTACCCATTAAATTCAAATCATAGTTAGTAGTTTATGAAATCTATTTTTTCTCATGCACATATAACTCTATACTACAGAAACAGATTAAAGTTATAAAATTCATTTGTCTATGGGAATATGATATATCTCCATATTTAAACCAGTATCAGGTTTAGAGGTTCTAGTTGATAATTCCTAGTAGACTCTATTCCTACAACTATACAAATTTTAGAGAATTATTTCTTCTAATAAGATATGTTAAATGTAAGGAATTACATATCTACAGCATAAGAATTTAATACTTTCAAGTTTAATAAAAATTTAAGATTTCATAATACAAATCTACAACAACAATTTATTAATTAGGTGCATATATCAATTCCTTCTATAACCAATCCTCCCAACCTTAGAGTTATTCTATCTCCAGAACTCACCCCCGCGGTGAGATCCTCCAATGATAGACTAACTTCAGTCTGTTCTAGAGAAAATTATTTAAGCTATTGATCCGGATTTATGAAGGAACGCAACAGAATAAACATATAAACATAAATACAGAGATGCAGTGGAAATAACACTTCATTTCATTAATATCAAAGAACTGAAATTTGCTTACAGACATAATGGAAATAAAACTAGCTAGGGCATTGGTAGCTATCTCTGAGAAGAGATGTGGCGTCTACAGGCCTTTGAACTAAGTTACAATGAGGCTCGAGGGCCTATTTATCATATAGAAACAATGGGAAATCCTAAACAGCCAAAACCCTAACCCTAGGAGATGAAGCGCCAAAACTATGGGCCCCGTTTGGGTAAATTGGTGTTTCAACTTCCCAGGGGCGTAACATTGGAATACGATCTCCGTTTGACGCGTACCATACCTCGTTAGAAAGATCTATCCGAGGAATACAAATTTGGAAGGAGAAAAATCAGTCCACGCACCCATGTTGCTCTCTGTTTTCCCAAAAAAACGTCGTTTAGGGCCTCAAAACGGCTCTGGAAGTTTAGTACCCAAAAAACTGCTAAAAATAGTAAACTCTGCTGAAACTGAAAAACTGAAATAGACAATGGTGGAGCCCCAAGTGGAATAGGCGGGTGACCACCAATATCCACCTGGATCATTCCTCCCCCCTTAGGAAGCAATGGTCCCCATTGCGTTAAGTTCCTCCATGAGATGAGGGAATTTCTGCTGAACTTGGTCCCTGGTGAACCACTTTCCTTGGTGCAGGAGTTGGCCAGCTTTGACAACCCGATATAGTTGGATCTTCTGCTGGCGAGTGTTCTTGATTTGCATGTCCATGATGCAATCTATGGTGGCTTGTTCCATGCAGTCTGGATTTAACTCAGTTGGTGTGAGTTGTTCTGCAATGTCCGAGGTGTCCAGTAGAGGTGGGAAGTAAGGACGAAGGCGATCCACATTGAAGGCTGGGTGCAGACCAAGGAATGGTGGAATACTGAGCTCGAATGCATTGTTCCCTACAGCCTTGGTGATGGTGTACGGCCCGTATCGGAGCGGGCGAAGCTTGCGGTGGGGTCCTGTGAGGCGCTCCTTCTGCAAATGTAGCCATACTTTGTCACCCACCTGGAAGTTGTGCGGCACCCGGTGTTGATCATGGCGTTGCTTGTACTTGGCATTGGCTCTGTCCAATATATCATGAACCTGTTGGCGGATGTGTTGAATGCGCTCGATGAAGCTACTAGCTTTGTCAACTTCAGACTGGACATGAGCTGAATTGGCCTGAGCAGCTGCAAATGGCATGGCTACGTCAATGGGACATAGTGGTTGGAATCCAAAGCCCACCTGAAAGGGGCTATGGCCGATTGAACTGTGGAGAGCCCGATTATAACTATGTTGTACATAAGGGAGGCTCTCGTCCCATGTGCGTGGATGCGTTGAATTGTACATGCGCAGAATGTGTACAATCATTCTGTTGACGACCTCTGTCTGGCCATCTGTTTGGGGATGGAAAGCTGTGGACTTGGTGAGCTTGGTATCCAACATCGACCAGAGGCTGGACCAAAATGTGCTGAGGAACCTGCTATCCCGATCTGATATGATAGACTGTGGGATCCCAAAGTGCACCCACACTCTTTCAAAGAAGAGTTTAGCAGTGGCTTCTGCTGTGATATTCTTCTTGCAGGCCGCCATAATGGCCATCTTTGAGGCATGTCCATGATGCAATCTATGGTGGCCTATTCCATGCAGTCTGGATTTAACTCAGTTGGTGTGAGTTGTTCTGCAATGTCCGAGGTGTCCAGTAGAGGTGGGAAGTAAGGACGAAGGTGATCCACATTGAAGACTGGGTGCAGACCAAGGAATGGTGGAATACTGTGCTCAAATGCATTGTTCCCTACAGCCTTGGTGATGGTGTACGGCCCGTATCGGAGCGGGCGAAGCTTGCGGTGGGGTCCAGTGAGGCGCTCCTTCTGCAAATGTAGCCATACTTTGTCACCCACCTGGAAGTTGTGTGGCACCCGGTGTTGATCATGGCGTTGCTTGTACTTGGCATTGGCTCTGTCTAATATATCATGAACCTGTTGGCGGATGTGTTGAATGCGCTCGATGAAGCTACTTGCTTTGTCAACTTCAGACTGGACATGAGCTGAATTGGCCTGAGCAGCTGCAAATGGCATGGCTACGTCAATGGGACATAGTGGCTGGAATCCCAAGCCCACCTGAAAGGGGCTATGGCCGATTGAACTGTGGAGAGCCCGATTATAACTATGTTGTACATATGGGAGGCTCTCGTCCCATGTGCGTGGATGCTTTGAATTGTACATGCGCAAAATGTGTACAATCATTCTGTTGACGACCTCTGTCTGGCCATCTGTTTGGGGATGGAAAGCTGTGGACTTGGTGAGCTTGGTATCCAACATCGACCAGAGGCTGGACCAAAATGTGCTGAGGAACCTGCTATCTCGATCTGATATGATAGACCGTGGGATCCCAAAGTGCACCCACACTCGTTCAAAGAAGAGTTTAGCAGTGGCTTCTGCTGTGATATTCTTCTTGCAGGCCGCCATAATGGCCATCTTCGAGAATCTGTCGACGACCACAAAAACACAGTCATTTCCCTGCTTAGTAGAAGGCAGGCCCGACATGTAATCCATGGAGATAGATTCCCAAGGTCGACTAGGGGTAGGTAGAGGAGTATATAGGCCTTGCTTCTTGATGGTCGGTTTGGCAATGGCACAAGCAGTGCAGGATCTGATGTGCTTCTCGACATCCTTTCAAAGGTTCGACCAATAGAAATACTTCTGTAGTATTGCTACTGTTTTCTCGACCCCGAAATGCCCAGCGACTCGACTGTAGTGTGCTTCCCATATCATCTTGGCACGCTCGCTTGAAGGAACACAAAGGTGTCCCAGGTGACATAAAAGTGCATCTGGGAGGTGAAAATTTGGAACTTGCGTACCCCCCAAGAGTGCCTTGTAAGTGTGGCCGAATTCTGGGTCACTCTCATAGAGAAGCGGCCAATCAGAAGTCTCGTGCCCACAAGAGTTGAGCACAGTGGTGAGCGCCACGATCGGTGGTTGG
>CM076581.1:696187177-696378413 GCA_034641835.2 Pinus albicaulis
AATATAGTAGAAAGGAAAGACAAGTAAGAGAATAACTTTTTTGGCAATAATATCCATGAAATATCTTATATCTCAAAAGTAGCATTATGTGTCTTGCTTCTTATTCTCATGAAAATTATTTGGTTGTATATGAATTTGAATCATAAAATATAACATAAATTCTTTTTATATCAAATATTTTAGAATTTAAAATGATTTTAACTATACATTAATCTATTCTTGCAATATTTTTAATAACAAATGGCTACATTTGAGAAGATTTGGAAAAAACCATTTTTAAATGATAACATTGAGCATATATATAATAGTTATATTTTGAAAAAGAGTTAGTTTTGGATGTGTTTCTTCAAAAGTGGAATAAATAACTAATATTATATGAAATATAAACAAAGTTGAAAATGAAATATCTCATAATCTAATGTGATTTTTATTATATATTAATTTATTCTCCCCATATTTTTAATAAGAAATGGACAAATTCTAAGAATATTTGGAAAAATCTATTTTTAAATGATAACATTGAGCATATACATAATAGTTATATTTTGAAAAAAGGTTGAATTTCCTATGTATTTTTTCAAAAGTGAAATAAATAACTAATATTATCTGAAATATAAAATATGCTATAAATGAGATGGAACCTACAATCAATTTTAATCAATAATAAATAGTTATGTGAAATAAGATAAATAAAATAAACATTTAATTCATATTTGTAGTTAATATTTTTTTGAAATCAAATTTTCAATTTCTAATTCATTAATTATAATTATAATTTTTTTAAATAAAATAACTTTTTAAATCACTCCATGTTACCTAATCATAAGCTTTCAAAAAAAACCAAAAAAAATATAATCATACATTTAATTTGCAGTGAATAAAATAGTATTCCAATAACCTTTGGCCATTCACGATTCAATGGCATGAACATGATTTCTCTGGTTCGATCAATTAGGGATTAAGCAATATTTCGTAATATGTATAATCATAGGAGGTTGAGGAATAGACCTGACGATAAACAATTTGCCCCTTGGGTTTGTTTTTTCTTCTCGAACTCATTTAGATTGTGCATTTGGATAATATTGCAGTATTTGCTGAATAGGAAATTTTCTTGGATTTATTTATAATTTTTTTTAGTTTATTTGGACGTTATATAAATTTGATATGCATAAATTTTTTATTGTGAAAATATTACAAAATTGGATAGGAAAAAGTCAATGAAAAAATGGAACTCATTCTTATAGATTCAATTCCAAAATATTTTCAAATAAAAATCCAAAAATTACAATGTTGAAATATTTATGGTAATTTTAAAGTCCTTATGTAGTAATTAGATTGCACTCTTTCATAAATTTCCATATTGTTTTTAAAATATATAAAGAGCTAAACTAATTTTATATAATTATATGAAATATCACTAGCTGAAGAAAGTTAAAAAAAGAAAAAAGAAAAAAGAAAAAGATAGGAATATAATGCATTCCTAAATCAAAATTCAATTCTAGGTAGGGATCAGCACTCCGTTGAGCCAATCATTTCACAATAAAACTCTTAGTACCACTGTTCTAAAATCTCTGCAATAAAACTCTTAGTACCATTGTCATTTCCTGCCAGTTCTAAAATCTCTGCAGTAAGATCCAGCATATACAGGTCAATATACGGGTGTAGTAGCTCCAACCCTTCCATTTTGAGATATTGGACACTTCAATACACGGTTCAATTTTGAGATAATGGAGAATTCAATACACGCTGGATCCGTCCCACTGCAAACTGCAATAAGAAAAACATTTCATACCACATATTACAGGAGCCTTTTGTCACATATTACAGGAGCTTTTTGTCAGAGTATTTGAATGGTTACAAAGTTTCAAAGAAGATGTTCTCTCAAGGAAAAGGGATGTTAGCATTATTAGGGATGTTAGCATTATTTCTTTTGATACGAAAATGAAAATTTATAGAAAACAAATGGATATAAATGCGAGTAAAAAAAACTAAAACCAAAAAGACTATAACCAAGTCCAAAGAGTTGCATATTGCAGGAATTGTGTGGGGGCTTTTGCTCACAGAAGTATTTGAATTATTATATGGTTTCATTGAAGAACAAATCTCTCGAATTACTTCAGTTGAAATAAGATTTTGACAGTCAAATTTGTAAACAGAACATCCTCTGTACAATCCTTTGCAACCATTTCACGGTAGCAAGGAAGATTAAAAATGTTTTAATAAACCTGTACTTAACAATTTCACGGTCGCAGGAAGATAAAAAAAAAATTCATAAGATGAGATAAATTTAGTGCAGGGAACACAGTACTTTCTGGGATGGCGGTAATCAAAGCTTATGAGGAAAATAACACTTTGAGATGAGATTTTAGTTTGTTCTGCAATCACAAAGACACAAGAGAGTTTGTAATGTTGTATTTGTATTTTAGAGCAAAGTGAAAGAGACATTAATAAGGTTTAGTAGGTAGTTAGTTAGTTATCTTAGCATAAATGAAAGAGGTATGGATCTAACGACTAAAACATTTCAATTGTTAAGCATGTATAAATCTAATTACTTAACAATTATATTCCATCTATTTTCAAATATATTTCATCTATTTTCAAATATATGTATATATGTTTTTAATTTATATATTATATTATTAATAATATTTCTTAATATTAATAATAATTTAAAATCAAATTATAATTTAGTTGGTTTTTATGTAATAAAAATTTGATATAGATTGATGTTTTTCGACACTTATGAATAACTTAACTTATGTAACTGAGTTAATTTTATATAATGCAACTAATATTAAATTAATTAGAACTTTTTCTAAAGAAATGAGTGGCCTATGTTAAATATGTTAAAAATGTAAGATTTGTCTACGCGTCTGTTCTAATAAAAATTCAATATTTAATTAAATTTAAATAAAATTTATTTTTTAAACTTTTATAGAATTTATATTCAACCTATTAACCTTCATCTTATTCGGTGATTAAAATTCAGCAACCCTTATCCCAGTTCAATTCAAATAACATTCTTAGAAAAAAACTAAATATTTGAAAATATTAAATATGTTAAAAATGTAAGATTTGTCTACTCGTCTTTTCTAAAAGAAAAATCAATATTTAATTAAATTTAAATAAAAATCATTTTTTAAACTTTTATAGAATTTATATTCAACCTATTAACCTTCACCTTATTCGGTGATTAAAATTCAACAACCCTTATCCCAGTTCAATTCAAATAACATTCTTAGAAAAAGAACTAAATATTTGAAAATAATTTTCATTTATGAAGGGTAACAAATTTAGAAAAAGTGTTATTGTTTTCAACAAATCAAGATATTCATTTCCAACATGTTGATGATGGTTTAATATTTTTATTATGTTTTTAGAAATTGATTTAGTAGTAGATTTTTCTCATAACCATTATTAATTTAGCATCAGGAGAATAACAAATATAATTGTTCACATTAGAAATAAATAAACCATTTAACAGTATAATTGATTTTCTTTGTTAGTAATTAATTAAAAAATATTTTGTTATTAATTATTTAGAAAAAAAAAGAGAAGAATAAGAATGAAGAAGATGATCTCAGACTGGTTCCATCTATCTCATGTCACCGTCAAATGAATCACATTATTGTATACTAAGAATGACAAGGTATGATCTAGTGAAGAAAATGAAGGGAAAATAACATCACAAAAAAGTTTCTCATCACAAAAAGTTAAGGGAAATTATGAATCCATTTTCTTGAGGAAACCAAATGTCAAAAGTATATTCATGTTCTACTAATGCCTTTTAAAATATATCCAAGAGGATTGTAAGGTCTTAGATAAACTCTCTTTCGGAAAATAAGATTATTGAAATTTTTGAAATTGCATTTTCATAATATTTATGACCACTTAAACACGAATATTTTCTTTTATAGTTTCTAAAGCTTTAAGAAAAATATATTTCTATGCAATTTAGAAATACCAATATTTAAATAGAAAGAACAGTTGGACTTTAAAAATAAATAAAAAATCGTACGAATGGATGGCTTGCTTGAATATAATTTTCAAGGAAATTTTAAGATAGAGAATATCTCATATATTTATTTGCTATTTAAAATTACAAAAATAAGAAGTAGTTAAAATATCAGAGTTATGGTGAGTAATGTTGAGTATATTAATGCCTAGGTGATTTACGAATTGCTTTGAAAATAAATTGTTTCATCTAAATATAATTATAAATTTACAGTTTTTATATATTTCTTTTTCTTTTGGATATATATATTTGATATATATTTGTAGTATTTATTTATGTATGGATTTTAAATACATTAGTGATATTATAGATGTAAATTTATGAGTTGTGTTATTTGCTTTATGGTCAAATGATTCTTTTAAAGATAATTTATGCATCCTAATATTAAAAATTTACTTCTTGTCCAAAAAAATTTGTGTGTTTGTGTGGGGATAGAGTATGCGCTTTTCTACATAAGTAGTAATTATTTAAATTTGATATTTAAAAAGTAAAATTATATATTTTATTATTGGTTCTAATATATCTATTATATGATATTAACATTAATTACAACATAAAATATCTACCCTAAATCATGCTTATATAACTATTATTTGAAATAAGCTTCGAAAATAACCTTCGAAAACTTATATTTATTAATCTTTGTTGAGATTTTCTATATTATTTTTGCACAAATCTCTTGGATAATGCCAACAATAGGTTTTGTTGGAAAACTAATGGCATCAAATCCTGAAGAGGAGATATTATATCCTATTTTGTTGTGATAGGATGCAATTGAATTTATTATTCTGTTTCTTCATTACATCTATAAATTGTAAGCCTGTAGAGGCAGAACATATGAGATATGAGGGATGAGGAAGAGGAAGTGCAGATGTGAGAAATCTGCTGATGTAATCTCCTGTTGAATAATAAGAATGTCGATACCTTTGTTTGGTGGATGTAGCCCAGATTGGTTGGGTGAACAACGTTAATTCTTATCTTCATTTTTATGCTGTGTGTATGATTGTTTTTTAGTTTTCCGCTGTGCATACTCAATAAATGGTATCAGAGAAAGTTGATATTGTGCACTTTGCGAAACTAATTTGATTGCAGGAATTTTATGGCAGCGTGGAGGTGTGACATGGATCGGTTGTTGGATACCATGTACGCCGACGATGACGTGCTGAAATGAGAAGACATTAAACACAAGTTGTAATGTTGAACACAAGCTACGGAATGTTAGTTTAGAGATTCTGAGTAGACTATCTCACAGCAGGGTAGCTAGGCCCTTGGCGTAGAATCTGGTGAAGCTAGCTAGGCATATTTTTGAAGATGAACAACGGAGAAAATAGTAGGGTTTGCTTGTGGATCATCTTAGACCTCCACCGCAAATTCACACAAGCCCTTCAGCTAGAGGTTCAACACTTTCTGGACTTCGTTCGCACGATCCAGTAGATTTGGAGCTGGTGGAAGTTCTCCATATATGTGAGATTGTTAGCGCAGAGAAATGGATGGCAAATGTGCAATCGAAAGCTGAATGTGAAAAAAAACCCGTGCCTACTGAGTAGGAGGAGCGTCAATAAACCAAGGAGCTGCAACGTTATGAGTTGTAGGTTTGACGGCTCCGGTTTGGTGAGTGATTCACAAAAAAAAAAAAAAAATATGTTTGTATTTTTTTTTTGTTGAATATTTGAGCAAAGAAATGAGCATGGAAGTCACATTGTTGTAAAATGGTGAGAGTGATTGGCTTCTAACTGTAATTGAAGGAGACATTGTTGCAACGGATTGAATTTAATTGCAAGAGGAGCGGATTAATATTTGGAGAAATAGAAAATGTTTTGATTAAATAAATCAATTATTATAAAAGTGTAAATTTGGTGCACTTAGGTGCTTCTACATTTGATTGACTGTGTATGGTGTTGTAGTATTGTTAAAAATGACAAAAACTCAAAGTGCTCGGTTTGATATCAAGAAGTTTAATGGGAAAAATAACTTCGAAATCTGGAAAGTCAAGATGCACAATTTACTCGTACAACAAGGTGTGGAAAAGGAACTTTCGGGACAATCCAAACAACCTCTTACCATTACAAATGACGAATGGAGTGACACCGATGATAGAGCACTAAGCGGCATACGATTGTGTCTGGCGGATGATGTTTTATTTAACATTATGACAGAGAAAACAACCACTGGCCTATGGATAAAGCTAGAAAAATTGTACATGACTAAATCCTTAGCCAACAGGATTCTTCTGAAAATACAGTTGTATAGCTTGCGCATGAAGGAAGGCACGACAATAACTAATCATTTTAATACCTTTAATACTCTCTTGATGCACTTAGATAGCATAGAAGTAAAATATGATTCAAAAGATAAAGCTGTAGCTTTATTATGTTCTCTTCTTGAGTCATGGGATCATTTTGTTACTTTAATAAGTCTTAATTGATCAGAAACCTTTGAATTTGATGATATTTTTGGAGCTATGTTGTCTGAAGAAACTAGAAAAAGGTCAAACTTAGAAACCTCTGCATCAAAATCAATGATGGTTAGAGGTCGATCTAAAGAAAAACGCTTCAGTCAGAAAAACAACTCTTGGTCGAAATCGAAAGGGAAGAAGAGTAAGCTAAAATGTTGGTTTTGCGGCAAATCGGGACATTTGAAGAAGGAATGTTGGAAGAGACAGTAAACATCCAAAGGAGACTCTTCAAAAAAAAATAAAGCAGCAAACATGACAGATATAGGTTCAGGTTCGGCATCCTGTTCAGGTATAAGTGTTGAAGTTTTATTAGTTAATTTTGCAAATCATGATCAACATTGGCTATTAGATTCTAGTGTGTCCAATCACATGTGCATCCATAAACAATGGTTTGAATCTTATAAGTCAATTAATGACGGAGTATTTTACATGGGAAATGATGTCTCGTGTATTGTTGTGGGAATTGGAACCATCCATATTAAAATGTTTGATGGGACAAATAAAATCTTAACTAATGTAAGACATGTGCCTGAACTCAGAAAAAATCTTATTTCTCTAGCAGTTTTAGAAACAAATGGATATAAAACTTTGATTCAAGGTGGAGTAATGAAAATTTACAAAGGAATCTTATTAGTAATGAAAGCAAAGAAGATTGGAAATATTTTTCAGTTAGAAGGAAGAACAGAGTCACATCATGTTTCAATTGTATCTGAAAACGACAGTGATTCTATTCGACTATGGCATCAACGGTTGGGCCATATGAGTGAAACATGATTAAAAATCTTATCTGGTCGTATCTTACTTCCTAGTTTAAATTTTTCTAAGTTAGATTTCTGCAAACATTGTATGTAACACCCCTAGTTTTATGTTCTTTCAAATTAGACATTTGAACTTTAATCCAAAGGGGAGTGGACCCCAATGGATAAATATCTTGTGGATGTAATTAAATATTTCATTATAGAAATTAAATAAAACAATGCTGTGCAGATTGACCAAATTAGAATTATGAGATCACTTGCTAAATTCATGAGGATGGATAGAGGCAAATATTTCCCCAAAAATCTTTCAAAAATCCTTGAAATAATTTATTTCCAAATTAGATTTTGACGAAAAATATAGTTTCCCCAATGAGGTGGAGAGTAGTTGTGAAGAGGTAAAAAGCTTGGAAAAGCAGAAAGCAGCTTTAAAAGTCCCAAAAAAGGGAAGCTTAGGCAAATAGGAAGTAAAGCATCCTGCAATTCTAGACGCAGAATTAGAAACAGGCTTTGGGGAGCAACATCTTAAACAAGCTATTCCTGAACAGATTAAAGGTTGGTCTGTTCTAGGAGATGATCTTAGCTCGGGGGAGAGTTCTTGACGACAAAAGAACTCTAAGGTTGGGAGGTTGGTCAATTTCAGAAGTGGTATGCACACTGTTTTGCTAAGTAATTAAATTTGATAATGATGGATAATAGTGAAAAGTGCTATGGTAATTATGTTGAGTGAAATTGATGTGTAATGAATTTCCTTACTTTTAATAGAGATGAATAGAAGAAATAGTACTCCTAACCTCTATATGGTAGTAGGAAAGAACACTAGGGAATACTGTCAACCAAAACCTCTAAACCATTAGATGGTCTAAATCTGGAGAAAGTGTAAATGCTTCCCTAGTATAGTTAATATAACTTTAATCTGCTTCTGATGTTAGAAATAGAAAAAAATTTCATTCAAACCTAGGACCTACCAGCATTTGAAACATTAAAATTCTGGAAACATAATTCAAAAATTTAACTGATAAAACAAATTTAACTGTAGCTGATCACTACAGCCAGAAATTTTATTCTCGTCAAAGACAACATTTTATCGAATAATTCTATTAACACAAGAAAATAACTCTATTATAAAGCTAACAGTTAATATTCTGCCTAATCTAAATTTAGTAATGCAAATTATAAAAGTAGAAGGATATGTGTAAATTTTATGCATATAGAAGTAGAATAAACTAGAATTTATTACAAAGGAAAAAGAGGTCATGCAACTATTAAACTATCTTAGGTGTATACAAACGCTAACTAGAAGAATTTATAGAAGTGTACAGAGGAAGCCAATTATTGCAATCATTTCAAACTGTATTATAATAATACTCATTTCTAGAGTGTTACAACGGAAAAGAAAATATTTTGGGGAACAGTGGTATTTCAGAAATCTGCTAAATAATTATCAAAATCCCTAGGTATTAAGCATAAACAGTTTTTTGATAAATCATCTCTATTATAGTTCGACAAGTATTCAATTTTGGAGAGAATTCTCATTATATTACAGTAGAGCATATGTAAACTCTGAACATGGAATAATGGTGTAGTAAGTGAAAAGAATTTTCGAATGACCTGAGATGTTGGACAAACCAGAGTTTCCATACATTTTGCAGAAAGCAATAGACTGTTATATATACATATAAAATCTTCCCGATAAACATAGGGCTAAAAGGGGTAGTTAGGAAACCTTAAAAACAAGGAGATAAATTAACTTAACCCCATATTTCCATATTCCCAAAGGAATAGACATAAAATATTGTAATAAAAAAAAAAAAACAATCAAAGAAAAGCTGAATGCGGAATATATATATATATGTGTGTGTGTGTGTGTGTGTGTGTGTGTGTGTGTGTGTGTGTGTGTGTGTGTGTATATATATATATATATATATATATATATCAGTTGAGTTTGACGCTCAATCATTATTGCCATAAAGACAAATATAAATATATAGAAAATTTTAACAGAGTCGGGAAAGTCCATTCGAATATGTCACGACCAGAAAAATTGTACAACCACAAAACTCTCGAATGTTCATGAAAGCACTTCTACATTTTAAATAAAATTGGACAAGTGGTAGCAGAGTATGCTAGAATGAGAATTTAAAATCAAATTATGACAAGTTCAGGATGATCTTCAGAGTCACTGAGCATGGAAAGCGAGACGTGACCAACCTATAAATGGAGCCATAGATTTGTTTAGTAAGAGAATATGATATTGTAGGGGAGTAACAAGGGATAGATTCCCAAAGAAAAACGAATAATAGAGAGTACCTGCAACCACAACAGAAGTAGGGAATTCAGTAATGGAAGAGAAAAACAAAATTTGAGGTTGGGTACATTAACTGGCAAATAAAAAAAACAAAAATTCTCTCGGCAGTTTACCTATGGGAATCGCTGGAGCTGAATCCCATTCTGGTCTCGCGTCCTCGAGCCAAGAAGGACCAATTTTTGGACTTGCTGATGGACAACGAAAAGCATTATAATGAAATTTTGAAGCTCAATAGCCATAAGTGAAAGAGATACCAAAACGAATATACAAGGGTGTACTGTGATATAAACCTCTGTTCGAAACAATGAAATAAGAGCTATGCGACATGAACAGTAGTGATATGAAGCGATTGTTAACATGAATAGGAAGTTGCGAAGGAAGTAAGAAAAACAACAGAAGAAAACCCGTTATAAAATTTCTAAGATGCGCAATTATATCGACGAAATCCAACCGCAAGGAATTTAATCACTGTAAAAGGAAAATTAGTGGAGATTGCAACAGATCCAAACTAAATGGATGTAATAAACAAATCAAAATTACCTGTATCATAGCCAAGGTGTCACACCATGATAGCATAACACGGTGTACATTATGGATCTACATCATAGCCATCGTCGTAAGAGTAGAGAATGTTACGCGGGAAAGGAAAACCCTCGGAGAAGAAGGAACAAGCAACACTGTTGTGTTTAATAGAGATTGATGCTGAAGAACCCAAATCATATCCCACGCTGCACCTGGCGACAATCGGTCGACTCTCTCATAGATCGATATTGGTTTAAGCGATGAAGAAAACCCTAAAGTCATTTAACACTAAGGTACCATTGCAGATGGTTGCAATTACAACTAATTCCAGTTAGGTGGGAAAAAAAAACAATAAAAAACGATTGGTATGGGCTCGAGGAATGGAATCGTAGCTTTAAATTTATGTATGTGTACAATTATAAATCAATATGCCATAACCAAGTAATGTATGTCACTAGATAGGATATCTACACCATGATCCAAATCGAAACATTAATATCAATTCCGACGCCAAATAAAATCGACATATGTATCAGTAATTCATGATGTGAATGATATCAAAGCCAATTTCCATCCAAATGTCATGGATAGGACTATGGATTTATGGTATGGTAAACACTTTGACTATTACAATTCGAGGGGTACAATATTTATCATAATGTAGGTCATGAGTGATGTGATAATTGAAGAATATAATTACATATTTAATATGAAGTCCAAGGTAAGTTACTTAATTTAAACTTAGTTAAAGTGACTAATGATAAATTTTACCAAATCGAGAATGAGGTGTATGTCTATAAAACAAAATTTCATTGAAAGTAAAATTAAGGGTGGAACTATACTTGGGACTATAATATAAACCCATTTCATACCAATAAAGTTAGTAGTAGAAATGAATGGGCATGGTCTATATATATATATATATATATATATATATATATATATATATATATATATATATATATATATATATATATATATATATATATATATATAATAATCACATTGCGTAAGGAAATGGGAAAAATAACATAGAAATTATATATACGTAAGAGAGGTATCTATACCTTTTCCTTTGGCATAATTATTATTGGAACTGAGATTGCATGAGGGAAAAAAAAAAGTCGTATGGAGAGTAGGAGACGTTACAAATGGTATTAGATCTCATGTTACATAAAACTGGGCTGTTGTTATTGTGCTCACTGTTATGGTGTACTCACCGCATAAATTAATTCTTGGAATTTTTTCTTTTTTTTTGTTAATGATATGCATTGTTCAGTGTACAGTGTTGATGAAACAGAAAAGTCAAATGGCTGGAAGTGATGAGATCTATGCTGATATGTAAGATGAAGATAATACACCAGATCTCAACACTCCAGTGATGGCTATGTTGCACAGTTTGCAACGAGAAATGGCTGAGCTAAGAAGCCAGAATGCCAGATTGTCATTAGCCAGTGAGGAGCAAGAAAAGCTCATCAGAGAATTAACTTCGTGGAACAGCCAAGAGGGTGAAGGTTCCGGAAAGAGGAAGAATGATGAGTCTGAGGATGATGAGGTTGTTAGGCATTAGTATAAGCAGAAAAATGAATTACAGTGGGCATTCCGAAAGATCAAACCTCTCTCCTATGAAGGTGAGAAGGAGGAAGATGCTGAAGCCTGGTTGTTGAACATGATTAAGTACTTCCAGGTCTATAAATATGAAAGAAATCTAAAGGCTAGATTAGCTGTCTACCAATTACAAGGTAAGGCTACCTTGTGGTGGGAGGAGACGAAAATGGTTCATGCCATTGATGAAAAGACTGTTACTTGGGAAGATTTTCAGGTTAAGTTTAAAAATCGTTATTTAAATGAACGTTATTATGATGATAAAGCAAAGGAATTTCATGAGCTTAGACTGGGACAACTTACTATTGATGAGTTTGTCACCAAGTTTACAAATATGTTGAGATATGTCCCTTACATTAGGGAAGAGAAGGCAAAGGTGCAAATATTTCTAAACTGTTTGCCTACTGTGTATAAGGAGAAAATAGAGTTCGATAATCCAAAAACCATGGATGAAGTGGTGAGAAAAGCTAGATTATGTTACCAGCAGTTCAAAGGTAAAAATGAACATGGGAAAAGCTGGGTAAATAAGGGTGAATTCAAAGGGAAAAAACAGAAACCAGCTTATTTGAGGAACTTTGGTAGGGATCATCAATGAAAGAAATTTAACAAACCGAAAGAAAGTCAAACTGCTCAGTCCCAAGTGGGTTCAAAACAAATAGATGGAGACAATAAGAAAGAAGTCACAATTAAAATGAGGGAACCTTTGAAATTCTAGGGATGTGGATAACCTCATCTCTTGAGGTATTGTCCCCACCGAAACATTCAGATGATTATGAGAGATCGAGAAGCTACCACAATAAATGACACAGCAAGAAATATACCCACTATCAGTACAGCCTTGGAGAATCAACAAGAAGAACATCAAGCTACCATGGTTGAGATGGAAGGTAAGATTTTTGACCAATATGTTACAGTTTTAATTGATCTGGGTGCTTCTTTGAGTTACATTAGTCCAAAAATTGTAGAAAAATGCAATCTCAAAACTGAAAAATTTCAGCAGTCTTGGTTGGTCCAGTTAGCCACTAGAACCAAGAGGAAGATAACACATAAATTGCCCCAAAAAAAATTTAAATTAAATTATTTCTAGATAGAAGTGAATTTAAACATTCTGCCCTTAGGCTCATATGACTTGTTGATAGGAATGGACTAGCTAGAAAAGAGAAAAGCTATGATGAACTGTTGGGATAAGACTCTGCATTGCATATATGGAGAAGGGAAACCTTTTATTCTCAAGGGAAAACCAAAACCTATCTCTGTAAGACAAATATCAGGACTACAACTAAAAAGAACAGCTAGGAAAGGATATCAAGTGTATGCAATACATGTTGAAGAACTAGAACAACAACCTGAAGCAAACTTGATGGATACATTACCAGTAGTGAGAGAGTTTAAGGAAATTTTTCCAGATGAGATTCATCATCTTCCCCCCAAAAGAGAGATTGACTTCTCAATCGATTTGGTGTCGGGAGCAACACCTATTTCCCGAGCCCCTTATCGAATGATTCCCCCTGAACTCATGGAACTAAAAATGCAATTGCAAGAATTGTTGGATAAGGGTTATATCCGACCGAGTGTGTCTCCTTGGGTAGCACTGGTGCTGTTCGTGAAAAAGAAGGATGTAACCTTTAGAATGTGAATTGATTATCGTCAGCTTAATCAGTTGACAATCAAAAAAATATATCCTTTGCCTCGAATTGATGATATTTTTTATCAGGTAAGAGGAGCTTCAGTATTTTATAATATTGATCTAAGGACTGGTTATCACCAGCTCCGAATTAAGGAGGAAGACATAATTAAAACAATTTTTCGAACTAGGTATGGTCACTATGAATTTGTAGTCCTACCTTTTTGTTTGACAAACGCCACAGCCACCTTTATGTGCTTAATGAATAGTGTTCTAAATAAGTACTTGGATAAATTCATACTAGTGTTCATAGACGATATTTTAGTAGTCAAAAAGTGAGGAGGAGCACAAAGAACACTTGAGGATAGTGTTGCAAACTCTGAAAGAAAACCAGTTGTATGCCAAATTCAGCAAATGTGAATTCTATAAAGACAAGATCCAATACTTGGGACATATTATTTCTGAGAAAGGGTTGGCTGTGGACCCTGAAAAGATAAAAGCTATTAGAGAATGGCCAATGCCAACTGATGTTTCAACAGTGAGATCATTTATGGGGATTCCAAGTTATTGTCGCAGATTTGTGGAGAGATTTTCTGCCATAGCATACCCCATAACTTCCCTACAAAGAAAAGGTGTGAAATTTGAGTGGACTGAAAAATGCCAAAACACTTTTGAACAATTAAAATTAAAACTCACTATAGCCCCCATACTGAAGATTGCAGATCCTGATAAAGAATTTTTTGTGTGTATGGATGCCTGTAGAGAGGGGCTGGGAGGAGTCCTGTTGCAAGAAAATTTGGTTATTGCTTGAGTCTAGGAAACTTAAGACACATGAATAGAACTATAGTGCATATGATTTGGATTTGGCTACTGTAATTCATGCCTTGAAGATCTGGCGACACTATCTCCTTGGAAAAAAATTTACATTGATGACTGATCATATTAGTCTTAAATATTTCTTTTCCCAAACTAATTTGAATGCTAGGCAAGCTAGATGGCTGTCTTTTCCGAGTGAATTTGATATGGACATAAAACATATCAGGGGGAAATAAAATAAAATTTTTGATGCCCTGACTAGAAATGCTTGTCAAAATATACACAGAATTGGAAGTAGTGCTAATCTTGATTTAGAAGATCTCATGAAAAAGGTAGCAGACCAGGATCCAAATTATGAGAATCTACAGGTGAAACTACTAAAGAAAGAGATGACTGAGTACACTCAAAATCAAAAAGGACTAATCTGCTACAAAAATAGATTGCATATCCCCAATGTGGAAACTTTGAGAAGAGAGATCCTAGATGAATACCATAAACAACCATATGCAGGACCTCCTGGATATCAGAAAATGCTAACATCTTTGAAAAAGAAGTTGTTTTGGCCAGGAATGAAAAGAGATGTAGCAGAATATTTAGCTAGATGCATGGAGTGTCAACTATTTTAAGTTGAGCATCAGCATCCTGCTAGTCTTCTAAATCCTTTGCCTATTGCAGAATGGAAATGGGATACCGTTTCTATAGATTTCATAACAGGATTACCCAAAACCAAGTACCAGCATGACTCAGTTATGGTAGTAGTAGACACTTTAAAAAAATCTGCACAATTTATACCTATAAAGTCTACTTTTGGGAAAACCCAAGTAGCAGATGTGTTCCTAAAAGAGACATGGGGTCCCAAAGATGATTGTTTCAGATAGAGATGCTAAGTTCACAACAGACTCTTGGAAAGATCTATTTGGAGGTATGGGCACTAGTTGAATTTTAGTACTGCCTATCACCCTCAGACCGACGGTCAGACAGAGAGAACTAATCAGATTTTGGAGGATATGCTAAGAATGTATGTGATGGATAGGCCATCAAAATGGGAAGACTACTTGCATTTGGCTGAATTTGCCTATAATAACAACTACCAATCCTCCATCAAAATTAGTCCGTTTGAAACACGCTATGGAAGGAAATGTCGTACTCCTTTGAGCTGGAGCCAACCTGAGGATAAGCTAATGTTGGGACCAGATGCTTTACAAGAGATGGAAAGAATTGTTAAACAAATACAATGAAATATCAAGACAACACAAGATCGACGAAAAAACTATGATGATAAGAAAAGGATACATCGAGAATTCAAAGTGGGGGAGCATGTGTACTTATGTATTAAACCAAAAAGGAGCACCCTTTATGCTGGAAGTTGTGAAAAATTGGCTCCTAGATATTGTGGGCCTTTTGAGGTATTAGAAAGGGTGGGACCAGTGGCTTACAAGCTGGCCTTACCACCCCATATTAAAGTGCATGATGTGTTTCATGTTTCATTATTGAAAATATATATACATGATGCTTCTCACATTGTTGATTGGAATGTGATACATGTGGAAGCAGAAGGGGAGTTCCTTCCAGAACCGCTTCAAATATTGGAGCGGGAAGAAATTGAGTTGAGGAATCGAACGGTAGCAAGAGTAAAGGTACAGTGGAAGCACTTTACTGCTGAAGAAGCTACCTGGGAAAGAGAAGTTGATATGATGGAAAAATATCCATATTTATTTAAAAAATGAACTCTAGTAATTAGTTTTCAACACCGAGGACGGTGTTTACTTTCAGAGGGGGAATATGTAACACCCCTAGTTTTATGTTCTTTCAAATTAGACATTTGAACTTTAATCCAAAGGGGAGTGGACCCCAATGGATAAATATTTTGTGGATGTAATTAAATATTTCATTATGGAAATAAAATAAAATAATGCTGTGCAGATTGACCAAATGAGAATTATGAGATCACTTGCTAAATCCATGAGGATGGATAGAGGCAAATATTTCCCCAAAAAGCTTTCAAAAATCCTTGAAAGAATTTATTTCCAAATTAGATTTTGAGGAAAAATCTAGTTTCCCCAATGAGGTGGAGAGTATTTGGGAAAAGGTAAAAAGCTGGGAAAAGCAGAAAGCAGCTTTAAAATTCCCAAAAAAGGGAAGCCTAGGCAAACAGGAAGGAAAACATCCTGTAATTCTGGACGTAGAATTAGAAACAGGCTTTGGGGAGCAACAGCTTAAATAAGCTATTCCTGAACAGATTAAAGGTTGGTCTATTCTACGAGATGATCTCAGCTCGGGGGAGAGCTCTTGAGGAAAGAAGAACTCTAAGGTTGGGAGGTTGGTCAATTTCAGAAGTGGTATGCACACTATTTTTCTAAGTAATTAAATTTAATAGTGATGGATAACAGTGAAAAGTGCTATGGTAATTATGTTGGGTGAAATTGATGTGTAATGAATTTCCTTACTTTTAATAGAGATGAATAGAAGAAATAGTACTCCTAACCTCTATATGGTAGTAGGAAAGAACACTAGGGAATACTGTCAACCAGAACCTCTAAACCATTAGATGGTCTAAATCTGGAGAAAGTGTAAATGCTTCCCTAGTACAATTAATATAACTTTAATCTGCTTCTGAAGTTAGAAATAGAAAAAAAATTCAGTCAAACCTAGGATCTACTAGGATTTGAAACATTAAAATTCTAGAAACATAATTCAAGGAAGAAACTAGCAGATGGTGATAAAACAAATTTAACTGTAGCTGATCAGTGCAGCCAGAAATTTTATTCTGGGCAAAGACAACATTATATCGAATAATTATATTAACACAAGAAAAGAACTCTGTTACCAAGCTAACAGTTAATATTCTACCTAATTTAAATTGAGCAATGCAAATTATAAAACTATAAGGATATGTGTAAATTTTATGCATATAGAAGTAGAATAAACTAGAATTTATTGCAAAGGAAAAAGAGGTCATGCAACTATTAAACTATCTTAGGTGTATACAAATGCTAACTAGAAGAATTTATAGAAGTGTATAGAGGAAGCCAATTATTCCAATCATTTCAAAATTTATTATAATAATACTCATGTCTAGAGTGTTACAACGAAAAAGAAAATATTTTGGGGAACAGTGGTATTTCAGAAATTTGCTAAAGAATTGTCAAAATCCGTAGGTATTAAGCATAAATAGTTTTTTGATAAATCATCTCTATTATAGTTCGACAAGTATTCAATTTTGGAGAGAATTCTCATTATATTACAGTAGAACATATGTAAACTTTGAACATGGAATAATGGTGTAGTAAGTGAAAATAATTTTTGAATGACTTGAGATGTTGGACAAACCAGAGTTTCCATACATTTTTCAGAAATCAATAGACTGTTGTATGTACATATAAAATCTATTGTTATATATACATATAAAATCTGCCCGATAAACATAGGGCTAAAAGGGGTAGTTACTAAACCTTAAAAACAAGGAGATAAACTAACTTAACCCTAGATTGCCATATTCCCAAATGAATAGACATAAAATATTGTAACAAAAAAAAAACAATCAAAGAAAAGATGAATGCAGAATATACATACACATATATATATATCCCTATTTCAGTTGAGTTTGACGCTCAATCATTATTTCCATAAAGACAAATATAAATATATAGCAAAGTTTAATAGAGTCGGGAAAGTCCATTCCAATATGTCATGACTAGAAAAATTGTACAACCACAAAACTCTCAAATGTTCATGGGAGCACTTCTACATTTTAAATACAATTGGACGAGTGGTAGTAGAGTATGCTAGAATGACAATTTAAAATCAGACTATGACAAGTTCGGGACAATCTTCAGAGTCGTTGAGCATGGAAAGCGAGACATGACCAACCTGTAAATGGAGCCATAGATTTGTTTAGTAGGAAAATATGATATTGTAGGGGAGTAACAAGGGATAGATGCCCAAAGAAAAATGAATAACAGAGAGTACCTGCAACCACAGAAGAAGTAGGAAATTCAGTAATGGCAGAGAAAAACAAAATTTGAGGTCGGGTACATTAACTCACAAATAAAAAAAACAAAAATTCTCTCAGCAGTTTACTTATGGGAATTGCTGGAGCTTAATCCCATTCTGGTCTCGCGTCCTCGAGCCAAGAAGGACGAATTATTGGACTTTCTGATGGACAACTAAAAGCATTATAATGAAATTTCGGAGCTCAATAGCCATAAGTGAAAGAGATACCAAAATGAATATACGAGGGTGTACTGTGATATAAACCTTTGTTCGAAACAACAAAATAAGAGCTATGCGATATGAATAGTAGTGATATGAAGCCATTATTAACATGAATAGGAATTTGAGAAGGAAGTAAGCAAAACAACAGAAGAAAACCCATTATAAAATTTTGAAGACGCGCTATTATATCGACGAAATCCAACCGCAAGGAATTTAATCACTGTAAAAGGAAAATTATTGGAGATTGCAACGTATCCAAACTAAATGGATGTAATAAAAAAATCAAAATTACCTGTATCGTAGCCAAGGCATCGCACCATGATAGCTAAACACGGTGTACATTATGGATCTACATCGTATCCATCGTGGTAAGAGCAGAGAACGTTACACGGGAAAGGAAAACCCTCAGAGAATAAGTAACAAGCAACACTATTGCGTTTAATAGAGATTGATGTTGAAGAACCCAAATCATATCCCACGCTACACCTGGTGACAATCGGTAGACTCTCTCATAGATCGAGACTGGTTTAACCAATGAAGGAAACCCTAAATTCATTTAACGATAAGGTACCATTGCAGATGGTTGCAATTACAATGAATGACAGTTAGGTGGGAAAAAAACAATAAACAACGACTGGTGTGGGCTCGAGGAACAGAACCGTAGCTTGACATTTTTGTATGTGTACAATTATAAATCAGTACGCCATAGCCAAGTAACGTATGTCACTAGATAGGATATCTACACCATGATCCAAATCGAAACATTAATATCGATTTGGACGCAAGAGAAAATTGACATATGTATGAGTAATTCACGATGTGAATGATATCAAAGCCAATGTCCATCCATATGTCATGGATAGGACTATGGATTTATGGTATGGTAAACACTTTGACTATTACAATTCGAGGGGTACAATAGTTATCATAATGTAGGTCATGAGCGACATGATAATTGAAGAATATCATTACATATTTAATATGAAGTCCAAGTTAAGTTACTTAATGTAAACTTAGTTAAAGTGACTAATGATCAATTGTACCAAATCGAGAATGAGGTGTATGTCCATAAAACAAAATTTCATTGAAAGTAAAATTAAGGGTGGAACTATACTTGTGACTGTAATATAAACCCATTTCATACCAATAAAGTTAGTAGTAGAAATGAATGGGCATGGTCTATATATATATATATATATATATATATATATATATATATCACATTGCGCAAGGAAATGGGATAAATAACATATAAATTATATATACCTAAGAGAGGTATCTATACCTTATCCTTTGCCATAATTATTATTGGAACTAAGATTGCATGAGGAAAAAAAAAAAAATTCGTATGGAGAGTAGGAGACGTTACATTGTATTTATGGGAAACAAAGCAAGAAAAAATTTAAAACTGGAAAACATATTAGTAAAGGAATCCTTGATTATATCCATTTTGATGTTTGGGGTCCATCTCCTACAACCTCATGTAGAGGATCATCATACTTTGTATCTATTATAGATGATTTCTCTAGAAAAGTATAGGTCTACATGTTAAAAAGAAAGTCTAATGTATTCACAGTTTTCAAGCAGTTTAGAGAATTAGTCGAAAACATCAGTGGAAGAACCATTAAATGTTTAAGAACTGACAATGGTGGTGAGTTTACTTCAAAGGAATTTGATAATTATTGCAAGGAAGTTGGGATCGAAAGAAATAGAACTATTGTATATAATCCTAAGCAAAATGGATATGGTGATGGGATTAAGGGATACAGGTTGTGGGATCCTACTACTCACAAGATCATCATTAACAAAGATGTTAAATTCAATGAATATTCACTTGATAATCCAAATGTAGATATTAAATCGAAATAGGAAAATCTACCTAATTTTCAGCATATTCAGTTTGAAACCAGTCCAAATACTGATGATAGTAAAGATGAACAAGTTTCAGATGAAGATCATGAAGAAGTTCCTACAGATAATGTTCAGAAAATTGTGGAAGAACTAGAAACATCTTTAAGAAGGTCCACGAAATCAGACATCCTCCTAAAAGGTGTGATGATTTTGTTACTTCAGTTGCTTTAACTGCTAATGATGATGAGCCTTTATGTTATCAGGAAGTTGTAGAAGGTTCTAATAGTGATAAGTGGAAAGAAGCTATGAAGGATGAGATGAAGGCATTAGACAAGAATGCCACATGGGACCTAGTAGAACTTCCTAAAGAAAGAAAATATATAGGATGTAAATGGGTTTACAAATTGAAAAGGAGTGTTGATGATAAAGAAAACAGGTACAAAGCGAGGTTGGTTGTGAAAGGTTTTTCACAGAAAGCAGGAATTGACTTTCATGAGATTTTTTCACCAGTTGTTAAAATTGTTTCCATTTGGATTGTCTTAGCATTAGTTGCTTTACTTGATTTAGAATTACAACAACTATATGTTAAGACTACATTCTTACATGGAGATTTAGATGAAGAGATTTATATGGAACAACCTAAAGGGTTTGTTCAAAATTGCAACAAGAAATTTGTCTGTAGGCTCAAGAAATCATTGTACGGTCTGAAGCAGTCGCCGAGACAATGGTACAAGAAAGTTGATTCTTTCATGATGAGTCAAAATTATATAAGAAGTGAATATGATCATTGTGTTTACTTTAAGAAATTATGTAATGGCATATTCATTATCTTAGTAGTATATGTTGACATTGTGCTTTATCAAGCAAAAACATAACTAAGATCAACAGGTTAAAGGCTTAGATGACTAGGACATTTGATATGAAATATCTAGGAGCAGCAAGATAGATTTTGGGCATGGATATTTTCAAAGACAGGAGCAATGGTAAGCTATGGTTATCACAATAGAAGTATATTGAGAAAATACTCTTAAGGTTTGGTATGAACAATGTGAAGCCAGTTTCAGTCCCTTTAGCTTCCCATTTTTATCTTTCTTCAAGTTTATGTCCTAATACAAACTAATAAAAGGAATATATGTCTCAAATACCATATGCCAATGCAGTAGGAAGTTTGATGTATGCGATGGTTTGTACACGACCATATATTTCACATGCAGTTGGGGTTGTTAGTAGGTATATGGAAAATCCAGGAAAAGAACACTAGGAAGCATTGAAATGGGTGCTTTGTTATTTGAGAGGCACAAGTGATTATTGTATCACTTATACCAGAAGTAGTGAATTTTTTTGCGGATATGTTGATTCTGATTTCGTAGATGATTTGGATGAGAGAAGGTCAACTTTAGGATATGTATTTACTCTTGCAGGTGGAGCTATTAGCTGGATGTAAAAGCTACAAAACATTGTTGCTTTATCCACTATAGAAGCATAATACATAGCTACTTCACATGCTTGAAAAGAAGCGGTTTGGTTGAAAGATTTGTTTGGTGATTTTGGTAGGTTGAAAGACAACAATAAGTTATTTTGTGATAGTCAAAGTGGAATTCACTCAACGTCCTATCATAGTAAATCAAAGAATATATCTATAAAGTACCATGTTGTAAGACATCTTATCACTGAACGGGGAGTCTCTCTTGAAAATGTGCATACAAAGGAAAACTTTGCAGACATGTTCACAAAACTAGTTTTATTAGAGAAGCTATGATGGTGTCTGGCTTCTCTTGGCTTGAAGTGAAAATGAAAAGAATAAATAGGAACGAGGCATCAGGATATTTGTTGTCAAGGTGGAGATTATTGAGATTTTCCATATTATTTTGGCACAAATATCTTGGATAATGCTACAATAGGTTTTGTTGCAAAATTGATGGCATCAAATCTTGAAGAGGAGATATTATATTCTGTTTTTTTGCGATAGGATGCAATTGAATTTATTATTCAATTTCTTCACTACATCTATAAATTGTAAGCCTTTAGAGGCAAAACATATGAGATATGAGGGATGAGGAAGAGGAAGTGCAGATGTGAGAAATCTGCCGATATAATCTTCTGTTGAATAATAAGAATGAAGATATCTCTGTTTGGTCAATGTAGCCAGATTGGTTGGTTGAACCACGTTAATTCTTGTCTTCATTTTTATGCTGTGTGTATGATTGTTTTTTATTTTTCCACTGTGTATACTAAACAATCTCGAATTTGGTTCATGTGTTATGGGAAATTTTTTTATAGTTATTGATATAATAAATGATATGGAATTTAAATTTCACACATAAATTTATTAGAGGTCACATTAACCACAAGGTCATTTCTTTTTTAATATTTCCCTCATACATTGATTTTGCAAAACAAAAATCATAAAAATTAGTTATGGGTTATTGATGCAAATTACAATGGCATTGAATATTTGTAAGTAATAAAAATTATGATTAGATTTGGATTTTAAAGAAAAGAAAAAAAATAGATATTCTAAATCAACAAAATGAGGTGATATATACTTCATGTTCACATATTTCATATGTACAAAGCCATGTAACATGGTTATAATATTGATATTTAATATTTTATTATTATTTTCATAATTTTCATTTTCCTATTGACAATAGATAATGTTGAACTCACGAGACTTTTTTTCAATATATATTTATAAAAATATACATAGTTAATAACTAAATTTAAATCTTTCAATAAATAACTAAAATTATATAAATTTTGTGAATATCATTGTAAATATGATGAATATATTTTCTTTATTTGGTACAAAATTATGATTATATAAATTTTGTCAATCTCATTGTAAATTTAATAGCTTTTAGGAGAGATTAGAACATTGCATTCCTTTTCATCTATATCATTTGTTTAGAATGGAAAAAAACACAACAATAAAATTATATCAATTATTTAGAATGAAAAAAAATTACAACAATAAATTTGTAGGGTCATTTTAAATGGGAGGAAATATAATGAAAATATGGGGTTCCAAATATTTTGGACACAATTTTAAATCTGAATTTCCTTCTCTTGGAATAAATGAAATTGTGAATTTATTCTATCTTTTAAATTTATATTTGTCTATTTAAACTATATGTAGAACTTAACAGTGATCACACAAAAGTATTATCATTGAAATAAATCAAAATAGATCTTCCACCATCAAAATTGACATTAATTATATAACAATGATTTTGAAATAATGTCACATATCCATAGGAGTATGTCAATATTATTATTTTTCTTATTTTTTTTTTCTATAATTCGATTAATCACATATAAATTTTACAAAAAGGGGAGAATATGTGTTTATTATCCAAATCATATCATAATATTGTTTGTCATCTATATCGATGTATTTAGAGCGAAAAATTGGATTAATCAACTCATGGGACCATTTTTACCAGTGGGACCCAATTTGGCTAAAATGGTCTAAAACCTTCCGAGAGCATTTTGAGGCATCAAACCAGATTTTTTTGGGTAATAATTTAAATATCAATAATTATTAGGTGAATGGTATAAATTAACTTATATGGAATATTATACACCACTCATAAATACATCAACTATTTATATTTTTCTGCAAATTACATTGTTTTTTGTTTTTATAACCCACCATGTGTCATGTCCCTAAAATTCACCAACAATTTTTTTTTTTTTTTTCAACTGTGAATGTTATTAGGAACTACACTTGTACTAATATTGTATTTTGGTTTTTTCATGGTGTGAAACTTCTCTCTTTTACTGAACACATCTTTTTTTTTCAATTTATGGTTTTATTAACCTTTATATTTAAAGGCATCGATTACCATTACAATACCAAGCACTTACCATGATATGTTTTGTCAATATTCCAATACCACTACTCATGATATAAGATGATGTGTATTCACTTATCACTTACTTGACCTTAGTTCATGTTTGAAGTACATATCATATGTGCATATAAACCTATTGGTTGTATTATGGTTTCATTTATTTTTCACATGGCAATTTATATATCAACCAGATTCAATTGTCGGTCGTCTTATTGTAACTACTACATCTCAACTTGGTTTCGTTGATAATTATAAGGGTTCGAGTGTATAAATGAGCATCGCCACGGGACCAGTACTTTTCTACTCTTATTTATTCTCTGTTTAATGTTACATTTTTTTAAATGGTACTTCGTTCACTCCTCGGAGGGTTGCAGTGTATCACTGGCATGTTTCATTTATGAGGATTAAATTATGTGTTGTTTTTCATGGACTTTCGTATGAATGTTGATGTGAATGGGTACTATGGAACCGATTTGTAAATCTTATCGCTCGTACTGCAATGATCTTGTTCTTTTCGAGGTCATCCCTGGCACGTTTCATTTATGAGGATTAAATTATGCATTGTTTTTCATGGACTTTCGTATGTCTGTTGATGTGAATGGGTACTATGGAATCGATTTGTAATTCTTATCGCTCGTACTGCAACGATCTTGTTCTTTTATAGGTCCTTTCTCACTGGCCTTGTCCTGGTTTGGGCATCGCTCTCCACGTGAACGGTGGATATCTGCAATGAGTTAGGGTTTGGTTCAATTATATAATTCAATTTTTCACTCTGCAACTTTCATTTGTCACTTTGTATATTTTTTCCTTAGAGAATGCCGAGGTCTCTCGTCTCCTCTTCTGCGTTTTACTTTGCTATCGAGCGTGATCTTACATGAATTGGTGTAGGCATCCCAATGCTGAGAGTTTAATCGTTTTAGGTAACTTCGCGTTATACCCTTTTGATATTCATTTAATTTTAAGTCCTCCTTAGGACTTGTATAGCGATGTAGTATACTCTTCCTTTTTAATTTGTGTTTACGCCGATATGTTGGCGTTCACGTTTCTCTCCATATCGGCTATTGATGAAATGTTAGGTAGATTGATAATCTCTTGTATTATATCTCGGTGTGACTTCTACTTTGGTTGAGGACTTCTGTTTACAGGTGTTGCATTAACACCGAATTGAAATTTCTATGATGTTTCATTATTTTTTTGAGTCAACCTATATTAGACCTTCGTTTTTCTCCCTGTGTCTGTAGAGCGACCACATACAGTTGCCGACTACTACTCGTATAGGGTTTTAAACGAAATTTCCCAGCGTCACCGCTTTAGCATTTACTAGAAATTCGTTTTTTTTTTCATTCTGGTGTCATTTCCACACCTAAGTCGACGTGTGCTAAGTAATCATCTCATTTTGGCCTTGCTGACCCTATCACGAGGTTATGAGGTTAATCTTAAAACTTACCTCCAGTCTTGATTTTCGTTTCGTTTCTTGTAATGCATCCAAGTGTATCCTTGACGTTGTCGGAATATATGCAGATGGTTTGTTTTCAATACGCATAGCTCTCGTGCACAGTGTATAGTCCCACTTCTGAGGTAATAAATTGCAAAATTGTTGATTCATAGATGGTGTTATTTCTACGTGGTTTATATATCTAATTCTTCTAAGTTGCTCGTAGAAGATTCTTAGGAGGTATTTTCTTCTTCCTACTATCTTTGGGTAAGTCGAAACCTGCTTAGCTCTCATAACTTCTGATATACGTCTATGTCAAATTGTATTGATACATATTTACTTATTTCCCTCAATGCTTTTGCAGGTACGTTATTTACCCCGTGAATAAATCTTTGAGGATGACATACGTATCTTTGCTATGGAACCATTATAACGATTTTCTTCTCATTTGGCACAGGTCGGTGTCTAATTTCCTGTTGGAATGATTTTTGTCTCAATTTATTATTTAGCTTGGTTCACAGATTCCCATAGGGATGGACCATCCTTTTATTCTCAATTGACTTCTCTGAGATAATAACACGGAATATTGGTAGTTTAGACACCGAGTTATAGGGATTTTTCACTAACATAATTCTCTGACTTAGATTCATTTATAAGTATTGTCCAACAATGTACAATTACTCTGGACTTTTTATTTATTTTTATTTTTGTACACAGATACATATAAGGATTAATAAACTATCAGATGAATGTTTTTTGTGCTTATGCTGTGGAAAGTATACGATGATATTCATTGATTTTATTTTTATGAATATCTCAGCCCACTAGTTCAATTGGGTGTTAATTTAGATGATTCCTATTCTACAATACTTTACTTTGGACTCTCTGTATTATTCATGTTTTCTTTCTTTCTTGAATTAAGTTAGTCCATTCCTCTCTATATATATATATATATATATATATATATATAATCGACCATGGCTTCCTGACATGATAATAAAATAACTTACTCTGGAATTATTTTTTAGCCTTCATCGGTGCTTCTGCATGTACATGATTGTGTAAAATGCTATCTCCACTGAGCAGAGATTTTAATTTTCCTAAGTTTTTATTTAAATCCCACACCGACATACTTGTTTTCTGTCTTGTACAAAATTTACAGCGGCTTCTATCCTTGTATAAGAGGGTTAATCAAATTTTATTAATGATTACTTTGGCTATGTTCTTATTCACCTCATAGTTCTAGAGTTTGACTAGTAGTCCTGTTTTTTGCAATTCCTCTAACACTAATTGCTAAAGTGACAGTGCAACATTTCAGCTAGTTAGTCTTACCAAAAGCAAACATAGATTTATAATAGACTTTTTCTGTCCAAATTATCATTAATTGATCATATGTATTTCTGGTTAATTTTATTTTTCTGCAGCTAAGTAATAAAATTGGCTACATGCAATGCAGTGCCCATAGCTAACCAGAGACTAATATTTCCTACTCACTTTATTCCACTCTTAATTCTAAATAATATTTTTGTGTACATACAGGTACATATCTATGTATAACTTATCACAGTTTTCCAAAGCTTACTACAGTAGCTAATACATGTTTAACTCTTTTTTTTTTCCATTTGTTTGCTGAATTACCATTTATTACAGAAGCAGATTAAAGTTACTTTAACTATGGTAGGGAAGCATTTACACTTTCTCCAGATTTAAACCATCAAATGGTTTAGAGGTTCTGGTTGATAGTATTCCATAGTGTTCTTTCCTACTACCATACAGAAGTTAGGAGAATTATTTCTTCTATTTAACTCTGTTGAAAGTAGGGAAATTCATTGCACATCACTTTAACTCAACATAATTACCATAGTATTTTTCACTACTATCCCACTATATCAAAATTAATTACTCAGCAAAACAGTGTGTATACCTCTTCTTGCAATTGACCAACCTCCCAACCTTAGAGTTCTTCTGTCCTCAAGAACTCACCCCCGAGCTGAGATAATCTCCTAGAACAGATCAACCCCCAATCTGTTCTGGAGTAGCTTATTTAAGCTTATGCTCCCCAAAGCCTGTTTCCAATTTTGCGTCCAGAATTACAGGATGCTTTTCTTCCTGTTTGCCTAGGATTCCCTTATTTAGGGACTTTTAAAGGTGCTTTTGGTTTGTTTTCAGCTTTTTACCTCTTCCCAACTACTCTCCACCTCATTGGGGAAAAACTAGATTTTTCCTTAAAAATCTAATTTGGAAATAAATTCTTTCAAGCTTTTTGAAATATTTTTGGGGAAAGTATTTTCCTCTTTCCATCCTCATGGATTTAGCAAGTGATCTCATAATTCTCATTTGGTCAATCTACACATAATTATTTTATTTAATTTCCATAATTAAATACTTAATTACATCGACAAAATACTTATCTGTTGGGGTTCATTCCCCTTTGGATTAAAGTTCAAATGTCTAGCTTGCAGTAACCATAAACTAGGGGTGTTACATATTCCCCCTCTAAAAACAAACACCATCCTCGGTGTTGATAACTAACTACTAGAGCTCATTTTTCAAATAAAGATGGATATTTTTCCATCATTTCAGCTTCTCTTTCTCAGGTAGCTTCTTCAGCAGTAAAGTGCTTCCATTGCACCTTTACTCTTGCTACTGTTTGATTCCTCAATTCAATTTCTTCCCGCTCAAATTTTTGAAGCGGATCTAGAAGGAACTCCCCTTCTGGTTCTACCTGTATCACATTCCAATCAACAATGTGAGAAGCATCGTGTATATATCTTTTTAATAAGGAAACATGAAATACATCATGAACTTTAACATGGGGCGGTAGGGCCAGCTTGTAAGCCATAGGTCCGACCCTCTCTAACACCTCAAAAGGCCCACAATATCTAGGAGCCAATTTTGCACAACTTACAGCATGAAGTGTGCTCTTTTTGGGTTTAATATGCAAATACACTTGATCACCCACTTTAAACTCTCGATGTACCCTCTTCTTATCAGCATAATTTTTCTGGTGGTCCTAAGCTGTCTTAATGTTTCTCTGTATTTGTTTGACAATCCTTCCCATTTCTAATAAAGTATCTGGCCCTAAAACTAGTTTATCTTCAGGTTGGCTCCAACTTAAAGCAGTACGACACTTCCTTCCATAAAGTGCCTCAAACGGGCTCATTTTGATGGAGGATTTATAGCTATTGTTATAAGCAAATTCAGCCAAGTTAAAATAGTCTTCCCATTTTGATGGTCTACCAATCACATACATTCTCAGCATATCCTCCAAGATCTGATTTGTTCTTTCTGTTTGACCATCCATCTAAGGGTGATATGCGGTACTAAAATTGAGTTTAGTGCCCATGCCCCCAAACAGAACTTTCCAAAAGACAGCTGTGAACTTAGCATCTCTATCTGAAATAATTACTCTTGGAACCCCATGTAGCCTTACTATTTATTTTAAAAACACATCTGCTACTTGAGCTGTCCCAAAAGTATTTTTTACGGGTATAAAGTGTGCAGCCTTTGTTAAAGTGTCTACCACTACCATCACTAATTCATGTTGGTATTTTGTCTTGGGCAACCCAGTGATAAAATCTATCGAAACAATGCCGCATTTCCATTCTGCAACTGGTAAGGGATTTAGTAGACCAGCTGGATGTTGGTGTTCAACATTGACTAGTTGACATTCCATGCACCTAGCTAAATATTCTGCTACATCCCTTTTCATTCGTGGCCAAAATAATTTATTTTTCAAGGCTGTAAGCATTTTCTGATATCCTGGATGTCCTTCATAGGGGTGTTTATGGTATTCATCTAGGACCTCTCTTTTCAAAGATTCTATAGTGGGGATATACAATCTATTTTTATAGAAGATCAGCCCTTGCTGGTTTTGGGTGTATTCAACCATTTCCTTCTTTAGTATTTTCATTTGTAGATTCTCATAATTTGGATCCTGGTCTGCTACCTTTTTCACTAGTTCTTCTAAATCAAAATTAGCACTGCTTCCAATGCTATTGATGTTTTGGCAAGAATTTATGCTCAGTGCATCAACAATTTTGTTTTCTTTCCCTTTGATATGTTTTATTTCCATATTAAATTCACTCAGAAAGGACAACCATCTGACTTGTCGAGCATTCAAATCAGTTTGGGAAAAAAAGTATTTAAGACTAATATGATCAGTCATCAGTGTAAATCTCTTTCCAAGAAGATAGTGTCGCCACATCTTCAAGGCATGAATTACAGTAGCCAATTCCAAATCATATGCACTATAGTTCTATTCATGTGTCTTAAGTTTCCTAGACTCATATGCAATTACAGAATTTTCTTGCAACAAAACTCCTCCCAACCCCTCTCTACAGGCATCGGTACATACCACAAATTCTTTATGAGGATATGCAATCTTCAGTATAGGGGTTGTAGTGAGTTTTAGTTTTAATTGTTCAAAACTGTTCTGGCATTTTCCAGTCCAATCAAATTTGACACCTTTTATTTGTAATGAAGATATGGGATATGCTATTGTAGCAAATCTTTCCACAAATCTGCGATAATAACTTGCAATGCCCATAAATGATCTCACTGCTGAAACATCAGTTGGCACCGACCGTTCTCTAACAGCCTTTATCTTTTCAGGGTCAACAACCAACCCTTGATCAAAAATAATATGTCCCAAGTATTGGATCTTGTCTTTATAGAATTCACATTTACTGAACTTGGCATTTAACTGGTTTTCTTTCAAAGTTTGTAACACTATCCTTAAGTGCTCTTTGTGCTCCTCTTCACTTTTGGAATAAACTAAAATATCGTCTATGAACACTAGTGCGAATTTATCCAAGTACTTGTTCAAAAAACTGTTCATTAAGCACATAAAGGTGGCAGGGGCATTTTTCAAACCAAAAGGTAGGACTACAAATTCGTAGTGACCATAACTGGTTTGAAAAGATATTTTACTAATGTCTTCTTCCTTAATTCGGAGCTGGTGATAACTAGTCCTTAAATCAATCTTAGAAAATACATAATCTCCTCTTCCCTGATAAAAAAGATCATCAATTCGGGGCAAAGGGTATCTGTTTTTAATTGTAAACTGATTCAGCTGGTGATAGTCCATGCACGTTCTAAAGGTTCCATCTTTCTTTTTCACAAACAACACCAGTGCTCCCCAAGGAGATACACTCGGTCTGATATAACCTTTATCCAGCAATTCTTGCAATTGAATTTTCAATTCCATGAGTTCAGGGGTACTCATTCGATAAGGGGCTCTGGAGACAGGTGTTTCTCCAGGCACCAAATCAATTTGAAAAGTGAATCTCTCTTTTATGGGGAAGATGAGCAATCTCATCTGGAAAAACTTCCTTAAATTCTCTTACCACTGGCAAAGCGTCCAGCAGATTCTCTTCCGGTTGTTGTCCTAATTCCTGAACATGTACAGCATATACTTGATAACCCTTCCTAGTTGTTCTCTTTAATTGCAGAGCTGATATTTGTCTTACATAAATTGGTTTTGGTTTTCCTTTGAGGATAAAGGGTCTCCCTTCTTCATCTATGCAATGTAAAGTTTTATCCCAACAGTTCATCATAGCCTTTCTCTTTTCTAACCAGTCCATTCCTATCAACAAGTCATATGACCCTAAGGGCAGAATGCTTAAGTTTACTTCTATCTGAACATCATTCAATTTAAGTGTTGTTTAAGGTAGCTTATGAGTTAATTTTCTCTTGGTGCCAGTGGCTAGCTGGACCAACCAAGACTGCTGAAATTTTTAAGTTTTGAGATTGCATTTCTCTACAATTTGTGGACTAATGTAACTCAAAGAAGCACTTGGATCAATTTAAACTGCGATAGATTGGTTAGCAATCTTACCTTCCATTTCGACCATAGTAGCCTAATGTTTTTCTTGTCGGTTTTCCAATGCTACACTGATAGTGTGTATATTTCTTGCTATGTCATTCACTGTGGTAGCTTCTCGATCCCTCACAATAATTTGAACATTTCGATGGGGACAATCCCTCAACAGATGAGGTTCTCCACAACCTTGAAATTTCAATGGTTCCCACATTTTGACTGCTCCCTCCTTCTTATTGTCTTCATCTCTTTGTTTTGAACCCACTTGGGATTGAGCAGTTTGACTTTCCTTGGGTTTGTTAAATTTCTTCCGCTGATGATCCCTGCAAAAGTTCTTCAAATAAGCTGGTTTTTGTTTCTTTCATTTGAACTCACCCTTCTTTACCCAGCTTTTCCCATGCTCACCCTTTCCTTTAAACTGCTGGTAGCATAATCTAGCTTTCCTCACTGCTTCGTCCATATTTTTTGGATTATCAAATTCTATTTTCTCCTTGTACACTGCAGGCAAACAGTTCAAAAACCTTTGTACCTTTTCCTTCTCTTCACGAATATAAGGAACATACCTTAACATATTTGTAAACTTGGTGACAAACTCATCTATGGTGAGCTTTACCAGTCTGAGTTCATGGAACTCCTTTGCTTTATCATCGTAATAACATTCATTCAAATAGCGGTTCTTAAATTTGACTTGGAAATCTTCCCAAGTCACTGTCTTTTCATCAATGGCATGGACCATTTTCGTCTCCTCCCACCACAGAGTAGCCTTACCCTGTAATTGATAAACAACTAGTCTAGCCTTCGGATTACTTTCATATTCATAGACTTGGAAATATTTAATCATATTCAACAACCAAGCCTCATCATCTTCCTTCTTCTCCCCGTCATAAGAGGGAGGTTTGATCTTTCAGAATTATCCCTGTGATTACTTTCTCTGTTCAGACTGATGTCTAGTAGTGTCATATTCCTCAAAGTCATCAGAAAAATTTCCCTTCTTCCTCTTTCTGAAACCTTCACCTTCCTGGCTGTTCCGTGAAGTCAATTCTCTGATGAGCTTTTCTTGCTCCTCACTAGCTAATGACAGTCTGTCATTCTGGCTTCTTAGCTCAGCCATTTCTCGTTGCAAACTATGCAACATGACCATCATCGGAGCATTGGGATCTGGTGTATTATCTTCATCACGTAGATCAACATAAATTTCATCACTTCCAACCATTGGAATTTTCTGTTTCAGAACCACACTGTACACTACACAACACATATCAGTAAGAAATTTTTTTTTCCAACAAAAAATAATCTATACAGTGAGCACCACAATGAAAGCCCAGTTTTTGCTAACGTGGGCCTTGATACCATTTGTGATGTCCCTCAAATTCACCAACAAATTTTTTTTTTTTTTCATCTGTATATGTTATTAGGAACTGCACTTGTACTACTATTGTATATTGGTTTTGTCATGGTGTGACACTTCTCTCTTTTACTGAACACATTTTTTTTTTTCAATTTATGGTTTTATTAACCTTTATATTTAAAGGCACGGATTACCATTATAATACCAAGCACTTACCATGATATATTTTGTCAATATTCCAATACCACTACGCATGATATAAGACGATGTGTATTCACTTATCACTTACTTGACCTTAGTTCATGTTTGAAGTACATATCATATCCGCATATAAACCTATTGGTTGTATTATGGTTACATTTATTTTTCACATGACAATTTATATATCAACCAGATTCAATTTTCGGTCATCTTATTATAACTACTACGTCTCAACTTGGTTTCGTTGATAATTATAAGGATTTGAGTCTATAAATGAGCATCGCCACGGGACTAGTACTTGTCTGCTCTTATTTATTCTCTATTTAATGTTACGTCTTTTTAAATGGTACTTCGTTCACTCCTCGGAGGGTTGCATTGTATCCTTGGCATGTTTCATTTATGAGGATTAAATTATGTGTTGTTTTTCAAGGACTTTCGTATGGATGTTGATATGAATGGGTACTATGGAATCGATTTGTAAATCTTATCGCTCGTACTGCAACGATCTTGTTCTTTTCGAGGTCATCCCTGGCACGTTTCATTTATGAGGATTAAATTATGTGTTGTTTTTCATGGAATTTCGTATGGTTGTTGATGTGAATGCGTACTATGGAATCGATTTGTAAATCTTATCACTCATACTGCAACGATCTTGTTCTTTTCGAGGTCCTTTCTCACTAGCCTTGTCCTAGTTTGGGCATCGCTCTCCACGTGGACGGTGGATATCCATGATGAGTTAGGGTTTGGTTCAATTATAAAATTAAATTTTTCACTCTGCAACTTTCATTTGTCACTTTGTATATTTTTTCCTCAGAGAACGTCGAGATCTCTCATCTCCTCTACTGCGTTTTACTTTGCTATCCGGTGTGCTCTTACATGAATTGGTGTAGGCATCCCAGTGCCGAGAGTTTAATTGTTCCAGGTAACTTCGCATTATACCCTTTTGATCTTCATTTAACGTTAAGTCCTCCTCAGGACTTGTATAGCGATGCAATATACTCTTCCTTTTTAATTTGTGTTTACGCTGATATGTTGGCGTTCACGTTTCTCTCCATATCGGCTATTGATGAAATGTTAGGTAGATAGATAATCTCTTGTATTATATCTCGGCCTGCCTTCTACTTTGGTTGAGTACTTCTGTTTATAGGCGTCGCATTAACACCGAATTGAAATTTCTTTTATGTTTCATGATTTTTTTGAGTCAACGTATATTAGACCTTCATTTTTCTTCCTGTGTCTGTAGAGAGACTACATACAGTTGTTGACTACTATTCGTATAGGGTTTTAAACGAAATTTCCCAGCGTCGCTGCTTTAGCATTTACTAGAAATTCATTTTTTTTTTCATTCTAGTGTCATTTCCATACCCAAGTCGACGTGTGCTAAGTAATCGTCTTAGTTTGGCGTTACTGACCCTATCACGAGGTTATGAGGTTCATCTTAAAACTTACCTCTAGTCGTGATTTTCGTTTCGTTTCTTGTAATGCATCCAAGCGTATCCTTGACGTTGTCGTAATATATGGAGATGGTTTTTTTTCAATACACATATCTCTCCTGCGCAGTGTATAGTCCCGCTTCTGAGGTAATAAATTGCAAAATTGTTGAATCATAGTATGGTTTGATTTCTACGCGGTTTATATATCTAATTCTTCTCAGTTGCTCACAGAAGATTCTTAGGACGAATTTTCTTCTTTCTATTGTCTTTGGGTAAGTTGAAACTTGCTTGGCTCTAATAACTTCTTATATACATATATGTCAAATTGTATTCATACATATTTACTTATTTCCCTCAATGATTTTGGAGGTACATTATTTATCCCGTGAATAAATTTTTGAGGACGACGCATGTATCTTTTCTATGGAACCATTATAACAGTTTGCTTCTCGTTCATCACAGGTCAGCGTCTAATTTTCTGTTGGAAATGATTTTTTCTTCAATTTCTTATTTAGCTTGGTTCACAGATTCCCATAGGGATGGACCATCCTTTTATTCTCAGTCGACTTCTCTGAGATGATAACACGGAATATTGGTGGTTTAGACACCAAGTTATAGGGATTTTTCCCTAACAGAATTCTGTGACTCAGATTCATTTATAAGTATTGTCCAGCAATGTATAATTACTCTGGACTTTTTATTTATTTTTATTTTTCTACACAGATACATATAAGGATTAATAAACTATCAAATGAATTTTGTTTGTGCTTATGTTGTGGAAAGTATACGACCATATTCATTGATTTTATTTTTATGAATATCTCAGCCCACTAGTTCAATTGGGTGTTAATTTAGATGACTCCTATTCTACAATACTTTACTTCAGACTCTCTATACTATTCATGTTTTCTTTCTTTCTTGAATTAATTTAGTCTGTTCCTATATATATATATATATATATATATATATATATATATAATCGACCATGGCTTCCTGACATGATAATAAAATAAGTTACTCTTGAATTATTTTTCAGCCTTCATCGGTGCTTCTGCATGTACATGATTGTCTAAAATGCTATCTCCACTGAGCAGAGATTCTAACTTTCCTAAGTTTTTATTTAAATCCCATAGGGACATACTTGTTTTCTCTGTTGTACAGAATTTACATTGGCTTCTATCCTTGTATAAGAGGGTTAATCAAATTTTATTAATGATTACTTTAGCTATGTTCTTATTCACCTCATAGTTCTCGAGTTTGCCTAGTATTCCTGTTTTTTGCAATTCCTCTAACACTAACTGTTAAATTGATAGTGCAACATTTCAGCTAGTTAGTCTTACCAAAAGAAAACATAGATTTATAATAGACTTTTTATGTCCTAATTATCATTAATTTATCATATGTATTTCTGGTTAATTTTATTTTTCTGGAGCTGAGTAATAAAATTGGCTACATGCAATGTAGTGCCCATAGCTAACCAGAGACTAATATTTCCTACTCAGTCTATTTCACTCCTAAGTCTAAATAATATTTCTGTGTACATACAGGTACATATCTACGTATAACTTATCATAGTTTTCCAAAGCTTACTACAGTAGCTAATACATGTTTTTTTTCCATTTGTTTTCTAAATGACCATTTATTACAGAAGCAGATTAAAGTTACTTTAACTATGGTAGGGAAGCATTTACACTTTCTCCAGATTTAAACCATCAAATGGTTTAAAGGTTCTGGTTGACAGTATTCCCTAGTGTTCTTTCCAAATACCATACAGAAGTTAGGAGAATTATTTCTTCTATTGAACTCTGTTAAAAGTAGGGAAATTCATTGCACATCACTTTAACTCAACATAATTACCATAGTATTTTTCACTACTATCCCCCTATATCAAAATTAATTACTCAGCAAAACAGTGTGCATACCTCTTCTTGCAATTGACCAACCTCCCAACCTTAGAGTTCTTCTGTCCTCAAGAAGTCACCTCCGAGCTAAGATCATCTCCTAGAATAGATCAACCCCCAATCTATTCTGGAGTAGCTTATTTAAGCTTATGCTCCCCAAATCTTGTTTCCAATTTTGCGTCCAGAATTATAGGATGATTTTCTTCCTGTTTGCCTAGAATTCCCTTATTTAGGGACTTTTAAAGTGCTTTCTGTTTTTTTATGAGCTTTTTACCTCTTCCCAACTACTCTCCACCTCATTGGGGAAAAACTATACTTTTCCTCAAAAATCTAATTTGGAAATAAATTCTTTCAAGGATTTTTGAAAGATTTTTGGGGAAAGTATTTTCCTCTTTCCATCCTCATGGATTTAGCAAGTGATCTCATAATTCTTGTTTGGTAAATCTACACAAATTTTTTTTATTTAATTTCCATAATTAAGCACTTAATTACATCCACAAAATTCTTATTCATTGGGATCCATTCCCCTTTGGATTAAAGTTCAAATGTTTAGCTTGCAGTACCATAAACTAGGGGTGTTACACCATGATTTGAAATTTTATTCTCATTCTTTACATATTACTTAATAATAAGATGATCATGAGATACACTAAGTAGGCTTTCAAAATTTCCTTTTAATTAAAATTTATTAATTAAAAAAAGTCATAAACAAATGCTATATGAAATGAGTTAATTTTTTCATGGTATTGTAGTTAATAATTTTACTCCATATATTTTGAAATATATGTGTGTTTTTAATTTATATATTATATTGTTATTAATATTTCCTATTATTAATAATAATTTAAAATAAAATTATAATATAGTTGGTTTTTATGATTTTTTTAAATGTATAATGTATTAAGAATTTGATGTAGATTGATATATGTCAAGACTTATCAACAATTTAATCTATGTAACTCAGCTAGTTTTGTGTAATATATTATAATGAAATGAATAGTAAATTAATTGCAACTTTGTCTAGAAAATTGACTTATCTATATTAAATACTTTAAAAATATAAATTTTTTTTAAAACCATTTGTAGTAAAATATCAACATTTAATTAAATTTAAATAAAGTTGATTTTTCAAGTTTCATAAAAATTATATTCCAAGATATTCGCATTCATCTTATTGAGGGATTAAAATTCAACAACCCTTATCCCTTTCACGGTTTTCAAACCCACATTAAAAGGGTAATTCAAATAACATTATAATTATAATTATAATTATAATTATAATTATAATTATAATTATAATTATAATTATATATATATATATATATATATATATATATATATATATATATTACCTGGTATCTATGAAGGATAACAACTATTACAAAATGTGAAAAAGTGTTAATGTCTTCAACAAATCATTAATTTCATTTATGAAGCATATTACAAAATGTCGAAAAAGTGTTAATTGTTTTAACAAATCATCAATTTCATTTTTAACCTGTCTTAACAATATTATTACTGTTTTTCTACATATGGATTTAATAATGTATTTTTCTCTTAATCATTATTAATTTAACATTAAGTAGGGCAAAATGTAATATTTAACATTTTAAAAAAAAAAATATTAAAATTAAAAAAATATTTTGTTAACAATTAATTACACTAAAAAATAATAATAATTAGATCTCTAATTTCATACTTGGAACAATTAATTACACTAAAAAAATAATAATAATTGGATCTCTAATTTCATACTTGGTACAATCTATCTCACGTATCCTCATACTTGGTACCATCTATCTCATGTCACCGATCAATGAATCACATTATTGTATGCCAAAAATGACAAGTTATGATCTAGTGCAGAATGTGAGGGGAAATAAGATAACAAAAAAGTTATTCGTCATCCTTCATTTCTCAGCACCTGAAAAATATTAATCCATTTTCTTCAGGAAACCAATGTCTGAAGTATATTCATGTTCTCGAAATGTCTTTGAAACTAGATCGTAGAGGATTATAAGGTATTAGATAAACCCTCTTTAGAAAAACAAGAGTATTGAAATTTTCGAAATTGCATTTTCATAACATTTTTGACAACTTAAAAAAATGTTTTCTTTTATAATTTCAGAAGTTCGAAAAACAAAACTTTTTTATGCAATGTAAAAGGACCAATATTTAAATATAAAGATCATTTGGATTTCTGAACAAAAAATTTTGTACAAATGGACGTCTTGTTTCAATAGATTTTTCAGGGAAATTATAAGATAGAGGATATCTCATACATTTATTTGCTATTTAAAATTACAAAAATAAGTAGTTGTTAACATATTATAGTTATGGTGAGTAATTTTGAGCACGTTAACGCAAAAGTGATGTATGAATTGTTTTGAAAAGTAATTATTCATCCAAATGTAAGTATAAATCTACATTTTTATATATTGCTTATTTTTCTCGATACATATTTCATATATATTTTTAGTATTTATCTATGTATGGATTGTAAATAGAGTAGTGTTAGCATAGATGCAAATTTATGAGTTATGTTCTCTTTTTTTAATTTCTTTACCGAGAGTTTATGTATACAAATATTACATATTTGTGGTTCTTGTAGAAAAAATTGTATGTGTGTCTATAGGGTAGGCATGTTGCTACATTGAATACTAATTATTTAATTTTGGCATCTAAAAATTAAATTATATCTATTATTATTGGTTTTGATATATCTATAATGTGATATTGAAACTAAGTACAACATAAAATAAATAACATAACAAGATATTTGCGTATCCCACATTCTAACTATTACTTGAAATAAGCTTCAAAGGTAATCTTGAATAACTCATGTCTATGAATTTCTATTTCGATTCATGTGTTGTCAGAAATTTTTATGGTTACTGTAAATGAGATGGAATTTAAATTTTATACATAAATTTATTAGATACACCATTAGCCACAAAGTCATTTCCTTTTTAATATTTTTCTCACTGGCTCTTCAAAAAATCATAATCATTAGTTATCGGATATTGATTGAAATTGTAATGGCATTGAAGATATATTAGCAATAGAAATATATGGTTAGATGAGGATTTTAAGGAAAAAATAATAGAAATTAGAAATCAAGGAAATGAGGTAATATGTACATCAATTTCACATATTTCATATGTATAAAAGCATGTAATATAATTATTATTTTCAGAATGCTCGTTAGCCTATTTACAAGAGATTATATTAAATTCATGACATCTTTCTTATGGCAATATATACTTAGAAAAGTACACATAGTTAATAACTAAATGTAAAACTCTCAAACTCAAAAATTCACTAAATATATATATATTCTCCAATGTCATTGTAAATATGATACATATATTTTCTTTATTTGATACAAAATTGTGTGAAATATTTCTTAGGAGGGATTAGAACATTAAATTCCTTTTCATTATATATATATATGAATTCGTTAGAGTGGAAAAAAATACAACTGGCTGGTCTAATTGTGAAAATAACATTTTAATTGGGACTTGGATTGCAATAATTATGATATTATTTATTGTCATGGTATAAGGAAGATGTAACATCAATGTCTCATTTCTAATGTATATGGGACTAGCCACATGTGAAATTTATTGTATTACAATTTCACCATCCTCACAAAAAGTACGATACTTTGTAGAATCTATTTGGCATAAACTTTTATTTTATCCCCTAAATTAATATTTGTGTAACCGTTGGTTTAATTCTTAATTATTGGTTAAGCTCTATTTTCATTAAGACTATGAAACATTTTTTTATTTATTATATTTTTGAAATTAATAATATCATGAACAGAAATGAAATTTGGTAAATTAAATTGGTTATGGAAATGGTTCCATAAAGTGAAAGACTGATGTTAAAATAATTCAAGGTTATGATTTAGTTGAACAGAATCAGTTCAAACAGTTGCCCCACCTCTAGGGATAAAAGGCTGATCCCAGTGAGGTGGGGGGGTTCTATTGGATAACTAGAGAAAGGAAAAAATTGTGAAGATGATTCCTGGACTAGTGTGAACTAATGGAATACTTCAAATTTCTCTAATTTTTGGAATTGGAGAGTGGATTAGATTGCCCCGAAGTCTTTTCCAGAGAATTATGTCAACCATTGAAGCTCAGACTTGGAGCACGGGGGAGAGTGAGGATGTAATTGCCTCACTCATGGTAGGGAGGAACCACATCAATCCATATATTGAATTACATATAAGTATAACACTGCTCTTTTATTTAAATGATGAAAAGGAACATAGGAAATTAATATATGTAGGATGAAGAAACTAAAATAGGTGCATAATTGTATTTTATGTGAAGGTTTATCATTTTCTGTTAGTAAAAGACTTGTATTTTCTGTAAGGAATAATTTATCGTTTCTGGGAATATTTATAATTCTGTTGAAGGAAATATTTACAATTTATTTGACTGAAGAAGATTTATATTTATTTTGATTTTCTATTTTCTGATTAGGAAGAAAATAACCTATGAGGAAAATTAAATGCTATGGGAAATTAAGTATACAGAGAGTTGTTACCACAGAGTTCTCGGAAGAAAAATCTATGAGGGTCGCTCGTTGTTTTCTATAATATTCCATGGACAGAAATGGTTCAGTCATAAGAATAATAAAATAATACAAAAACCTTTGTAAGAAAAGAACCTGTTTTGTGCAAACGGAAAGTAAAGAAATTACATAGACACAAAAAGTGTATGATAGTATAAGACTAATGAAAGAAAAATATAGATATCAATTTCGATGGAAAATAAAACTTTTTAATTAAGTCTAACATGAGATAATGTAGTGGCATTGATAAGTCGATAAATTCATAACCGGATATGGGATAAGCAGACAAATGCTAAATATAAAATTTGCCTATATGTCGAAAAACTGTATTTCACCTTACACAGCGATGAATAGAAAGACAACACAGTAACATCGATAATTCTCAAACAGATAAAATAAAACCCATATAAATTTACAGGTGCCTGAAAAAGTCGATGGAAGAGTATTGAAAAAGAAATCAACTATATATATAAATTATAGGGCAGAAAACTGTAAGCCTAGAACTTTTAACAGTGTGGAAATAGTATTCATTACAAAAGAGTACATATATAGTTATCATAGCTTCAAATAGTGAAATTCCAAAGCATTCCTAACAACATCAACTGAGGGAAATCCTCTTTTTCCCTTAAATTAAACTATGTAAAACATCTCGGACTTGAATAAGCTTGGTGCACAAACAGTAGTTGGAGCCATTAGAAGTTCACTTGCAACGACAATATTAAATAGGGAATTGGAAAACTAGTCACAGTACCTATGATAGAAGCTTACTGTAAATTGCAGAAGTGTAGATAAGAAACCACTGAAGCCTAGAAGTGATTCACTCAAAACAAAAACAAGTAAGGATATATATATATAAGGACTGCCAGATGGAGGCCAAACCCTTGGTTTCTTCAGGCAGTTCCGAAGGAGATTGGGCATATTCATACCTTCAGATGGAAATGCGAGCCCAACACATGAGCAAACAGTGAGAGGTAGACCCTCCTTGTCAAGAAGCGGCAGTGCACCATTGCAGAAATAGTCACCTATCTGTTGCGACGCAAATAAGAAAATCAGTTAGGGTTTTTTGGGTTTTGATTAAATGAAAACCTTGGAAGGAAGCACTGTAGCCATTGATTATCAAGCCATCTGACGGACACAATCCATCGATGTGTCTCAGCTCGAATCATGATGCAGTTTGGGAGGTACCAAAATATCTGCCGAGATTTAAGACTTAATTAATACCAATGACCATTTCTATTAACGTTTCGTTAGCTTAATTTAAGGTGTAATGCCTTGATGAATTGAGCCATTATTGAGCTAGTTAAGGAGTATCAAAAGGTTAAGTGTCGTTTCAACCATTTTCATGGGTTAAGTATTGGTCCTACCTAAAACAAAAGAATGAATTTAACCCTATTAACTCCCGTTGAAGTTTAAATGTGTTTTAAATCAAAGTAAGAAAATACATACGGAGTCATAAAGATAGCTATGGGTTATGTAAGTCTGGAACATTACAATGTATAAGGTAGTAATATAAGGCTACGAAATATGGTAAGTAATTTTTTTATTATATTATTAGAATTAATTATTTTTATAATTGAAATTTTAAGTTATGATGAATGTGACAAGTGGTATCAGAGTGGCATTGTAACGTTGGGATCCTATTGGGTCAACTAACATTTGAAATTGATGAACACAGAAAGAGTTAGCCAGACATAATGAGAAGGACACCGTTACAGAAACCACCTCAGAATGTCGGGGAATCACAATCCTGACAGGAGATGAACCCAGAAATGTGGATACAGCTAGGAGTAAAACAACATCAACAAACTAGTAGGCTGTTAGAAGAGCAACAACACCAAACTAGTCTTCTTTTAACCACTGTGTAGAAGTTACAAGAGGAAATGGTAAGGGTGCGAGACGATAATGCAAGATTGATGCAAGAGCAAGAAAGGATATTGAAAAGTCTCTCTGACAAGCAGAATCAAGGAAATGAAAAGCCAAGTACCGATAGAGAATTCCAAGAAGTAAATGAAGAGAAAAATAGAAATCATGATAGAGGCAGAATAGAAAGAAGTCAGTCTCAGTGAAGCAACCAGAATAAGATTTATAATGAAGTTGAATCTTATAATGTGAGTGATCAGAAAGAAATGAAAAGAGATAAAGTAGAGTTGCAAGGTGAATTTAGAAAAATAAAACCTCCCACATTTGATGGAGAAAAGGAGGAGGTAGCTGAGGCATGGCTAATTATCATGAATAAATACTTCCAAGTATATGAATACAGTAGTAATCTTAAGGCCAGATTGGCTATTTACTAGTTAAGGGAGAAAGCCACTTTATGGTGGGAAGAAGTGAAGAATGTCCATAGTATATAGTTCCAAGATGTAACTTGGGATGCATTTCAACAGTATTTTGAGGATGATTACTTAACAGAGCACTTCTATGATGAAAAATCTCGAGAATTTCATGATTTGAAGTTGGGAAAAATGACTATGGATGAATATATTACTAAATTTACTTTACTGCGCTACATGCCTTATTTGAGAGATGAAAAAGCTAAAGTACAAAGATTCTTAAGCAGTTTTCCGACTCATATGAAAGAACGTATATACTTTGTAAATCCTAAGACTATGGATGAGGCTATCAGGAAAGCCAAAATGTGTTACCAACAAGCAAAGGTTAAAATGGAGCAAGGTAAAAACTGGAAGACAAGGAAAGAACATAAAGGCAGTTTTGTTTTTAAAAGAAGAAAAACCAGTAATTTCAAAGGTACAGCTAGAAGTGCAGTTAGTAAAAAGTTCAGTAAGAATCACCAAAGAGCAAGGTGGCCTATAGAAGATAAATCTGCGGAAGCTTCCAATAAAGCAGAACAAACACAGAACCACAAGCCATCTTTGTAGTGATGGGGTTGTGGGGAAGCACATTATTACTGTAACTATCCACAACGGGGTAGAAGTGAAGCAGTAACCAATTTATAGGAGGCCTCAACAGTGGGTGATGTTTCTAGAAACATACCCAGAATTAATGCAACATTGGAGGACCGACAAGCTGACTACTAACCGACAATGATTGAATTGGAAGCTAAACTGCTATCTCAACATATTTCTATATTGGTAGATCTAGGAGCAAGTTTAAGCTACATAATTCCTAAAGTAGTAGAGAACTATAAATTACAAAGTCAAAAATTTAGGAAATCATGTCTAGTACAGCTAGGTACTGGAGCTGAAAGGAAATATAGTGCCAAAATATCAGACTGTGCACTAAAAATTAATGAAGAATAGCTAAATGTGGATTTAAACATTTTACCTTTGGGATCTTATAATGTTATTCTCGGTATGGTTTGGCTGGAAAAGCATTGGACACTAGTAGATTGCAAAGAGAATGTTATCTACTACAGAAATTAAGATGGCACTCGCCAGGAAATTCAAGGGATAAAGAAACCTGTATAGTTGCGTCCGATCACAGCATCCCAAATGGGAAAATGAATAAGGAAAGGATGTTAACTATACACCATTTGAGTGGGTGTTTCTGACTCTAAAGAAAATGCCCCTATGTTGGAAAATATACCAATAGTGCAAGAGTTCAAGGATGTTCTTCCAGAGTAAATACCAGGATTTCCACCTAGAAGGGATATAGATTTTACAATTGAACTGATGCTGGGAGCGTTGCCAATTTCAAGAGAACCCTATCGAATGATTGTACCTGAATTAACTGAGTTAAAAATGCAGCTACAGGAATTACTAGACAAGGGATATATATGACCAAGTGTATCTCCTTGCGGAGCACCTATATTATTTGTGAAAAAGAAGGATGAGACCATGTAGAGGTGCATGGATTACCGTCAGCTAAATAAGCTTACTGTTAAGAACAAGTATCCATTACCTCAAATTAATGATCTGCTTGACCAAGTAAAGGGAGCCACAATATTTTTGAAGATAGATCTAAGATCAGGATATCATCAAATCTAGATAAAGGACAAAGACATACATAAAACTACCTTTCATACGAGGTACGAACACTACAAATTTGTGGTGTTACCTTTTGGATTGACCAATCCACCAGCAACATTCATGAGGCTGATGCATGGTATATTTCACCCCTATCTAGATAATTTTTTGTTAATTTTCATTGATGACATTTTAGTTTATTCTAAGAATTCAGAAGAACACAAAGAACACTTACGGATAGTGCTGGAAATGTTAAGGAAGCATCAGGTGTATGCAAAATTCACGAAGTGCGATTTCTTCAAGGAAGAAATCCAATACCTTGGACATGTAATTACTGCTGAAGGTATTGTCATGGATCCTAAAAAATCCGAACAATTATGGAATGGAAGGAACAACAAAATGCAACAAACATACAATCATTTATGGGGCTAGCTGATTACTATCAGCGATTTATCGAAGGTTTTTCCAAAATTTCTTTTCTTATTACCTCCTTACAAAGGAAGGGAAAAATATTCAGGTGTCAAGATAGCTTTGAAAAAACTGAAAAGGTTATTAACTAGAGCTTCAGTGTAAAGAGTAGCTAATCTTGCTAAAGACTTTGAAGTCTGCACAGATGCATGTAAGGAGAGTGTGGGTGAAATTTTGCCACAAGAAGGTAAAGTGGTCGCATATGAGTCTCAAAAATTAAAGGAAAATGAGTAGCAATACTGGACTTATGATTTGGAGCTGACCGTAGTAGTGCATGCACTCCGGGTGTTGAGGCACTACTTACTTGGAAAAAGATTTGTGCTCAAAACAGATCATAGGAGTTTAACTAGCTATTTTAAATAGGCTGATCTTATTTCTCATCAAGCAAGGTGGAACACTTTCTTTAGAGAATTTGATATTGACATGCAACAGGTAAAAGGTAAGGAGAAAAAAGTAGTTGATTCATTAAGCAGGAAACTACATAATATCTATGAATTATATGTTAACCAGGTTGAGTGCAGATTTCTAGAAAAAATTAAAGCTGAAGCAAGAAAATACCCTGAATATGAGTTTATATGGTAGCAAGTAAAGGAGTGTAGAGATCAAGGAAAGTAGGCAGATTATGAAATCAATACGGATGGCTTACTGACTTTAAAAAAGAGAATTCTCATTCCAAACAGAATGGAATTGAAAACGCTAGTTTTTAATGAATATCATCGAAGTAATTACGCAGGGCACCCTGGATATCAGAAGATGTTGACAAAAATAAGAAAGGATTACTATTGGCCTGGTATGAGGAAATATATTGCAGCATATCTAAATAAGTGCTCAGAATGCTAGCAAGTGAAAGTGGAACACCAGCATCCAGCTGGGTTGATGTAGCCTATACTAGTACCAAAGTGGAAATGGGAGGTGATATCATTAGATTTCATTACTAGACCGCCAAGGTCAAAAAGAAATAATGACTCTATAATGGTAGTTGTAGATAGATTAAGAAAATCAACATGATTTATACCCATTTAGTTCACATTCAAGACGGTGCAAATAGCAGATTTGTTTATGTGAGAGATCTTTAGATTTCACGACATTCCAAGGACTGTCATTTCTGATAAGGATGTAAAATTTACATCATCCTTCTGGAAAACACTGTTTACCGGTCTCAGGACTCAAATTAACTTTATTAATTCTTATCATCCACAGACTGACGGACAGATAGAGCGGGTAAATCAAGTTCTTGAGGACATGTTACGTATGTACGTAATGCAACAACCAACTAGGTGGGAAGAATATTTACACCTAGTAGAATTTGCATACAATAACAGTTATCAAGAGTCACTAAAAATGAGTTCGGTTGAAGCGCTATACAGGCGACGGTGTAGAACTCCTATTAACTGGAGTAGTACAGAGACCAAGTTGATGCTTGGACCAGACATGCTAGCTAAGATGGAGGCAGAAGTGAAAAAAATCCGACAAAATTTAAAAGCAGCTCAAGATAGGAAAAAGGTCTATGCAGATAAAAAAAGAACATATCACGAATTTAAAGTGTGGGATCATGTGTATGTTCGAATCAAGCCTAATAAAAATACTTTGAGATGGGCATCCTATGCCAAGCTAGCTCCCCGGTATTGTGGTCCTTTCCAAATATTGGAAAGAATAGGACCTGTAGCTTATCGATTTCCTTTTCCCAATCATATTTGAGTGCACAATGTTTCCACGTGTCTCTATTAAAATGATACATTCATGATCCAAAGAATATCATCCACTGGCAAAATATTCAGGTAGAATATAGTTATCACAATTATTAAGGATGATAGGATATATGTGTAAAACTGTCTCAAAACTTATTTGTTGCAGGTTGAATCGGACGGAGAATTTCTGGTCGAACCTCATAGTATAATCGATCAGAGGGAAATCATGCTCTGAAAATGAGCCATTTCCCAGGTTAAACTGTAATGGAAGCACTTTGGCCTAGAGGAAGCTACCTGGGAGGATGAAGGATTTTTTTGGGAAGCTTACCCTAAAATTTTTTGCTAGATAAAATTGAGAACACCGAGGATGGTGTTCACTTCCAAGGACGGAAGCTGTAACCGCTGGTTTAATTCTTAAATATTGGTTAATATATGTTTTCATTAATACTATGAAACATTTTCTTATTTATTATATTTTTGAAATTAATACTATCATGAACGAGAATTAAATTTTGTAAATTAAATTGATTATGGAAATGGTTCCATAAAGTGAAATATTGATGTTAGAATAATTCAAGATTATGAGTTAGTTGAACAGAATTAATACAAACAGTTGCCTCACCTCTAGGGATAAAACGGTGATCCCAGTGAGTTAGGGGGGTTCTGTTGGATAATTGGAGAAAGGAAGAAATTGTGAAGAAGATTCCTGGACTAGTGTTAACTAGTGAAATACTTCAAATTTTCCTGATTGTTGGAATTGGAGACTAGACCAGATTGTCCCGAAGTCTCTTCCATAGCATTCTGTAAACAATTGAAGCTCAGACTTGGAGCACGGGGAAGAGTGAGGACGTAATCGCCTCACTCATGGTAGAGAGGAACCAAATCAATCTAGATATCGAACTACAGATAAGTATAACACTTCTCTTTAATTTAAATGATGAAAGGGAACAGAGGAAATTCATATCTGTAGGATGAAGAAAGTAAAATCGGTGCATAATTATATTTTTTGTGAAGGTTTATAATTTTCTGTTAGTAAAAGAATTGTATTTTTTGCAAGGAAGAATTTATCATTTCTGGCAGGATTTATAATTTTGTTGATGGAAATATTTACAATTTCTTTGACTGAAGAAGATTTACATTTCTCTTGATTTTCTACTTTCTGATTAGGAAGAAAATAAGCTATGAGGAAAATTAAATGCTATGGGAAATTAATTACACAGAGAGATGTTACCACAGAGTTCTCGGAAGAAAACCCTGTAAGGGTTTCTCACTATTTTCTATGATATTCCATGGACAAAGATGGTCAGGTCATAAGAATAATAAAATAATATGAAAATATTTGTAAGAAAAGAACCTGTTTTGTGCAAACGGAAAGTAAAGAAATTACATAGACACAAAACATGTATGCTAGTATAAGACTAATGAAAGAAAAATAAAGATATCAATTTCGATAGAAAATACAACTTTATAATTAAGTCTAACATGAGATAATGTAGTGGCATTGATAAATCAATAAATTCATACCCGGATATGGGATAAGCTGACAAATGCTAAATATAAAATTTGCCTCTCTCGAAAAATTGTATTTGACCTTACACAACTATGAATAGAAAGACAACACAGTAACATCGATAATTCTTAGATAGATAAAATAAAACCCATATAATTTTACAAGTGCTTGAAAAATTCGATGGAAGAGTATTGAAAAATAAATTGACTGTATATATAAATTATAGCACAAAAAACTATAAGCCTAGAACTTTTAACAATATGGAAATAGTACTCATTACAAAAGAGTACATATACAGTTATCATAGCTTCAAATTATGTCAAATTCGGAAGCATTCCTAACAACATCAACTGAGGGAAATCCTCTTTTTCCCTTAAATTAAACTATGTACAACATCTCAGACTTGAATAAGCCTACTGCGCAAAGAGGAGTTGGAGCCATTAGACATTCACTTGCAACAACAACAATAAATATGGAATTGGAAAGCCAGTCATAGTACCTGTGATAGAAGCTTACTGTAAATTGTGGAAGTGTAGATAAGAAACAACTGAAGCCTAGAAGTGATTCAACCAGAACAAAAACGAGTAAGGATATATATATATATATACCTGCAAGAGAATAATATAACAATTATTATTTCAGATATTTATATAATAAATAGAAGCATGGTAGTCAAAATATACTAGGTGTAATAGTTTAAATACCTGTAGATAACCATCATCTTCGAATTTTAACCCTGTAAGAAATTTATGGAAGATGAATTAAACTCAGGGTCTCGATCACTCTTGGGGTTTAAAATGTAAAAATAGAAATGAGGATTGATCCCCAAGAATAGACCTTTACCTCAAATGAAGTAGGCGGCAAGATGAATGAATTCTTCTGCGAAAGGTTAAGAGCATAAGGACTTCCTAGTGGAGGCCAAACCCTTGGTTTCTTTAGGTAGGTCCAAAAGATATTGGGCATATTCATACCTTCGGACAGAAATGTGAGCCCAGCATACCAGCAAACGACAAGAGATAGACCCTCCTTGTCAAGAAGCGGTAGAGCACCATTGCAGAACCACTCACCTATCTGCTACGACACAAATAAGAAAATCATTTAGGGCTTTTTGGGTTTTGATTAAATGAAAACCTTGGAATGAAGCACCGTAGCTATTGATTAACAAGCCATCCAAGGGACACAGATCGAATCTTGATACAGTTTTGAAGGTACCAAAATATCTGTCGAGATTTAAGACTTAATTAGTACCATGGAACATAGCTATTAGCATTATGTCAGCTCGATCTAAGGTGTAACACCTCGATGAAATGAGCCATTAATGAGCTAGTTAAGGATTATCGAAAGGTTAAGTGTTGTTACAATCATTTTCATGGGTTAAGTATTGGTCCTACCGAAAAAAAAAGAATGAAGTTAACCCTCTTAACTCTCGTTGAAGTTTAAATGTGTTTTAAATAAAAGTAAGCATATACATAAGGAGTCATAAAGATAGCTATGGGTTATGTAAGTATGGAACATTACAATGTATAAGGTAGTAATATGAGGCTGTGAAATATGGTAAGTAATTTTTTATTTTTTATATCATTTAGATTAGTTACGGTTATAATTGAGATGTTAAGTTGAATGTGAAAATTTGACACTTTAAAATAATATGTAGAGTTCATCCCTAATCACACAAGAGGATTATCATCCAAATTAAATTAAAAGATATCTTCCACCATGAAAATTGATATTAATTATATATCAACAATTTTTAAATAATGCCACATATCCATAAGAGTAAGTGTGTATTACTATTTTTATTATTATTTTATTTGTTTAATATTATTAATCACATGTAAACATATGAAGTTATCTTCCTCATATTATTCTAGAAAAAAATCAAACTGATTTTAACACCATTAATTAGATATCATAATAATACATAACTATGAACATTATCACAATTGTAATTACAACTAGCTTGGCCAAAAAGAGGGGAAGTTCCATGCACAAAAAGGGGATAATATGTGTTAATGATCTCAATTAAATAATTAATTTTTTTTTTCATATCGATGCATTTGGAGTAAAAAAATTGGAGGAATCAGCTCACAGGAATGTTTTTACAACCATGACCTACTTTAGCGAAATGGGGTCCAAAAACTTTCAGGAGCATTTTGAGGCATCAAGCAACATTTTTTTTTGGGTAATAATTTAATTAACAATAATTAATAGGTGTATGATGGACACTTAACTTTTATGGAATATTACACAACACTCATAAACAAATAAATGATTTATATTTACCTCCACAATCACATTTTTTTTTTATCTAACCGACGTTGATTTTACCTTTGAATATCATGCTTTACATATTAATTAATAATAATATGAACTAGATGCACTTAGTAGGATTCCAAAATTCCCTTTTAAATGAAATTGATTAATTAAAAAAATTCATATAAACAAATTTCATATCAAACGAGTTAGGTTTTTCATGGTATTGATAAGCCATGGTATGAGTCCATTGTATCGTAAGAAAGTAAATTAAAAAATTAAGAACATCTATGGTAACACATGGATAAATCTAAATGATGAATAATTTTACTCTCTGTATTTTCAAATATATGTGTGTGTCTTTAACTTAAATATATCCTAGTATTATTAATATTTCTTATTATTAATAATAATTTAAAATAAAGTTATAATCTAGTTGGTTTTTATGATTTTTTTGAATGTATAATGTATTAAGTATTTGATGTAGATTGATGTCTCTCCACACTTATCAACAACATAACTTAGGTAACTGAGTTAATTTTATGTAGTGTATGATAATGAAACGAGTAATAAATTAAATACAACTTTTTTTTAGAGAAATGACTTACCTACATCAAACACTTTAAAAAATAGGATTTTTTTGTGAGCATTTTGTAATAAAAAGTCAGTATTTCTTTAAATTTAAATAAAATTCATTTTTAAAATATTCGTAGGATTTATGTTCCAACATATTAAAATCCTCTTATTTGGTGATTTAAATTCAACAACCCTTTTCCCTTTCATGTTGTTCAAATCTAGATCAAAAGGGTAACTCATCTAAAATCCTTTAGAAAAACTAAATATTTGAAATTACTTGTCATTTATTAAGGATAAAAACTATTAGAAAATTTTGGAAAACTTTTATTGTTTTCAAAATATCATCAATTTCATTTCTAGCATGTTGATGCTCATTAAGAATAATAACTTTCATCTTATATGTGGATGGTTCAACATCCTTTATTATTTATTTTCTATTCCTTTTCTACACATGGATCTAGCAATCTAATTTTGGCTTAACCACTATTAATTTAGCATTAGTAAGTGTAAAATATAATAATTAACATTAGAAATAAATAAATCATTTAACATTATACTTGACAAAATATTTTGTCAACATTTATTTTGACAAAAAAAAATGGATCCCTAATTTCAGACTTGGGTCCCTCTACCTCATGTCACCGATAAATGAATCACATTATTGTACACTAAGAATGAAAATCTATGGTCTAATTAAGAGAGTCAATGGAAAATAAGATCATAAAAAATTTGTTCATCATCCTTGATGGGAACACCTGAAATTATGAATCCATTTTCTTTAGGAACCCAAATTTATAAAGTATATTCATGTTCTAGTATTTTTTTTTAAAATACATCGTAGAGGATTATAATTCATTAGATAAATTATCTTTAGGAAAATAAGAAAATTGGAATTTTTGAAGTTGCATTTTCATAATATTTTATTTTATAGTTTCTAAATTTCTAAGAACAAGGATTTCTTATGCAATTTAGTGTTAGGTCCCTATATTACTAGTGTAGTCCCTTATTGTTGTTAGTGTAGGCACCTTATTGCTATTATTGTACCCATTTAGCCACCATATTGTTATTATTGTGCCTCATAAAAAGTCACTATTGTTATTTTTGTTCCCTTAAATTATTATTATTTGGTCAGCTAGACTATATTGTGACCTCATTGACTCCTATATATAGAAAGGAGGTTTTCTCATATGTATCATCCAATAATTGTTCATTTATGTAAAGTAAATGGGGTTACCCCATCGAAGTGGTTGGTTTATAAGGCATCGCTATCTCTTTTCTTCTAATTTTGGAGTTGGCTTCATAACATTTGGTATCAGAGCTTTGGATTCTAAGGTTTTGGTGCTTCAAACAGGTCATCATGGAAGTGTCGCTAAAACTTATTTTCTACTAAGGTTCAAAAGCTAAAAAAAAAACCATTTGTGATAAAATCATGAGGAACTTCCAAAATATGATATTGGTTTGCAATATTTTCGGAAATATGATCTGTGGAAGTTAGGGTTTTTTCAAGCTCGCGAATTTAATCTCAAAGAAGGGACCTTGGGAAAATCATCATAACTCTCTCTCTAGAAATCATATTGGAATTCTGTAAAAAGTGGCCAAAAGTAAACGAATTTTAATTTCCTGTGTATCAATTTCAGAGATGAAGGAGGCAACATTGACACAGGGCACTCCATACAAGTTCGCTCTATTGAACCAATCCATAATTATGTCATTGCGAGAGAAGAACACAAATTAGGTTAGACCTATGACATTCAAAATAATATTTAGAGGGATAATAAAAAATTGAAGATAAAATATCGAGGATCTAAAATTATATAGGTACATCAGTTTCAATATTGAGCTCCTTAAAAGAAAGAAAAAGGTGTGTATTTTTTGAAAATTGCATAAGTATTTTTTGAAAAGTTAGTTTGAAGTGATTCCAAGGGCATATTGAAGCTTATATATCATTATTGGGTGCTAAAATTCCCCCTAAAAATAATTCAACACGCATTAATCCCTGAGAAGGCTTTACTATGACTCATGAAGAGGAAGAAATGCAACATGATATATCAAAATTTCAAGATAAAGTGCAACAAATTCTGCAAAAAATGAAATGGAAGTTTTGAAGAATGGAATGAAAGCTAAGATGAGTGGTTTGAAGAAAGGTGTGGAAGCTAAGAATAATGGTTTTAAGAATGGCATGGAAGACATGGAAGAAAAAATGAAAGACAACATGGAATACATGAAGAATGAAATAAAAGAAAACATGGAAGGTTTGAAGGATGGTTTGACAAAGTTGATACAATAAATGATTCCTAATGGTGAAAATATATTAGAGGAAAATCATGATGAGGAAAAAATAAATGTTAATATTGATTTTGTAAAATCTAATGTTGGATTGAAGACCCACCATATTCCAAATATTGATGTAATGATGGTTGATGGAAATGACGTTGTAACATGGATACTACATATAGAGCAATATTTTTATCTCAATAACATGAAAAACACACAAAAGGTACACATTACAACTTTATATTTAGAAAAAAAATACATTTGTATGGTATCGATGGCTTTGCTCCCATAAAATAATTTTCACTTGGTCAATTTTTATGGAGGAAATGATAGCACATTATGAGGATACAAATAACAACACCTTCTTTAGCCAATTGATAAATCTCAAAGAAAAGGGTTAGTGGTGAAGCACATTGAGGACTTGCAAAAATTGAATAAAGTGTAGCTGATATTCTAGAGGAACACAAGGTTTATGTCTTCATAGGGACTTTAAAGCATAACATCGAATATGAGGCTCACTTTTGAGAACCTGATTCATTGGAGAAGGAATTCAGGTTGGCAAGAAAAATTGAATGTAAAATTTTTGTGAAAAGGAAGCCTACCATTCACATCTATAAATATGGAAGTGTTGCTACTCCTAGCCTTCCACAACCTACAAGGTTGACAGCACAAAATTGGAAGAAAAAAGAGAAAAAGGGATTTTCTAGAGCTGTGATAGAAAAAACACTAAAGATCATTAGTGTGCTAAGAAGAAATTATTTTACATAGATTGTGTAGAGGAGGAAGAAAATGAACAAGAGACATCAAAATAAGAGGATATACACAGAAAAACCCCTAGAGAATGAGGAAATGCGTCTAACAATATCCTGTAAGGCATTGCAAGGATTTACCACTCCTAAAACTCTCAAGATAGAAGGACATATCAAGAAGAAAATGGTAATAGTGTTGATTGATTCAGGTATCACCCATAACTTTATTCATTGTAAGGTAGCCAAGGAATTGAATTGTTTTCAATATCCAACACTAGAGTGTCAAGTGATTGTTGCAAATGGAGTAACTATAAATTTTTCTGGAAAATTCCAAAATATCAAGCTTACCTTGGGGGAATACATATTGAATAGTCCAATTCTTTCCATTCCAATGGAAGGCGGTGATGTTGTACTAGGAGTACAATTGTTACAATATTTGGGGATGGTAGATTTTAATTTTCAAGAAAATTTCTAGAAATCTATTTTGGAATGAAAGTAAGTTGAATTATGGGGTATCGTAGGGAATTCGGGAAAGATAATAAGATCTAATGTCATGAAAAAGATTTTAAAGAAATAACAATGATGCATAATTGCATAATTATTCTCACTAAAAGTTCCAACAACAAAACAATATATTTCTCGAGATATCCAAAAATTCTTGGACAATCACTCCAAGGTGTTTGAAATTCCCAAAGGATTCTCATCTATTTGTGATCATGATCATGCTATTCATTTGATTCTAGGAAGTGTCCCTCAAAACATCAGGCCTTACAAATATCCTTTTGTCCAAAAGAGTGAAACTGAATAGATGATTAGGGAAATGTTAGAGGCTAGTATAATTTAACCTACTGAAAGTTCTTTCTCTTCTCTAGTAGTATTGGTGCACAAGAAGGATGGATCACGATGCATGTTTCCGGATTATAGGGAGCTCAATAAGATCACTATGAAAGATAAAATTCCCATTCCCATGATTAATGAATTATTGAATGAATTACATGGAGAAATTTATTTTACCAGGTTCTATATTCATTTAGGATATCATCAAATTCAAATGAAGACCGAATATATCATGAAAATAAAATTTTGAACTCATGAGGGTCATTATGAACTTTTTCATGTCTTTTGGCCTTACCAATGCACCTTCTACATTTCAAGGGTTGATGAATACCATTTTAAAACCCTTCCTTAGAAAATTTGTGTTAGTATTTTTTGATTATATACTAATCTACAATAGGTATTGGAAGGATCATGTTCAAAATGTTGACAGGGTCCTCAAACTATTGGAGGAAAAAATATTATATGAAAAAATATCCAAATGTTCATTTGGAGTACAAGAGGTGGAATGTCTGGGTCATATTGTATCTCAGGAGTATGTTAAGGTAGACCCTAACAAAATTAAAGCTATCAAGGAATGGAAAGTACCCATAACCATAAAGCATCTGCAAATATTTCTCAGGTTAATAGGGTATTATCACAATTTTGTTAAAAATTATGGGAAAATAGAAGCACGTCTAACAACATTATTGAGAAATACACATTTTCATGGAATCCTTAGGTAACTAAGGCCTTTTAACATATGAAAGAGGAAATGTGCCTAGCATTAGTCTTATTTATTCCACACTTCACTAAAAACTTTAGTGTGGAATGCGATGCCTTAGGAAATGTAATTGGTGTTGCTTTAATAAAAGAAGGAAGACCCATTTCTTTTGAAATTCAGCCAATCAAAGGAAAGTATTTATAGAAAGTTATTTATGAGAAGGAAATGCTGGCAATATTACATGCACTAAATAAATGGAAACCTTACCTAATGGGAAGACACGTCAAGGTAAAAGCTGATCATGATAGTCTTAAATACTTTTTGGACAAAAGGCTATCTTCAGAAGAGTAGCAAAAATCGGTCAAAAATATGTTGGGTTATGACTTTGAAATCATATATAAAAAAGGGAAGCTAAATGTTGTTGCAGATGCACTCTCAAGAAAGGATGAAGAGGTGGAAACATTTATTTTTTCCATTTCTATTATCCAACCAGATTGGAGAATTGAAGCAAGGGATGAATAGAAAAATGATGAAGAAGTGTGGAAACTCATTCAAAATTTGCAGCAAGATCCTAGTAAATCTCATACATTTAGTTGGAAAAATGATTCCTTATGGTACCTATATCACTTATAACTTTGTAATAATTCCCAACTAAAGCAAAGGATTATTTTCGAATTGCATGCCTCTCCCTTAGTAGGACACTCATAAATTTTAAAACTTACCACAACGTCAAGAAATAATTTTTTTGGGATGTCCTTGAATATGATATTCATAAGATGGAGTTAGAATTTTTGGTTTTGCAGCAAAATAAAGTTGAGACAATAAGACCTTTGGCCTTCTACAACCTTTATCCATTCCAAGTCAACGTTGGGAGGAGGTTTCAATAGATTTTACCACAGGTTTACCTATGTCCAAAGGAAATATTGTCATCATGATGGTAGTTGATACACTTACCAAGTATGCACACTTTTGTGCATTATCTCATGCATTTAAATATGGGATAGTTGCTATTACATTTATGGAAACAATTCAAAAGCTACATGGAAACCCAGATATTGTTGTAAGCGATAGAGATCCCATTTTTACAGGAAAATTTTTGGACGAAATTATTTTCTTGTTTGGGTACTCAGCTAGCTCATAGCTCATCTTATCATCCTCAATCCGATGGGAAAACTCAGATAGTGAACAAATGATTTGAAGGATATCTTCGTTGTTTTGTATCTGATAAAGAAACACAATAGGTCAAGTGGTTACCTCTAGCTAAATTGTTGTATAACACTTCCTTCCATACTGTAGCAAAAATGACCCCATTTATGGAACTTATGGATATCATCCACTATCCATCACATCATATTTAAGAGAAAATTATAAGATTAAAGCAGTGGAAGATCACATCTAGCATCAACAACAAGTTCTCCAACTCTTAAAGGATAACCTAAATTTGGAACCAAATCGAATGAAACAACAGGAAGATCAACATCGCAGCGAGATAAATTTTGATGCAGGAGACTGGATATTTTTATGGCTACAACCATACAAATAAATGTCCCTCAATCAAGCTATGAAGGATAATTAGTTATTGTCAAAGTATTGTGGTCCTTACAAGGTGTTGCAAAAGATTGGGATCATGGCATACAAATTGGAGCTTCCTGCTTCGTCTTGAGTGCACCCAATTTTCCATGTTTCATGCGTAAAGAAGGCTATAGTTGACACACTTCCAATTCAAACAATGTTTCTAGAACTTTATGAGGAAGGAAAAATAATTTTCGAACATGGAGCAGTCATAGAAAGAATAACTCGACAACTACGAAATCGATCAATTTCAGAGTACCTCATCAAGTAAAATCACTTACCCACTTAATATTCCACATGGGAGGATGCGAATTTGATACAAAATCATCCAAAGATACTCAAGCATTGAGGGCAACACTTTTTTGAAGGAGAGGGGTATGTTAGGTCCCTATATTACTAGTTTATTCCCTTATTGTTTTTAGTGTATCCCCATTATTGTTATTTTTGTACCCCTGTAGTCCCCATATTGTTATTATCGTTCCCCATAAAAAGACACTACTATTATTGTTCTACCCCGACATTATTATTGTTAGGTCAGATAGATTATATTGTGAACCGATGGAGTCCTATATATAGAAAGGAGGTTTTTTCATTTGTATCATCCATGAGTTGTTCATTTATTTAATGTAAAGTAGGTTGCCCCCTCAAGTGGCTAATTTTTAAGGCGTTTATCTCTCTCTTTTATTCTTTTTTTGGAGTTCGTTTCATAACATGTAGAAGAAAAAATATCTAAATACAAATAACAATTGGATTTCTAAAAAAAAAATTGTGAGAATGAACGCCTTGTTTAATAGATTTTTCAAGGAAACTCTAAGATAGACGATATCCCATACATTTATTTCTATTTAAAATTACAAAAATAAATAGCTATTAACATATCATAGTTATGGTCAGTAATGTTGAGCACATTAATTCAAAGGTGATGTATGAATTGTATTGAAAAGTAATTATTATATCCAAATGTAAGTATAAATCTACATTTTTTATATATTTCTTCTTTCTTCTCGATATATATTTCATATACAATTTTGGTATTTATCTATGTATGGATTGTAAATAGATTAGTGTTAGTATACATGCAATTTTATGAGTTATGTTATTATTTGTATGGTCAAATGATTTCCTTACAAATATTTTATGTATACGAATATTAAATATTTGGTTCTTCTAAAATAATTTTTGTGTTTGTATGTATAGGGTAGGCACTTTGCGATATCGAGTACCAATTATTTAATTTTCGCATGTAAAAAATAAAATTGTATCTATTCTTATTGGTTTTAATACATCCATAATATGGTAATTACATTAATTGAAATATTAAATACATAACATAACTCATTATTATATAACCCTATCACAACATTTGGATATCCCACATTGCAACTATTGCTTGAAATAAGTTTCCAAGATAATCTTTAACAACTTATCTTTATAAATCTCCACTTGGTCTGATGTGTTATGGGGTTTTTTTAATGCTTATTGATATGATAAATGACATGGAATTTAAATTTCATACATAAATTTATTAGATGTCACATTAGCCAGCAATAGAAGTATATGGTTAGATGAGGATTTTAAAGAAAAATTAATAGACATTAGAAATAAGGGAAATGAGGTAATTCGTACTTCATGTTCACATATTCCATATGTATATATGCCTCTAATATGATTATAATATCGATATCTAATATTTTATTATAATTTTCGGAACACTCGTTAGCTTATTGACAAGAGACTATTTTGAAGTCATGAGATATTTCTTATTGCAATATATACTTGAAAAAATAATCATAGTTAATAACTAAATGTAAAACTATAGACAATGCGTTAACATTATAAATATTTTGTTAACCTCATTGTAAATATGATGCATATCTTTTCTTTATTTGAAACAAAATTATGCGAACTATTTTTTAGGAGGGATTAGAACACTACATTCCCTTTCATGTATATTAACTCTTTAGAGTGGAAAAAAATTACAACACTGAAATTTTATGGTCATTTTAAATCGAATGTAATAGAATGAAAATTAGTGGTTTGAAAGATTTTGGAAGCAATTTTAGCCGTGAAATTACATATTTTGGTAAAAAAAAATTGAGGATTTACCTCGGACCAGTTGCCTCTCTTATACACTCAAATGGCTAGTATAATTGTAAAAATAACATCTGAATTTGAAATTGAATGCAATAATTATGATAGTATTGAATATCATGGTATAAGGAGGATGCAAGATCAATGTCTCATTGGTAATGCATATGGGGCTAGCCACATGTGGAATTTGTTGTATCACCATTTGACCTTCTTTTGAAAATTATGTTACCTTTGTAGAGTATGTCTGGCATCAACCTTTATTCTATCCCATAAATGTATATTTGACATTGTAAACTTATATTTAAAATTTATCCCTAATCACACAAAAGTATTATTATTGAAATTAATTAAAATAGATCTTCCACCATGAAAATTGACATTAATTATATAAAAAATATTTTTAAATAATGTCACATATCTAGAGGAGTATGTGTGTATTATTATTTTTATTATTATTTAACTCCTTCAATATTATTAATCACATATAAACTTAAGCAATTACACTCCTCATATTATTCTAGAAAAATAATTAAACTGATTAACACCATTATTGAGATATCATAATAGTACATATCAGTAAACATGATCCCAATTGTAATTACAAATAGATTGGACACAAAGAGGGGGGATTTCATGCAAAAGAGAAGGAGAATATATGTTATGGATCTGAATTGGATCATTATAATGTTTTTCATCCATCTCAATGCATTTGGTGTTTAAAAGCTGGCAGAATCAGCTCACGGGACTGTTTTTACTAGGGGGACCTAGTTTTGCGAAACGACATATGAAACCTTCTAGGAGCTTTTTGAGGCATCAAACGATGGGATTTTAAAACGAAAAATGAAAAACATGGGGGAAATAGTGTAGGAGTAGAACACATAATTCAGAAATATGGCTCTAATGTTGGGTATCTCTCCAAAGAACCCAAATGTACTCCTCAAGTATTTGGGGAGTTTTCCCTTCCATATGTTTGAGAAAGTGATGTTTTTTAGGCCCATAATGGTATATGAGGCTTTTGTACAACCATAGTACCTGGAGAACATAGGCCTAGAAAGAGCACAATGAAGTGGATCAAAGCAAAAGGAGAAATAAGACGGAAAAAGGGGGAAAAGGTAAAAAGACAAAAACCACGGCACATCAGTGCAAAGATCCTACCAACCACTGTAACCACTACAACATTGATGTAAATCCAAAGGAGAAGTGTTGGAAGTCGAATCTAGAGCTAAACCCAAAGAACAAGAAGAAATATTAAAATAATAAGAATCACATGGTCATTGATTCGAGAAACTAATTTTAAAGAAGATCGGGCATGGATGAGAAGGTCGTATGTACGTTATTACAAAAGGAGGTGAGTATAAGTAGCCTTGAACAACAAGAAGAGAAGGAAATTACCAAACTATTCCATATAAAGATACAGGTCAGGAAGACCAAGATTGATGCTTTGTTTGACTCAGGATCACAGGAGAATCTCATTGCAGCAATAATGGTGAAGAATTTGGGGCTGAAAGTATCTGATCATCTAAACCCATATCCATTGGTGTGGGTAAATAAGGATGTAGAGCTAAAGGTTACAAAAAAATGTAGAATTATATTTTCTATTAGTGTTGATTTTATTGATGAATTAGATCTAGACGTGGTTACTCTTTAGGTATGAAGAGTCATATTTGAGAGTCCATACATGTACATGCAAGACGCAATATTTATGAGGAAATCCAATCAATATCAGCTTATTAAGGATGGAAATTTGTTCATCATCAAGGCACACAAAGGCAAGTCGAAAACATTACTTAAGATTAATTAATAAAATAAAAAATTTCATCATAAAGATTTGAAAGACATTCATTCTTATCATTTTCAATAGAATTAGTCAACATTGTTAAACAAAATATTTCATCTTATAGATTTTCTTACCTGTATCGACATGTATTTATTTGTTTCAAATTCTATGTACTAGTGCATAAAAATAGAAAAATATTCAGTCATTGAAAGTACTTATCTGAGCTATTTGGTTATCAACCACAAGGTTATAGGGAAATAGGATGCTCCACCCAACTTGTGAGAACTAGAAACACAACTTGAACCCCCCCCCCCCCCGAGTTGATTTCATTCTCAGAAATTAGTGCTTTGATCTACCCTAGACCAACTCTGCCCAACCAACTCCAGTCACAGGAATACAATGAATTCCATTCATTGACTAGCTCGACACTCTATATTGGACAATGTGATAAAACCTTTACATCATCCTATAAAATATTTCCTTCCAGTGTTTTCCTCTCTCAAGTGCCTTAGGCCCCTCATACCATTTTGGCTTCTTCGTTCCATAATAAGGCTTATTTGCCATGGAGAGAGATTTGGACAACTAATTTCCATTCTTAAACTGTCATTAACGAATTTTGAGTGTGAAAATATTTCCCATATATATTTTTTCGATAACTTGTTGCTGGCCCATTTTCAAAAAATATTGCAAATAATTAACAATATGTCTACAATTTATTCAATTAACTCTTAATACTAATTCTAAATGTGGTAACACAAGGTAAATTCTAAGAGTTACCCAATTAATTGAGGATGTTACAGAAGTAAGAAAAATCACACATAGTGTTGCACTTTTATTTACATAATGTTATGGTTTGATATTAGTAAGTTAGAAATAATTAATTCCTACTTGTCTATGGTTGTAATTCTCCAGTTGAGGAGTTTCTTCCTACATAATAGGAAGTAGCTAGAATATAGTTTCTCCTAGTTTAGTGTGTGCTTGACAGAATCTCTCAACCACATTACTGTACGTCCAAGATAGAATTCCTATCTTGAGACTATTGCTTGTATAAATATGTGTGTAATTTCCTTCATTCAAAATATAGAATTTGATTAGAGTTTGCAGTGTGTTGTTTTATCTTGGTATCAAAGCTTCAGAGCCCATAAGGGGCCTGGGCCTCAGCCCCGGCCCCTCCTGGGATAAGCAAAATATTTGAGTGTATTTATATTTACATTTGTTTATCCATCTTGAAGATTGAGGAGGCCGAACCCACTAGAGAGGAGGCTGAAGGTCTGAGTGCTTGAAGGCGTTGTTTTTCTTTGTCTAGAAAGCGAGTTGCTGAGACTCAGTCCAAGAGAGAGATGAATATTCCGACAGCGATGTTGAGTAGCAGATTGAAGACTGTGGGCGTTACGGTTCAGAGGTGTGGCGGTTGCATTTCGAAAGAGGCGTGGGCCTGGAGAGGGCTCGTGGAGGCAGAGGAGAGACGCTGTGAATGGAGGTCGCGACTCTATTGATTGCAGCTTTCGCCTACTTGGAAGGAAGTTGCTGTTAGTGAAATTGGTGTCTTGGTTTTAATAGGATCTGCGTGTTGGTTAACTTGACGTGTTCGCATCTCAGAGAAGGCCGAGCCTGAATGTGATCGGATCTACGTGGTGGTGAACAGGCCAGAAGAGGTAGATTTTGCGTCTGCGTGAATCTGCTGCACAAATCGAATCTCAAGAGACGAGCCGAGGGGTCTGAAGACCGTAAGCTGTTATTTTTCCTTTTACAAGAGATCCTCTTGTCAATGATTAGCATGAATATGACTTGATTTTCTTTTCTTTTCAAATATATTATGCGATGGTGGAGCGCATTCTACCTGATTTTGATTTGCAGGGAAGGGTCAGATTTTATGCCGCCGAATCTTGGCGATGACAGTGGATGAAGAACTCGAATTGAACCTGTTTCGGAAGTGGGTTTGTAGGATAGAGGATTATTGAAAATGGGGTGCCTGGGATGCCAAGTATTTGTGGCCTTTCTGCTGAAGTTTTTTGAATTTCATTCAAGCTTTCATTGGAGCGTCGATGATTCTTTATGTAGTATGGATGTTCTTCATCCATGAAGGCCAAGCCTGGAGAGCTATTGGCCATAGAGGCTGCGATTCTCTAAATCGAACGCGACGATTTGATTGCTGGTCTGGAGTCGACGGGATTTTAAGAGGATTGTGTGCCATCAATCCTCATTCAAGGTGCAGTTGGTATTCGTGGATCTGGCTTCTGGAGCGGTGTTCTCGATGCAAGGCTTTGGTGGTGGCCATTGTCATGGCTATGACATTAAACCATGTGTTCCACCACCCTAACATTCAGATAGATGAGAAGCAGCGTTTACGAATGGCTCTTGATGTGGCTCAAGGAATGAATTATTTGCACAGTAGCAATCCTGTAATAGTTCATCGAGTCTTCTGTGCTTTCCAGAGGATGGATCCTTGTTTGCCATTGCGTCTGGCTGCCATGGTATACCCATGCTACTGAGTATACATTTTCTCTTTGTGTATGCCATGGAGTGGAATGAATCCCATGTAGGTAGTTAGTGCTGTTGGTTTTCAGAATCGTTGGCTTCATATTCCCAAGGAAATTGATCCAGATGCTACAAAGATTATTTCTAAATGCTGGCAGAATGATCCAAATCTACGGCCTTCATTTGAACAGCTTATGGTTACCCTCAAGTCTTTGAAGAGGCTGCTTGTTTCACCTCTGTGAGAAACATGGCCTTGTCCGGTCAAAGCTTACGAAAAGGGAGGAGAAGCATGTAATAGTGTCTTGACAGACTCCAAGTACTTCCAGGGGAGCTTTGAAAATTTGCAGGCCATTCGGGATGTTGGGATAGAGTGCCCTTTTCTGTGCAAAGAGTTCATCATTGATGCGTGGCAATTATATCACGCTCTGTTGAAAGGTGTAGATGCAGTTCTTTTTTTCTAAAAAGCCGAACTCCTCGGTGCGACACTGCATGCACTTGCTGTAGATCTTGGTGATCTTGATTGGGTGAACTTTGCACCGTGAAAACGAAAGTGTGGCATTAAAAAATGGCTTGGGTGTTGGAGCTGCTTGATATATAGAGAAGTTTATGCTATTGTCGAAATGTATTTTTTAATTCTCTGATGTTTTAAATTTTCAATGTATTGATTAACTGTCATAACAATGAAAGTGGTTGTAATTTAAGTGACATTAGTATGACCAACTATTGTCACAATTCCGAGTGTGTGTTGGAACTGGTCATTCCAACACTAAGCAAATTTGCAGGGAATGATGAACACATGACAGTGAAAAGGACATCAATTTTAGCTACATCAGAGATTGGAGGATGATTGTGATCGTGTTGCAAATTGTTAGCAAGCATGAGGAGGCATTCTTGAGAGCAGTGACTAGCCTTGATACTGTGAGTAGGGGAAGTGGCATTACGTTGCGATGCCGGGAGAATTGGATACTGAAACGCGGCAGAGGATTGGACCGTGGAGTCCTGGATTATTGTTCTTGAAGGGAAAATTGTGTTCTCTTGGTGTGGATGTGAGTGCCTATGTTTTAGTTTCTTTATCAGTGGACCCCTCACAGGTATCATTGGAATGGTTACTGGTATTTTTCGGAAATAATCATCTTTGGGAAGAGAGGGAATTAATGTGAGGATTTTATTTTGTATTTTTCTTGGAAGCATGTTTAAATATTATTGAGCCTTATTGAGCCTAGTTAACTCAATGTAGGAAAAGTTATTTTGTTAGAATTTGCAACTCTAACGAATGACAGGTTAAGCATGGAGTTCCAAGAAGTTATTTGAAAAGACAAGGATGCCCAAGATGTGAACAATGAACAGATGAGGTAATGAAGCAGCAACAATGTTTATGGTGGACAACAAAATAGACGTTTTCTTGAGTTAGTGTGGTTTGTGGAATAGACTCCCTAGCATGTTATAAGCAAGTCCAGTTGTTGTAATGGTCATTGTATGTACCCAGAAACTCGAAATGTTGAAGTATGGCATGTAAGCCTGGTAAAGGCATTTGAAAGTTTGTGGTAATCTTAAAACCACTTTGTAGAGCCTTTATGGCTGGTTTCCTTTGTGGCTAGAGGAGGCTTTGTGGCCGCATGTACACAAGTGGCTGCATGTACATAAGAGTTATGTGCTCATTAGAGCTTTTTGCTCAATCGAGTAGGTGGACTGCAGTTACACCTCGCTCAAAGTCTCATATGATTTATTAATCTCTGAGAAGAAGGGGGTTGGCACACTTTCTTAGCTGACAGTGGTGCTGAGAAGCACAATTGGTGCAACTATTCAGTACATACTCGTGCCAACGCGCCAAATCACGAAAATGGCACGGAAGCGCCCGATAAACTCGTGCCAGGATTTTTATTCTGGGCGTGGATTTTTTATTCAGGAAGACGCCAACTCAACTTCATGGGGATCCGCGGGAAGCCTCATCTTCGCTGGATGATTTGCGAGAGGTGAAGATCAGAGAAGTTGTGGATCTATCCGGGAGAGGCAGATCAAAAGATCCGCGGGAAGCCTCAACTTCGCTGGACGGTTTGCGAGAGGAGAAGATCGGAGAAGTTGCGGATCTGTTTGAGAGAGGCAGATTGTGTTTTGGAGATTCTGCACATGCAATTCGCCCGATGGTGGTGGATTTGTAGGTATATATATATGCATTGATAATGGTTGATAGAATCATGTATGCGAAGGACATCCTACAGGACTAGCGGTTGCAGCGGTTGGTACCCATGCATTCCGGTGGATGGTTGCTCTTTTATATGGACGTTGACATATTCTTTGTTCTGTTTTACCACAACTAGACTTTGTGAATCACTATCATGACAAGTAGTCATTAAGGGATGGAGTTAGAAATAATTAATTCCTACTTGTCTATGGTTGTAATTCTCCATTTGAGGATTTTGTTCCTACATAATAGGAAGTAGCTAGAATATAGTTTCTCCTAGTTTAGTGTGTGGTTGAGAGAATCTCTCAACCACATTACTGTATGTCCAAGATAAAATTCCTATCTTGAGACTATTTATTGTATAAATATGTGTGTAATTTCCTTCATTCACAATATAGAATTCGATTACAGTTTGCAGTGTGCTATTTTATCTCTATAATTAACAATATGTCTATAATTTATTCAATTAACTCTTAATACTAATTCTAAATGTGGTAACACAAGGTAAATTCTAAGAGTTACCCAATTAATTGAGGATGTTACAGAAGTAAGAACAAGCACACATAGTGTTGCACTTTTATTTACATAATGTTATGGTTTGATATTAGTATATGTGTTTTTCTGAATAGGAACTTTATAATTGTAATTTATTTATTACTAATAATTATTAAGTAAATGATAAGATTTATTAATAATATATTATTTACTAAATTTTTTATAATATTTTTAATAATTATGTAATTTATATCATATATATTTTTAATTAAATTAGCTAAAGTAAAAAAATCATATAAACATATATAATTTTATAATATTTATAATTTCCAGAAATATTATATCCACATTATAATATTTGCTTATAATATTGTAACAAAATTGATTTACCAATTAACAATTTAATCTTCATAACTAATTATATAATTAGCTATATATTTAAATTATATAGTAATAATAATAATTTTAAAAGAAATTGACCATTTAATTAAGTTTTATAATTTTTCTAATTTGACCATAAATAATTTGCATAAATATGTTCCATAATAATATTTTTCCCTTTGCAAAATAATTTATGACCTTAATAAATTTATATAAAAATAAGAAAACAAAACACGGTGTATATCGCAATACCATCTTTTGAAAATTACCCAAAATTAAAAAAAAACTGTCCTACTAGCAACCATGACATTCCTAAACTTATCTAAAATTTAAAAGAATATTTTTTCAGCAAGTTCTTTGGTATCTAAGTTTAACTAATTCTAAAAAATACTTCGAAAAAAACCATATTTTTTAATAATAATAATATTATTAAAAAAAAAAAATCAAATTAAATCTACATATTAAACTTTTTAAGTTTTATATATATAAATGAAAAAAATACCTTATAAAGTAAACATTTTTAAAATATTAATTAATATTTATTAAAATCTATTTTATAATCTAAAATATATTTTATAATCAATGAAAAGTTTATTCTGTTTGAGCATTTAGGAGCAGTAATCTAAGAAAAACTCATCTCCATAAAACGAAAAAGGATAAATGAGTCAAGAAGATAATAGATTTGATAGGTTAGTTAAATAAATATGTCTTTGAGGATGATCATTTGTTAAAAAAAGTGATATGACAGAGTTTATGGAATCAAATAAAATTAAATTGATTTATCAATTCAATATGATAAAAATTAAGATGGGAAATTTTTGAAAGAAATTCGGATATTTAAAGTAGAAAGATCGCAACTATTTTCTTTATCTTACAACTTTAGTATTCTTTATAGTACTAGAAACTGAATTTTTAGTTTTGTAATTTTTACTATATAGATTAAAATATTAAAATAGTAATTTTTTAAGCAACCATCCTCCATAAAATACAATGTGGGGATGACTTTGAAAATCCATTATTCTATACACTAAATTGGCCCAATTTAAAGAACCTATGCTAGGGAGGAATAATAAAGCATTAAGCCTCAACTTCTACTCGAGGTTTTTGGATCTTCTGCACACTCCTACGGCTAGTGCTAAACCAGCACCAAGCTAACCTTCAATAAGAATCACCTTCTTCGCTTTATTATTTTCTCTTCTCATTAAGCCAACCTTCATTAAGTATTATCTTCTTTATTTTCTCTTCTTAAATATGTTAACCCTAGGATGAATATGAATCGCTTTATTCTTTTCTCTTTTCTTGAAGCCAACCTTCATTAAGTATTATCTTCTTTCTTTTCTCTTCTTAAATATATTAACCCTAGGATGAATATGAAAGTGACTAGAGAAGATGTAGCAAAGAAGCATTTAAATTTGACAAACTAGATTATATGTAGAAAAAGGGCATCTAGGTTTTAAAAAAGGAATTAAAACAAAGCACAGCAGAGAAACGTGAGACAAAGCTCACTTAAATCATTGAATTCAATTGCACGATTACATCACACTTATATATCAAATTGCGCTCACCTAATCTTCCTGAAGAAGAGGAAACAAACCTAAATAGATTGAACCAATTTCTAAATACACACTCTCATTCAACAAACCAAAACTAAATCTATTTATGCATGATCTAGATTATTCTCACATCCTCCCTTAATGGAGAAATGGATTTTCTACAATAACTAATTTACTTCTAAAAACTTCAAATTTGATTTTACCAAGAGGCTTAGTAAATATATCAGCCATATTATCCTTGGTATTACAAAATATTAATTCAATTTCATTTGACTCAATTTTCTCACGTACAAAGTGGTATTGCAAATAAACGTGTTTTGTTTTGGCATGGTATATTGGATTATGTGCTAATTTGATAGCACTTTGATTATCACAATTGATGCATGTTGAACCACTTTTCCCTCTTCAAGATCTGCAAGAATTCTCCGCAACCAAATAGCTTCACAAGTGGCATTGGTCAAAGCTTTGTACTCTGATTCTGTTGATGATAAAGAAACAGTTGGTTGTTTCTTACTACTCCAAGATATGACCCCTGATCCAATATGAAATGCATAGCCAGAGGTAGATCGTCTGTCATCTGGATTTCCTACCCAATCTGAATCAGAAAAACCTGTCAGTGCAACATCAGATTCATCAGTATACATAATACCTAAATTCATTGTTCCCTTTAAGTATCGGAGAACTTTCTTTGCAGCATTCCAGTGATTTCCTGAAGGCTTAGCCATGAATTGACTAAGGATACTGACTGAGTATGCAATGTCTGGTCTGGTAGTGGTGAGATAGTTCAAACTTCCCACCAACTGACGATATAATGTTCCATCTGCCTCTTTAGTTCCATCTTCTCTGTACAACTTTGCATTCTGTTCTAAGGGAGTTGACATAGATTTGCAATCACTCCTATTGAACTTTTTAAGAATTTCCTTTGTATATTTTCTTTGAGTGATTAATGTTTTACCAGGCTCTCTCCATACCTCAATTCCTAAACAGTAATGCAATTCACCCAAATCTTTCATTCCAAATTCCTGTGACAACTGAACTTTAATTTCTTCAATTAACTTGTGAGCACTGCCTGTGATAATGAGATCATCCACATACAAAGATATTAAAGCAACATTTCCTTTTTCATCTTTCTTAACATACAAGTTAGGATCATTTTTTATTTTCACAAACCCATTCTGAAGAAAGAAGGTATCAATCTTTACATACCATGATCTCGGTGCCTGTTTCAAACCATATAATGTCTTTCTTAACCTATAGACTAGATGCTCCTGTCCCTATTTGACAAACCCTTTAGGTTGAACCAAATAAACTTCTTCCTTTAAATCACCATTTAGAAAAGCAGATTTGACATCCAATTGATGTATATTCCAATTATGTTTTGTAGCTAAGGCAATCAATAATCTAATTGTATTCAATTTAGCTACTGGTGCAAAAGTATCTTCATAATCAATTCCCTCTTGTTGAGCATATCCTTTTGCAACTAATCTTGCCTTAAATTTATCAATGCTACCATCTGCTTTAAATTTCAATTTATACAACCATTTGCTTCCAATTGGAACTTTGTTCTCAAGAAGTTCCACTAATTCCCATGTTTGATTTTTCATAAGAGAAGCATATTCATCATTCATAGCATTTCTCCATTGTTCATGTTGTTTAGCTTGTTCATAATCAACTGGTTCTACAACATTTATGATATTAGACATTAAGGCATAATCTATATACCTTGCAGGAAGCTGGGTTTGTCGGGTTGACCTTCTTGGTGCTACAATACCTGTTGGAGTTCCATCCATGATTCTTCGGCTTTGAGGTGAATCTCCCTCTCGTGATGACTCACTGCTGCTAGATGTGCTCATACTGCTCTCATCCTGATCTTGAACCTGTACCTGTACCTGTTCATGTTCCTGTTTAATCAAAGTATCAAGTTTGACATGAGCATCATTAGATATATGCCATGCATCATTATTTGTATTACATTTATCAGCCTGCTCATGAAACACCACATCTCGACTTGCAAACAGTTTATGTGAACTTGGATCAAACAATTTATAGGCTTTCTGATCCGCACAATACCCAATAAAAACACACTTGATTGACTTGGCATCAAGCTTTCTTATGTTAGCCTTAGGAATATGTGCAAAGGAAATACATCCAAAGAATCTTAAATGACTCACATCAGGTTTATAACCATGAAGAACCTCAAAAGGAGTTTGAAAAACTAATTTCTTAGTGGGACATCGATTCTTCAAATAAACAACAGTATTAATGGCTTCTACCCAGAAACCATTAGAGATGTTCTTACCTTGAAGCATACTGCGAGAAGATTCCACCAAGGTTCTATTCCATCTGTCAGCAACACCATTTTTCTGAGGGATATGTGGTACTGTGAACTATTGTTGAATCCCATTAGATTTACAATAGCTGTTAAATGCATTTGACTTATATTCACCCCCTTGATCAGATATGAGTATTTTAATGTAATTAATTTTTATTTTTTCAATCATAGTTCGGAACTCTTTAAAATACTCAAATATATAACTTTTCCTTCGAATGAAATAGACCCAGGTATACCTAGATCTATCATCAATAAAAATAACAAAGTATGACGCACCACCAAGAGACCTAGTTTGCATAGGTCCACATACATCAGTGTGAATTAATTCAAGTATATCATACTGTCGTTTCTCGGTATGAACAGGAAACTCTTCTCTATGCTGCTTACCAAGTGCACAAGCTTCACATGGTAAATGTTCACACTTCATAACAGGAAGACCTTCAACCATTTATTTTCTTTGCAACAACGATAAATCATTGTAATTTAGGTGCCCATACTTGTGATGCCATAACTCTGCTGTTGATGCCTCTTTGGATGTTAATGCAACATGGCGCTTCACTGTCACATCCAATCTATATAATCCTCCAACCCTGGTACCTGTAGAAACAACCCTGTAGTGGTCCTGAACATCTTTCACAATACACCCCAATTTGCCAAATTCCACTTTTAAATGATTATCAGCGATAGTGGAAATAGATATCAAATTCTTTTTGAGAGCAGGTACATACATCACATTATGAATCTGTTACATTTTTCGATTAGGTAAGTACACATTTATTATTCCATAGCCCTGGACTTTAAGTGACTTGTCATATCCTAGGTAAATTTGTGTGCCATTAGATTTCTCATAATATTTATCATACCATTATTTATTACAAGTCATATGTGCTGATGCACCAGCATATATGAACCAAGCATTATCATCATCAGTTTTAGCAAACAATGCAACATCCGAAAGAAATAACTTAAGATTTTTAAATCCATCAGTCACTGATGTGTCTCTGTTTATGAAATTTCCATTATGCCTTCTATGTCTTTGATTTGATTCATTATTCTTTCTTCTATAGCAATCTTTAGCCAGATGTCCAGGTTTTCTAAAATAATCACATTCAATGTTCTTCTTAACATAAGAATCAGGAGGTGACATACCTTTCTACTTTTCTTGAAAACAGCCTTTGTTCCTGTCCCATGGTCTCCCTTGGAATGGTATTTTACCTCTTGCATTCAAAGCCAAATCAGAACCATTTGACTCTAGCTCAAAATTTTTCATTCGCTCTTCTTCTTGAAGAAGAATTCCAGCCAATTCTTCAAATGTAGGAGGTGTTGGTCTAGCTGAGAGTGCTGAAATAAAGACTTTATAGTCTGGGACTAACACCTTCAAAGCAACAGTTACCAAGTCGGTACTAGACACTTTTTCACCAATATCACCAAGCTTATCACTGAAGTCTTTAATTTGGGAAACAAAGTTGCTAATGCTTTCATTGGCTTCCATTTTTATAGATAGAAGCTTTGTTTTTAAAAATAAAATACGGTTTGCATTAGTAGTTTCATACAAACCTTTGAGAGTGTCCCATGTCGCCTTGGAAGTTTCACAGTCCCGAATGTGAGGAATAATATTGTCCTTCACTGACATGCGTAGCAGCACCTTTGCTTTCATTTCTTGCTTATCCCAATATGGACTTTTAGCAGGAGGTGTGGGCTTGGGCTCGTCACCTTTGACAATCGTCCAGAGATTATATGCCTCCAGAACTGTTATGAGCTTAAATTTCCAATTTACATAATTTTCACCATCAGGTTTGGTGGATTCATTTAAATATGAATCTGCAAGGGGATTAGGCATTTCAACAACAATAATCCAATTTCATGTGCTGGAAATTAATTTACTGCAATGATCTTGCACCGAATTGGAGCTATATGCTTCCTTAAACGAGCTTCAAACAGAATGTTCACAAGTCGATTTTGGCCAACACTCAAAACTTATCATAAAATTGGCACTGCAGAACGCAAGTTAAAAATAAAATTGGCACTGCAGAACTTATAAGTATATAACTGCAGAACTTATAAGTATATAAATCTGCACCCAAGAAACGTTAATGAGACAACCTTCAACGTACTTCACACGCTGGCTGTATGCAAACTGTATTGTCAAGCAGCAATCCATGTGCATGTTAATCATGACAAAAAAAAAACCGGGACTCCACTCGGAAACGTTCAACCAACACAACAAATTAAAACAAACTACTCCAAATTAAAACAAACTACTCCAGCCACATTGGACCGCGCACACCTATCAATAGAATGGGATGATGGCTCTTCTGCTGCGCAAGAGGGGTATGGGACGATGGCTCTTCTGCGTACCAAATTAATTCCCACGAATTTGAAACGGTCGGGTGCACGATTAACAACACGGATGAAAACTTCGCGCTGGAAAAATTCACGCAGTGGGGATGGACAGCGCACTGCAACAGTTACCAATAGCGCCTTCAACTCTGTCCGACTACAACTCAGCGAACAAGATCCGATGGGTTTCGAAAGCGGAGCTCTCACTCCAATACCCAAACAAAGCTCTGATACCAAATTAAAACAAAGTACAACAGAGAAACGTGAGACAAAGCTCACTGAAATCATTGAATTCAATTGCACGATTACATCACACTTATATAGCAAATTACACTCACCTAATATTCCTGAAGAAGAGGAAACAAACCTAAATAGATGGAACCAATTTCTAAATACACACTCTCGTTCAACAAACCAAAACTAAATCTATTTCTGCATGATCTAGATTATTCTCACAAAAGGTTTAAGAATTAGCTCCGCAACCAACGAGAAAAATGGTTTCTACTTATCACTAATCACATTCCCTCTAAAATAAATTTTGTCTATAATACATATCCATGAATAAGTGACAGTGTTTAATATATCTTCTTTTGTTTCTCCCTTTTTTATTCGCTTTTATTCTCACATGGAGTTTTACTAAAGGTATTTAGGGACTTCTCATTTAAAATCCTTAGTTCAATATGTAATTTAATCCTTCGCTCTTGGTATATATTGTTTCCTTAATTAGTGCACCCAACTATTGGTATAAGGTTAAGTTTAACAACCTTGACACCACAAAGCTCAAATGCTATTCAGTCTGGAAATCATCTTCAGTGCACTGTGCATGTACATTTAGACCTAGGTTGGAGGTGGCCATATAATAGAAGCAAAGCCACATAATATTGTTTTAGAAATTACAGCATAGAGATCAATTTTTAATCATGATATGACACAATAACCATGATATGTAATATTGTTTTAAAAATTAAAACATATATATCAATGTTTAACTACTATTTTACTAACCAAATGAAACAACAACTATGTAGAATAATCTAAATCTAATTCTAATTACCTGCTAGTTGTCAAAAGTGTCTATCCAACTGTTCTATTTTAGTTTCAGTTAGTCCGGTTTTATTGAGTATAGTTTAGTCTTGGTGTAGTGATTTAATGTTGATGTCTCCATTGTAATCTTACTTAATTGATTCATAATATTGAGAAGAGAAATCTTCTACTCCACTTATTTTTGGTTTTCAATTCTCATCATTGTATCAGAGCTAGTATGCATAAGACTCCCTTAAAAACCAACAAGGTGAGCAAACTTGAAGCAGCAAGCAGAAAAGGCGAGTCTGCATAAATTTTTTTGAGGGAGCAGAAAAATTGTTAAGAAGTTTGAAGAAGTCTCCTGCCTAAAAGAAACACCAGAAATAAATCCACTTCAAGAAAAAGGACGAGATTTAAAAATAAATAAATAGCGAGGATAACGCACTCTAGGAGATCAAACCAAAGCATTATACACGGGCTCAGGATGTGTGGATCCACGTTAGTCTATTGTGTTAGTAACACTCAAATCCAATGCAGAAGATAGTGTTACACATTCCTTACATCCTTATCTGCCAAGCACCCCATCCCAACGACCCACAATGCATTATTGTGATATACGACAAAGGTATTATCGTATGTACCTGAAAGTCAATCTCACGTGTGGTTGTGAGAAAGGTTCATCATTAATTCATTTTAGTAAAAGCTTTGACTTATGTCATTTGGCCAAAAGGATCTTTTAAACAAAGGGCTCGCATAATTATTTTTAAAAGAGAGGGGCTTTACTTTTTTACAAAAGATGAGACTTGTTTAAAATATTTCCTCATAAAATGGCATAAGTTTAAATAAAAATTAGAATGTGTGAAGTTTTCGTTTGTTTAAAGGGAAAGTAGATTTGAATGAAAAGTGAAAAGTGATTTCTTGAAGGGAGATTTTTATTTCTGTGGAAAAGCTTAAAAAGAAAATAAACAAATGGAAGTCATGGTTGAGTAAAAATTGTTGTATATGTAATGTGTCAAAGTAACGTAGCAGAAAAAAAATAAACACACACAACAATCAAATAATGGAGACAATGAAATTAACGTGGTTCACCCAACCAATCTGGGCTACATCCATGAAACAGACGTATCGATGATCTTATTCATCAACAAGAGATTACACTAGCAGAATTACTCATCTGCACTTCCTCTTCACACACCTCACATCTCATCTCATGATTATTTGCCTCAACAGACTTACATTTTATAGATAGGAGAAGAAACTGAATAATAAATTCAATCACACAAGAATAGGATGAAATATCTTCACATGCTAATTTGATGCCATCAGTTTTGCAACAAAACCTATTGTTGGCATATCCAAGAGATTTTCTCCAAATTAACATAGAAAAAATCTCAACAATCTCCACCTTGACAACAATTAGCCTCATACCTCATTCCTTTATTATTTTTATTTTCTTTGCAAGCCAAGAGAAGCCAGACACCATCGTAGCTTCTCTAATAACACTGGTTTTGTGAACATGTCTGCACAGTTTTCCTTTGTATGCACTTTTTCAAGAGAGACACCCTCTTCAGTTATAACGTTTCTTACAAAATGGTACTTAATAGGTATATGCTTTGATTTACTATGATAGGCTGGATTTTTAGCCAAGTGGATCACACTTTGACTATCAAAAAACAACTTAATGTTGTCTTGCAGCCTACCAAACTCACCAAACAAGCCTTTCAATCAAGCCGCTTCTTTGCAAGCATGTGAAGCAGCTATGTATTCTACTTTTTTAGTGGATAAAGAAACAATGTTTTGTAGCTTTGACATCTAGCTAATAGATCCACCTACAAGAGTAAGGACATATCCTAAAGTTGACCTTCACTTATCCAAATCACCTGCAAAATTGGAATCAACATATCCGCAAACAAATTCACTACTTCTGTCATAAGTGATACAATAATCACTTATGCCTCTCAGATACCGAAGAACCCATTTCACTACTGACCAATGTTCTTTCCTTGGATTTTCCATATACTTGCTGACAACCCCAACTGCATGTGAAATATCTAGTCGTGTAGAGACTATTGCATACATTAAAGTTCCTACAGCATTAGCATAAGGTATTCGAGACATATATTCCTTTTCTTCATTTGCATTAGGACATAAACTTGAAGAAAGCTTAAAATGGGAATCTAAAGGGACTGAAACTGGCTTCACATTTTTCATACCAAACCTTAAGAGAATTTTCTCAATATAATTCTCTTCTGATAACCATAGATTACCATTGCTCCTGTTTCTGAAAATCTCCATGCCCAAAATGTGTCTTGCTGCTCCTACATCTTTCATATCAAACGTCCTAGCCATCTGAGCCTTTAACCTGTTGATCTCAGTTATGATTTTGCTTGCTGAAAGAATATCGTCAACATACAACACTAATATAATGAATATGTCATTACTTAATTTCTTAAAGTAAACACAATGATCATATTCACTTCTTATATAATTTTTGTTCATCATGAAAGAATCAAATTTCTTGTACCATTGTCGAGGTGATTGCTTCAGACCATACAATGATTTCTTTAGCCTGCAAACAAATTTCTTATTGCAATTTTGAACAAACCCTTGAGGTTATTCCATGTAAACTTCTTCATCTAGATATCCATGTAGAAATGCAGTATTAACATCTATTTGTTGTAATTCTAAATCAAGTAAAGCAACTAATGCTAAGACAATCCGAATTGAAACAATTTTAACAACTGGTGAAAATATTTCATGAAATTCAATTCCTTATTTTTGAGAAAATCCTTTTGCGACCAGCCTCGCTTTTTACCTGTCTTCTTTATCATCGACACGCCTTTTAAATTTGTAGACCCATTTACATCCCACAATTTTTATGTCTTTAGGAAGTTCCACTAAATCCCATGTGGCATTCTTGTCTAATGCCTTCATCTCATCCTTCATAGCTTCTTTCCACTTATCATTGTTAGAACCTTCTACAGCTTCCTGATAACATAAAGGTTCATCATCGTTAGCGGTTAAAGAAACTGAAGTAACATAATCATCATACCTTTTAGGAGGACGTCTGATTCTCGTCGACCTCCTTAAATATGTTTCTCGTTCTTCCACAATTTGCTGGTTATTATCTGTACGAACTTCTTCATGATCTGCATCTAAAAATTGTTCATGATCTGCATCTGAAACTTGTTCATCTGGACTATCATCAGTATCTGAACTGGTTTCAAACTGAATATGTTGAAACTTAGGTACATTTTCATGTTTCAATTATCATCTACATCTGGTTTATCAAGTGAAGATTCATTGAATTTAACATCTCTTTTAATGATGATCGTGTGAGTAGTAGGATCCCACAACCTATGTCCCTTAATCCCATCACCATATCCAATAAAGATATATCTTTTTTATTTAGGATCTAATTTAGAATTTTGATGTTTCGGAATTAGAGTATATGCATCACAACCAAAAACTTTCAGTTTAGAATAATCACAAGGATGACCTTTCCATACCTCTTGAGGAATTTTTCATCCTATTGCAGTTGATGGTGATCGGTTTATCAAATAGCAAGTTGTAGATACTGCTTATGTCCATAATTCCTTCTACAAATTGGGGTTACTCAGCATAATTCTTGCTCTTTCTAAAAGAGTCTTGTTGATGCATTCAACAACTCCATTTTGTTGAGGAGTATAAGCAGTAGTTCTATGTATTTCGATCCCAACTTATTTGCAATAATTATCAAATGCCTTTGAGGTAAACTCACCACCATTGTTAGTTCTTAAACATTTAATGGTTCTTCCAATGATGTTTTCTAGTAATGCTCTAAACTGCTTGAAAACTGTGAATACATCACACTTTCCTTTTAACGTTTAGACCGATACTTTTCTAGAGAAATCATCTATAAAAGATACAAAATATGATGATCCTCCATATGAGGTGGTAGGAGATGGACCCCAAACATCAGAATGGATATAATCAAGGATTCCCTTACTATCATGTTTTCCAGTTTTAAATTTCTTCTTTCTTTGTTTCCCATATATACAATGTTTGCAAAAATCTAACTTAGAAGATTTTAAACTAGGAAGTAACATATGATCGGATAAGATTTTTAAACCTATTTAGATCATATGGCCCAATCCTTGATTCCATAGTCGAATAGAATAACTGTCATTTTCAGATATAGTAGAAGCATGATCTGACTCTGTTCTTCCTTCTAATTGAAAAAAATTTCGAACCTTCTTTGCCTTCATTACTAATAGAATTCCTTTATAAATTTTCATTACTCCACCTTGAATAAAAGTTTTATATCCATTTGTGTCTAACACTCCTAGACAAATAATATTTTTCTTGAGTTCATGCACATGTCTTACATCAGTTAAGATTTTAGTTCTCCCATCAAACATTTTAATTTGGATGCTTCCAATTCCCACAACATTACATGAGAAATCATTACACATGTAAAAAAATCCATCATTGATTGATTTATAAGATTTAAACCACTCTTTATGAATGCACATGTGATTGGACACACCAGAATCTAATGGCCAATTTTGATCATGATTTAACAAATTAACTGATAGAACTTCATCACTTATACCTGAACCGGATGCTGCACCTAAACCTGTATCTGTCGTGTTTGCTTCTTTATTTTCTGTGGAAGAGTGTCCTTTGGATTTTGCTATCTCTTCCAACAGTCCTTATTGAAATGTCTTGATTTGCCGCAAAACCAACATTTTAGCTTACTGTTCTTCCCTTTTGATTTTGATTGAGATTTTTTCTTCTGACTGAAGCGTTTTTCTTTATATCGACCTCTAACCATCATTTCTTCTAATGTAGAGGTTTTTAAATTTTACATCTTCCTAGTTTCTTTAGAAAACATAGCTCCAACAACATCATCAAATTCAAGGGTTTCTAATGAGCTAAGACTTATAGAAGTAACAAAATGATCCCATGACTCAGGAAAAGAGCATAATAAAGTTACAGCTTTATCTTCTGAATCAAATTTTAATTCTATAATTTCTAACTGCACCAAGAGAGTATTAAAGGTATGCAGATGATCAGTTATCATCATACCTTCCTTCATGCGCAAGCTGTACAACTGTCTCTTTAGAAGAATCCTGTTGGTTAAGGATTTGATCATGTATAGTTTTTATAGATTTTTCCATAAACCATCAATTGTTTTCTCTGACACGATGTTAAATAAAAAATCATCTGCCAAACACAACCGTATGCTGCTTAGTGCTATGTTATCGATGTCACTCCATTCGTCATCTGTCATGGTGTAAGGTTGTTTGGATTTTTCCAAAAGCGCCTTCGCCACATCTTGTTGTACGAGTAGATCGTGCATCTTCACTTTCCAGATCTCGAAGTTATTTTTCCCATTAAAATTCTCAATCTCAAATCAAGCACTTTGAGTTCTTGACATTTTGAGTAGCTTGTGTCAAAAATCTCCAATTCCAAATCTTAATAAATGAACATTTTATTTTAATCAAAATTAATAATTTTGATAAAAAAAATGCCCTTCGCCTAAAAAAAATAAAAAAAAATCCCTTGATAAAAATGCCCTAGGCCCTAGGCCAAATATAATGGCATACAAACTCGCTATACAATAAATCAATATCAATTTAAATGAATACGCATTTGAATACAAATGGCATCTGAATAAAAATTGATATTGGCATTTTTAATATATATGGCATTTTTAATATATGGCATTTCAAAAAATACAAATCGGTTTACAAAAGGCATATAAAAAAAAAATCGATCTTAAACAACATATGAATACATGCCTTCACCATTCATAAGTCCACCGTTTAACATTTCATGGTTTTGTTGTGGCTCCTTCACACGGAAGGTGGCTCTCTCAGCACAATTTATCAGAGTTAACGTAGGTTGCATTGAATGCTATTTTAATGCTGGTTAGATAGCGGCTCCTCTGCTCGAACCATAGAACCACAAGCCACAAGCCATGCAGATCCAGGCTCGGACAATAGCTCTGCACATTACTTTCCATCTTATGGGTTGTGGCTCCTCTGTTCTTCCTTCACTCCAGCTCTCTACACTCCTCTCAAGTTATGCTGGCTCACTTCATGCCTTCCACGATGAATGTGTTTCCTAGAAATACATGAAGGGTCTAATACCACAGGACCATGCCCTCACGTTTCACAACAGAGTGATATTGATCCCTCTGTAGATAACTATAACCATGGCCATGCAGATCATGACCATGCGGATCTACGCCATACAATACACGGCCATGCAAAACTCTACAACTCCATTTCACAGTAAATACACATTACAAAATACAGTTCTAGTTCCACACACATGTGATGTTTATTACTCTATCTCAATAGCATCCTTCAACTCCTAATGTCGAGGCTTTGATACCAATTGTCAAAGTAACGCAATGGAAAAACAATAAACACACACAGCAATCAAATAATGGAGACAATGAATTTAACGTGGTTCTCCCAACCAATCTGGGCTACATCCACCAAACAGAGGTATCGATGATCTTATTCATCAACAGGATATTACACTAGCAGAATTACTCATCTGCTCTTCCTCTTCACACACCTCACATCTCATCTCATGATTATTTGCCTCAACAGGCTTACATTTTACATATGGGAGAAGAAACTGAATAATAAATTCAATCACACAAGAATAGGATGAAATCTCTCCACATGTTGATTTGATGCCATCAGTTTTGCAACAAAACATATTGTTGGCATATCTAAGAGATTTTCTCCAAATTAATATACAAAAAATCTCAACATAATTTTTAATCTATGAGTGAAGGGAAAACATTATAAAAATGGGAAAATACAAGAGGTTAAAGCAACAACAAGAGATGTTTGAGATATTTTTAGATTTGGAAGTGAAGAGCCAAAATGATGTCTTTTCATTAAAATTTAGAAAAGAATTTGTGGATGACATCATTCTTCCCCTAATTTCAAATGCCGAGACAACAAAGGAGGTCTTGAATGTATGCTTGAGAGATGTTTTGGTGTAAGGGGGAACATTGGCGTTGAAGATGAAGGTGGATCTATAGTAGCAGATCTACAACGAGATGAAAATATCTAGCCACAAATGGATGATCTCTATGAATAAATTGTAGAACCAACAAAGAAGGATAACAAATATGATTGTAAATCCCACTGCGCAAAACCACAAGTGGACAAAATTTTGATGATTCCAGCAACATAGCTTGCTAATGAAAACTTGGTAATACCATCAACAGAGCTTGCTGATGACAATTTGATGAATACAACAACAAATATTGTTGATGAAAATCGGATATTTCCAGCAAAAGAGCTCGCTAATGATGATTTGGTGATTCCAACAACAAAGCCCGTTGATGATGATTTGGTGAATCCAACAATACAGCTTGTTGATAAGACTCAAACTATTATGGTAAATCCAGTGATTAATATTACTGATGTAAAATTTGATAAAGATTTTTTGGCTAATAATGATTGGTTGGAGGTGATCCAACAAAAACATCATATTAACATTATGCTATTTGGTGAGATAATCCCACTTGATGTTGCAAATCAAGTGGAAGATAACTTGTTTGCAACAACACAAGTTAGTGAAGATGAGATAGAGATAGAAACAGAGATAAATGCAGATACAAAGAAGGAAGTCCACAAAGAGAAAACAAAGGAAAAGGTAGAAGTAGAGAAGGAAGTGCAACAAGATAAATCTCTCATTCTAGAGTAGAAGGAACAAAACCAAGGCATTTTTGGAGATGTTTTTACACTTAAAATTTATTTCGAATGTGTAAAGTTACTTGAAACATGGCTTGAAACACCATGTTTAGATAAGGTCTACATAGAATATGTAGATATGAATCTTGAAGACAACATGAATGATGGTCACATCAATGAAATTTTGAGCTATTGGAGTTGTAAAGAGATAAAATATTATTCTCATCTTAGGTTGCAGGAGGTTGATGACGAAAAGCGCACTACAAAAGAAAATATGTGGTAGAAACCCACATACAAGTCTTTTCTTGAAGAATTCTAGGACATGTATAGAAAGCATGGAACAATAGAATGCCTACACTATAAAATGAAGAAACTTAGGTTTCAAGGATACAACAAAGAGAAAAATCTCAAGAAATTTAGAGGCTACAAGATATGGAAGAAGAGAATAATAAAACTAAATCTAGTTGAAGTCAATTTTTTCAATTGCAAGCCTCGCTGAGACATAAACCAGTAGGTATCTTAATTAATTTTTTATGTGGTTGCAATTAAGGGGGAGTGTTGGAGAATATAATTTCAACCATCTGCTAGGTTTCAAAACCGTCCATCCAAGTGTCCTAGTTCAGTTTTAGTTAGTCGAGTTTTTTTAAGTTTAGTTGAGTCTCACTGTAGTGATTTAATGTTGATGTATCCAATGTAACACTACAAGGAAAAGACCCTCTAACAGACGTTTTTTAGGAATGCCTTATAAAAGTACCCCAGAACTCTATTTATAGTGGAGGTTACTAGAGGAGGTTGGCAGGTGGAGTTTTTTGCGGATGTTTTTATTTCAGTGTGTTTATCATCCTAAACCGCACGAGTGCATTCAATTAGAGAAAGCATTGGTGTGCACATAATATTGGCACACTGAGACACTGTGTGCTTCATACAAACTTACTTGGTGCATCTTATTACTGTAGCATACCAGTGCTTTCTAGGATTTTGCACCGGTGCATCCTAAAATCCTGCGCCAAAACGAAATAGCCTAGTGCAGTCTTAAGAAATCGCACCGGTGCACCTATAAAACCCATGCACCAGAACAAGGTTAAATGTAACATCCCCATTTCTAATTTTTATTTATTTATTTATAGTGCTAACACTAATTACATCCCATGGATAGATTATTATCTTTCAATTCTGATGTATATCTGCTATCAACAGCTTACCTTGTTGTACTTTTATTTTTTTCGAAAAATTATTTATATAACAGTTTGCACTGTAACTCCAATTATAAAATATCAACAACACTTTAAGGGTAGGAAATCATCCCTATTTTATTTTACATGTAATTGTATAGGAATAATTAAATCCCCCCTCTTAACTATTAACAAAAAAATCCTTTGACATCCTAATAAATTAGACATTCTCTAAACCTATCTCCCCTTCAACCATATATACCTTGCTCTAAATTTACCTAAAACATTATAACCCATCACTACCTTTTTTTCATATGCATATATTTCATCACACAAGAATTGGCCTTGGGCTAGCCTCTTCATAAAGGAACGTAATTGTCACATAGACTTAAACCACTATACGAAACCTTATTAAGGGTTTTCATATGCCTATCTGTATCTTAAAATTATTCAGTCTCATCAAAGCACATTATACCTCCATCGAATTTATATAATTTAAATCCAACTTATGTAAGACTTTCATACCACCCACTCAATTTATCTTTCCAACGTGGAGTTCAACGTGGCTATCTATGTGAAAGAAATGAATGTATAACCTATGAGGTTTAACATGTTTTTGAATTGACTTGTGTTAATTTGTACTTTGCCTCTACTCTGTGTCAGACTTATTTTCATTGTTGGAACTTTGTCGAATGAATATTTCAATGGTTCAATTTAAGAGATTTCTCTTTATGAACGTATGTAAAATATAGGTACATGATTTACCTCGGGATATCTCGAAATTAAATTTATGGTACCATGTCACATGGCTCATCTGATGACTAATTAAACCCTTCAATCCATGGAAAAATCATCAAGCACCAGATCTCTTCCACGTGGATGGTTAGGATCAAATCTAGGTTAGGGTTTGAAACTCCATAAATGTTTTCATTTTTGAATTATGCATATTTTCCACTCTACATCTTTGGTAAACTTCCTCCATTATGCTTCGACCCATATTTTCCTTACTGTTAAACAATTTCATTCCCAGCTCCTCTTTTGTTGACTGAGTAATGCGACTAGTTCCGAAAATTGATGCAAAGAGATTTTTTTTGCACGTAGAGAAATACATCCTCACTGTGAAGAGGTAAGACGTCGTGCTTGCTACGATTTGTGTTGAATCTTGTATTTTTTGTGTTTGATTTTCCCATTCTGGTAATTTAGTTTTCTACTTATCCATCCATTGTTATAGATAGACTACGAAAGATGGGGTTTTTTGTCCACGAGGTTGAGTTATGGTAAGAGGGTTTTATCAAAGTTTCAGAATCCCAGGTAAATTTTTGTTTTGATGACTCCTTTGTATTATAGTTAACATGTCCTATATGTGGCTCTCTTTTACGCAATTTACATAACTATTTGTTAGTTGTATGATACGATTTTCATTCTAGAGTGTTGCCTGTAGTTATTGGTGAGCGTCTGATAGTGTGTGGTAAATAGAGTAAATTGGAACAATCATTTTACCTTTTTGGGTTTCATATTTCGTTCTCAGAATTTTCTTTAATGGTTCACATGATTCTGATTTCCACTAAGTTTTAATGAGGAAGTCCCTAAGAATGTATATAGTAGGGAAGTCCTTTTCAAATTTCTTCTAACCCTGTTCATTCTGGGATTTGAAAGTCTTTTCTGCATTTTAATATACTCCTTAATATTTCATAAAGTTGTGATTATCTTCATGTTAATTATGCATACAGTCACTATTAAGCATCCATGCTCTAACGACATTTTTCTAAAATGCAGAAGGACAACCAGGAAGAATCCATCTCGCCATCAGGTTGTCATCCATGAGATATATTAAATTTTACAGGTAATTTCATATTACAAATTTCTCTTGTTTAAATCGTTGATTTATCTTACTGTCACTGGTTTTCTAGTAGCTTTGTTAGTAAGTGGGTTTTCCTTTCTGGTTCCATAGAACAAGTTCTGTTAACTCTTTTTTTTTATTAGCTATGTGTAGGTTTAGAATCCATACTTGGATTTTCTGGGTTGTAACATTCAATCTCTCCTTATAGAGAAATCTTAGTTTCCCTTTCAAGATCCAATGCGTTATGCATATCACTCTTTAATTTTGAATTCATTTCGAGTTTCTTTCTACAATGGCTTCCTGCTCTTCATTTCACCATTCATATACAATTGTATTTCTATTTGAATTTGAGTTTCAACTTCTTTCTAAAGAGTTAAAACTTTTTTAAATTTCTTAATTTGTATAAGAATGGGGCTATTCTCCTTAAGTCGAACATATATTAATAATACTCTCAAACTCTGAAATAACAATTTTACTTCACTGTTTTTTATTTCGAATGTACAGTAAGTACTTCTCTACAATAACTAATTCTCTTTTTATCACTGCAGGTGGAAATTCCTATCTTTGTTCTTAATGTAATTTATTTAGCCCTTTTTTAATATTGAAATTTATTATTTCCTGTTTTTTTTATAATCCTGACCAAAACTAATTCATATTTTTGTCTTGTGCAGGTACAAATCACATATTTTTGGATTCGTATACGGCTATTAATATTTTCTATTTGATCATAAATTATGGATTGTTTCTATCTAGGTTGGTCCAGTAACCCACTTGGGCTTTTTGACATGCAATCTCTGCATAAATTCCAGAGATTCTTTCCAGTTTATTATAAAGGGACAGAGTTCCCAAATTGAAAAAATGTGTTATACACAAAGTTAATTTAAATTGTGTAACTCTATGGACTTATATATTTATAACTTTGTGAATTATGTAATGTATGGAACATAATATTTCTTCTTTTAATGAAAGCCTGTTGGAATTATTATATAGTACTTTTGTTATAGTACTAATTTCTAAATTCATCCTCAAAATATATTTCCCTTTCTGTCTAGTATATATACAGTTCATAAGTTATTTTGTCCATTTATAGTGCAACATAGGAATTTGCTTGACTATAGTATTTACACACTATTGGTCACACATATGCATTTCCCTTTTGTATTAGTTTTCTAATAGAAGTTACTGATTTGCAAAAGGATACTAGAACAATAATATTATGCATTAATAATTTTCTAAGAGTCACCTAACCTCAAATATAAACCTTCAACAAGGCCTAGACATTCTGAGAGTTGGTACTTGTCAGGTTATTGTCTGTACAACCATACGGAGGATCACTATATTTATTATAGTCTAATATGTTAAATGTACAGAACTACTCTTGAACAGATTTAACCAAATCCATTTCTAAAATTTTTCTTCACCAAAATAAGCATAACAACAATAAATTTCTAGTTTAAAATGAGATTAACCTATGCATACCACTTAAGGTAGACTAGGTTTCACCCAAGCTTTGACCTATTTCTCCACATCTCCCCCCAAGTAGAGATTAAATTTCCAGTGATAGACAACCTCTTCTCTATCCTGAATCTTCTTATTTACGGTTTCTTTCTCCTCAACATGTTTCCTTAACTGCGTCTAGTTAATTCAGGATGTTGTTTTCATTTTTGCCTAGGATTTCTTTTGTTTCTTCCACAAAAGTACTTTAAAACTAGTTTTTCCTCTTTCTAGCTTTATTCCACCTCTTCCTGGTAACTTTCCTTTTTACTGGGTTATTTTTTTATATTTTTATCTGTAATATAATTTTTAATATTTAATTTATTTCCTCCAGGGATTTTTGGAGAACTGGGAAAGTCTCATGAACCTTATCCATCCTCATGGATTTGGTTTCCAGATCTCTAATCATAATCTAGTCTTTTCATAATTAATTTCCATTTTATTTTATTAAATTAATATAATAAAATAAATCCACAAGAATTGTTTTTCTTTGGGTTCCACTTTACCCTTTAGGACTTGTTCAAATCTTTAATAAAAGTAGAGAAACTAGAGACATTACATTAAATAAAAAAAATTACGGAAACAAATCTGCATTTTTCACTTTTCAGTACTCTAGTGCTCTCAAGCATAGGTGCAACTTTACCTTGTGTGAGGTGCCCTGCCATCAGTGCTCCCATTACACACACAGCTGTTTTCCATTGCCCACCATCTCCATTTTCAATCTTTCAAAATGGTGGGAAAATTTAGTTTTGAAAATTATATAGCCAATAAGCCTCCTCGATGGCCAAATCTACAGGTGTTCTCCTTGTTTTTCCATAATTAAACCTTTTAGTGGATTAATTTTGTAAAATAGATTAAAATTAACCTTATTTAAAAATAAAAAATTTCCCATGCAGTGCGCTCGAGCTGTTTGGCTCACACTGGTTCGTTGTGCTGCTTGTAAATTTACAAGATGCACACAACCGGTGCTAGTGGTATTCGCATCGATTCCAGGGCGGTACAGAAACAATGCACCATGATTTTTTAAAATTTAAAAAAAGTGCGGTGTGTTCAGTTACCTAGCTGTACTGTTGACCATGTAGAATTATGGGAATGGCATGCGTTGACATAAATATCTACCCCGAGATGGGTAATTTTGTCAGTGCACCGCATCCAAACAATTCAACATGGTCAATGATGTGGCCTAGTAAAATACCGCGTTGTTGAGTATGTAGTGGTGTCAGGAGGGCGATGCACTTCCTAAACTATACGCCCCAGGGCGTATAGTTTGGTTAGCGCACTGCCCTCTCGACACTGGTACATAATCAACGATGGAGTCTATTATACCACCGCACCATTGACCTTGTAACAATGGAAGGAGGGTGGTTCCTTGAAAATATGCAGGTGCACTGCCTCTAGTGTGCTAAAAATTTTCTGGTACACCATATCCGAGGCAGGACAAAAGAAAAAAGCACCGTTACGGGTGCATGCCTGTTTTTCGTGCCACACTGACTGTTTTTTTTTAAATTATATATGTATATTCCTAAATACATGTCTCATTTAATAAAAAAATTGTATATAATACGTCAATCATTTAGCAGTGTGAAAGGAGAGAAGAGAGGGAACATCACCAACAACAAGTAGAAAAGTATAACATGGTTCATCTATGGGAGGCACGAGAGAGGGAGAGAGATGCATATCCCCACCCTATTACAGTAGCTACCTAGGGGATCCTAAGTTAGGTAGGTTTTCTCAAGTTCTATGAGGAAGCCACATCCCTAAAGGGCCATGGTGTGTTTTTCCAACATCTTATCCGCAAGTGGAATGCCCACCTACAGGCTTTTAGGGTTGGTCCTAACTAGTGGTATGTTCCCATTCAGGAGGACATATATTTCATTACTGGCCTATCATGTAGATGCATATATTTTTCCTCGTTCGTAAAGGTCCTAGTTGGATATGAGGCAGGGAGTCAGTTGGTGTACTCCCAAAGGTAAATAAAGGTAAATTAGCACAGATATACTCTCTCTTTCATATTTTGAGGTCTTTGGAGGTTAGTGATGTATTGCTTCATTTGGTAGAGAGGAGGTGAGGTGCCTCTCACTACTTATTTCGACCATTTCACACAACACCAGCAACGAGCAGTGCATTAGATGCCCGCTTCTATTTTATGTTGATTCTTTAGTACAGGAGCCATGACCTATGAGGTGGTATGCCATTTTTTTGTGGAATTTTTGTACAACTTTTGATATTTGTCGTGCTCATGCACAAGGGAGGGTGAAATTCCCTTTTTATTCAAATCTATTTTGTTTATTTTTTGAGAGGTTTCCAAAGACGAGGCCTACTTTTTTTTTGCGGCCGTGTAGGACGATGCTGCACATATGGATGCAGATTTGGGGACAAATGATGCCCAAGAGTGTCGATTTTGAGTTTTCTATGAGGATATCGCATGATGCACTGGAGTTGCTAGCCAGTGCTGATGAGCATCCTTTCATTCTGGTCCCTTGCCTCTATGTTGGTTTGGATTTGCGAGAGTGTGCCAACATCCTCTTCACATATGATGAACCACACGATGATAGAGGTAACATTAATATTTTATTTAAATGTATTCTAACATGTTCTTTAACTTCTTTTTATTAAAATGTTTAACGAAATCATCTAATTATTTTTCTATACTTATATATATTTTTCATGCATTGGGTCATTTGATGGCGATGAGATGTCAATGCCACCAAATGATCTAGGTGTAGATCCTGATGACGATCAAGATATGGAAGATGCTGAGGATCAGGCCAATGCAAACATACCTAGTCCTCATGGTGCAGCGGTACCGCCTTTTTCTAGGTGCAATCCTGACATTATATTGAGGATGGAGTTGTTCGACCAACTTTGTGCCCTATTTGTGGAGGTAGGAGTCAGGCCCGCCACTATGAGAGAGATACAAGCCAATGCTACGCTGGTACAGATGTGGAGAGGCATGTCACGTGACATGTTCACCCTAGTGCATCAAGTCGTATGAGGTACGATATTAGTTACACAGTTGAGGAGGGACCTTCAACATAGGCGTGGTCGAGACGTAGTAAGTTGATAGTTCACGAGTGGTGACGCATCATTTGATGATAACGATTAGGTGAGTGATCATCGTTCACCTCGCGCCGCAGATGAGAAACTTGCAACATCAACCAGTAGTAATGATGGAGAGCAGGTTGGACCATCAGCCAACACGAGTCAGTAGCCTGTAGTATCCAGTTGTACTCGTGATCATGAGCTGGTTGGACCATCAACCATGTCGAGTCCTTATGATGAGCATCCAATAGTTAATCCTGATTAGCATGAGGCACCACTAGATCAAGAGGCACGTGATGATCGGCATGTATCTGAGCTTGTCGAGGGTACACCATTGACTAAGTAGGCCTCGACTAGTACTATTATTAATGATGTACCATTAGCTCATATTTGACATCTATATTACAATTGTATATTTTTGACATTATATATATATATATATATATGGTCCATGTATTTTATGTTCATGTTGCATTTGTACTTAATTAACATGTTGGTGATCATCATGATGTGCATATTGTTAGGTCATGTTAATTATGTTCATTTAATGTGCAACTTACAGATAGATGTATATGTGATAGAAGTTATTTGACATCAGATGTATATCTGATGTTTGCGTTGTGATAATGTTATACAATGCTAATTGTGTTTTATTAGATGATCATGATCATGATGATTTGATGATGTTAGCGAATTTGAATGTGTTTTTCCATTGAATATGATGTTTGTATGATGCTTGTCCTAATCGTGATGTTTATTTAATTTAATATTAAATGATCGTGATATTTATTAAATATTATTTCATGATTTTAATCGAAATTTAATTCTAATTGTATGTAAAATTGTAAAATTGTATTTGTATTTGTAATTGTATTTTTAATTATAATTGTAGGTAAAATATTTGTAAAATTTTAATTGTAATTGTAATATTTAACTTATTGTGGAATGATTGTAATTGTAATTTTAATTGTAATAGTAGTTCTAATTCTATGTAAAATATTTGTAAAATTTTAATTGTAATTGTAATATTTAATTTATTGTGAAATGATTGTAATTATAATTTTAATTGTAATTGTATATATGTAAAATTGTAAAATTCTAAATGTAATTCTAATTGTATGTAATTGTAAAATTGTAAATGTAATTCTAATTGGTGTTTTGGAGGCAATATGGGTTGACACCATCTATGGCTATGCTGAGTCGTAGACTTCATACTTCATCCTTGAAATTTTCAGGCCATGTATCCTCTATATGATTCATAGCTATTGAATCAGTTGGGATTTGCATAACTCCCAACTCACTTCTATGTAAGACATGCCATCGCTGCAACATAGCTAATTTTTTGCAACGAAAGAGACTTTGAATAGTTGGGATTATAGGCATGTGCCTCAATATCTTAAAATGAGGACCACATGATTTACTCTTCTTTTTTTATTTATCATACCTATCATGCCCACATTTCGGACATATCCCTTTGTCTTCATATTATCCTCTATATAGAATAAAATCATTTGTACATGCATGATATGATATGTACTCAACACCCAACATTTTCAACAATTTCTTTGCCTCTTTGCAGCTATCGGGAAAGAAATTATCACTCAGAAGAACCTTATCCTTGAATAACCTGTAGTTGGCGATCATGGAAAATATTAAATGTACATTAATGCTGATATAGTTATCAAAATTCATAAAATTGACGATTTTTAATGATCATTGTGTGATTATATTTCTCAATTTTATATAAGGGAGGACTTTATGGTAACTTACCTCAAAATTTATGAGAAACATGCATTCGACAAGCCAAAATTTTCTTTCAAGTTGTATAACAACATCATTTTCCCCAAATATATAGAATTTGACTGACCACCAGGTCCAAAGAGAAGGGTGGTGGAAGCAAATTTAAGGCTTTCAAAAAATGTGTCAACGATATGAGCATAATCCTCTAGCTGATCATCGTTTTTCAATGTATCTAACAAAATTTTCTCCATGGAAGTCATATCTCTTAAGTAATCATCCATACTAGCCTCTATTTGATTGCCTCCATTGCCTGCTAGTGATGAATTATTATCGCTGTAAGAATTCCTAATTGGTGGATCTGGACGTAGCGGGAATTAAATCAATGGTTGATTCAACCATTCTTAGTATCGTTCCTCTTCGATTTTTTCTCTTAATTAAGCCTTCTCTCAATTTGACATTGTCGTGGGGTGCAACAAAAGACAGTAAGTAGGTCACTCATCATCACTAGAAGCCTAATAATTTCAAAAAAAATATTTGGACATGATTAGAACAAAATCTATGATATCATTTAGTAAGAACGTTGAAAATGCATGATTAATTTGTTTGACGTTGAAATAATTACATTAATATACCAAACAATTATTATTACCATCATTGCCTTGAGATTGTGGCTAGAAGATGCAATATTGTTTCAATTGGCAGGGTGAAGCAATTGCCCATTTTCATCTACCAAATGCCCCTTGCAGTACGCTGCTCCTGATAAGAGCTTCCGGAGTTTAAGAGTTGTTTCATTATTTTTTCCATCTGAACTTGATTTTGAATCTCCATGAAAATGCAAAATTTGTATACATTGTAAATTTTATTAAGCTGATTGTTATGGATAAAAAACATAAATTCAATTATATAGTGATTATATAAATAAAATATGAAGTAAATATTACGTCTTGACATGGATAGGGAGAACTCTGTGATGGAATTTGAGAAATATTATCGAACGAGCTGGATTTTGAAGAATTGTCCATTTGATATAATTATGATATTTTCTCCCTACATTTGAAAAAAATCAACAATAAATTTTATTGCACACACCTAAAAGTAATTTCGATGCCTTAAAAATGGACTTATTGTTATCAATGCTTATGTATAGATAATTGCACCAGTGCAGACTTATTTATTGTGCACCAGTATCATGTTATTAACTCACACACTGGTGTGGTGTTACTAATTGACACAACGATGACGAAAAGCTGCAAATAAAAAAAAAACAACTTTATTTTTTTAAAGTGAAAAAAATGGTAAATTTAAAAAATGGGTGGAAAAATATTTTCAAAAATCTAGTTTCATAAAAGAATTTTTTAAATACTAAACACTTCTCATTATTTCACTATTTTTGCAAAAAAAATTAATCAGAGATTTGCACGAGACATACTTAGAGGAAGAGAGCACAAGAGCACTGTGGAGCAAGGAAATACTTTCGAATAAAACTATTCAGACGATCAGAATTCCAAACCTCTCTTGATTCAAACCCTTTAGAATAGAATTTCAAACAATCTTGTGATTAAATTTTATTAGTTTATATACATTTTCTGCAGTATTTTTTACACAGTAAGTAAAAAGTTTCAATTTTTTGTTTATTTTCATAAACAAAAAACAAAAAAAATCCATTTCTACCCTAAACCCTTCATTCTTTTTGTTTCTGCCCTTGCTTATTCATATTTCTGTGATTTCAGAATTAGGGCTTTTCATTATAGATTTATAGGGTTTGTATTTATATATATATATATGCCCATGACATCTAACTCACGAGACGAATCACATAGTCGCATCCCAATCCATGTCGGCCCTTCCATGAATTTTTAAAAACATAATTTTTTTAATCGGTGCGCCTTGCATATCCTAGCGCACCAGTGCACTGACTTATCCCAGTACACCGTGCACATACTATTTGATAATATATATATATATATATATATATATATATATATATATATATATATATATATATAATCTGTGAACCATATGTAAAATAGGGCACCGGTGCACTCTTTCATTATCGCGCACTGCTCATGTGTTTGGCAAAAACAATTCTTTATTTTTTGCTAATCAGTGCAACATGTAACATATAACTATTCAATTTAGTTATGTAGAGAAAATTAATAAAAAAGTGATGGGGTCCCCTGTTTGATGGGGGTATTTATGAGAATAGGCCACACCACCCCCTCCACGACACCATATTCTACAAAAACTAACACTTGGCGATTTTTTTCTGTGTTAATTAGTGCGCTGGTTAACATGTAACACACCGGTGCTCCTTGTTGACCTAGAGCATTGTATGGTATTTTATACTATTTGTGCAATGCATTTATAAGAACACGACGCACTGACGTCGGTGCGTATATCATTTAAAACTGCACTGATTTCTTGATATATTTTTTTTTACTTGAAAATTTGATAATTTATTTATAAAACATATTAATGAATGATATGGTACATGTTTTATATTGATAAATAAATCGCTGACAAGAGATCAAGTAATAAAAATACTTATAACACAACAAGAAAAGAAAAAAAAAAGCAAGTTCTTTGTAAATTATTTAAAACAAATATTATTTTTGAACTATATGTAAGTTTAACTAATATGTATTGTTTACTCTGTATCATGTAGAGCCACAAAATAACAAAGCTCAATAAGATTATTTCTGATCTAGGACTAGAAGAGCATAAAATCTTAATGGAAAAATTGCAAAAGGAAGAATAAGGCGAATGAAAAAATACTATCAATCCAATATGAGTTTCTTTTTTTAATTTTAATTAATAATATACTTAAAATAATTATATAACATGTTTCAAACAATATATTAATTCACATATGTTCATGTTATACAGGGACCAACAACTCAAAAAGGGGATGATGTTCTAAGAAAAAAAAAAAACATGCAAATGAAAATGAATTGCTCCTTACCTCATCTCGAGTGGTGCTAGAGGTTAACGAAAGGGGGGAAAACTTTTACAAAAGTTTGAGGGATCTAGTGGAATTAATGTATATACGTTATTTCCACTTGCAATACAAAAATCAATCCAATGACTCCAAGAACCAAATTTTATCTAAACTACAGGAAGCGTTTCTAGAAAATTGGTCAATGAGACATGTCAAAATTCTAATTGCATAAGTGTACAAAAAAAAAAAGGAAATTAAAAAGCAATATTTATTTAAATTTTATCTAGAATTATTCATAAATATCATTTATAAATATTACTTTTGTTATATTTACTTTTCATAAATAAATATAAAAATTAAATAGTTTATTGTCATGTAACATTTTTAGGAAGAATATGGAAATTTCAAAAGATGAACGAGCTGATATCAAAAATATGTAAGTAGGAATTTCTAAAAAGGTGTACAACGATATGGTTGGAAATGGAAAAAATTACATCGCAGGAGGATCCATCTCAACAACAACGTGTTTCAAATGTAATATGTCACCATTTAATTTTTTTATCTTTAGGTACAATAAATAAACAATTTAGCATTAAATATTAATTTTCAAGAATTTTCTTGCAGAAAAGAAAAGAAAATCGAACCCATAGAGAACATAAAACATGACGAGAAGGAGGAAAATGGTTGATATCTAAGTTTGTGAGTAATTGTTGATTCCTTATAACAACTTAACTAGATTTCATTTTTGTATATTTTAAGTTGTTTTACAAAAATCATCATTGAATGTCTTCAAACAGGTGCGAACATACAAAGAAGAACCATTAGATGAATTGATTGACATTGGGTTAAATATGGGTTTTGAGTATATATTGGCATATCAAAAACTGATTGTGGAATTTGTAAGAATTTATCGATCTTGTTTTACTTAGCTTCGCCTGTAATTAATGTAACAAAAAAAATTATATTAAATATATGATTTGTTATCGGTATAAAACTTGGAGGAAACAAAGTATGGAACTGCGCCAAGAGATGAAATCTTGAAAGATAGCATGAAATTTGGTATTGAAAGAATATGTATAGTTCACGAGTTAATTGGTTTTATGGTACGCCATTTATTTTCGAATTACATTGATGTATATTATTTAATATTGAAATTTTCATTATTCTCACTAATGTATATACACTCATTACAATTTATTTTTATTTTTGTAGATGAAAGGTGAAGAAGAAGAAAACAATCAACATTGTGAGAAAAACATTCTGGAAAAGAACCAAAGTCATGGAAGTAGCTCGAGGAGTGACAACAGTTCAAGCGGAGAATGATGATCATTATGTTCGGATATCAAAGCAAGGTGTTGTGTTTTTGAAATATTTGTCTCTGAAATAAAATTTTTTGTTTAATATAATGGACATAGTGTCCCAATTGAAAGACAAAGGGATACAAATAACTGTCCCATTTTATATGACAAAGACTATCTTATTCATATATATATGATAAAATAGGTTCTAATTTATTCTATTGCATTCTCCATTGTCATTGTGAAATGTAGCACCACTAATTAAATTTAAGGATGATTAAATATTATAATGAAGAGATGTGAAATATGATGATATGATATAACAAATTAATCTGAACATCACATTCAAATGCATTAATAAAAATTTAATTGATATGAATAATATTATAAGATATGTGTCGTCTCCTTATGAATAATGAATTTTAAAAAATCACAATAATTATAATATGGTATAACAAATTAATCCAAACATGAGATTCAAATGCATTAACAAAAACTTAATTAATATGAATACTGTTATAAGGTGTGTTGACTTTTGATGAATAATGAATTTAAAAAAATCACAATAATTGCACTGTCACACGTAGATGTTTCTAAAAAATACAAAGTGAACACTAGTGCGTGTCAGTTACTCTACACCGGTGCATTTGTATGATATAACGCACTTGGGCTTTTCTACAACCTATGGGCACTACACAAATACCAATACAAATTATAACTCTCGGTGCGTTTGTGTGATACATCGAACTGATTTATTTATGTGAGACTACGCACCAGTGCATTTGTACGACCTATGAGCACCGCAAAAATACCAATACAAATTAGAATAATTAGTTCCATTTTCTGATATTGCACACTAGTGCATTTCTATAAGGCTACAAACCGATGCATTGATAAGACCTATAGGCACCACATAAATCCCAATACCAGTTAGAATGGCCCCATGCGTTGTATCACCTACAGTGTACCCAGTGCGGATTTAGACCTTTACAGCCCGGTGTATACACCATTGACTGCCTAGGCTGACCGTCTAGATGACACATATCGATGCATTAACACCTTACTAACGCATTGATGAAAAAAACATGTGTAATAACCTTTGGCCACCCAATTGTTTTAGTTGTATTTAAATTTCGTTAAAAGCTCTGCCAAAACCTCTCTTACAAAAAATGGATGTTGTGGAAAATGTTTTTTTTTTTTTTTAATTTTGCCCAATTTTACAACACTAAAAAATTTCATGTATAACCTCCGCTAGAGAGAATTTTCCTTATAATGTAATATTATTTAACTAATTTGTAATATTGAGAAGAGAAATCCTCTACTCCACTATTTTTTGGTTCTCAATTCTGGTTAGAACTATGGCTCTACATGACGTAAATTTACTAACAAGCACCCTATTTTATAAAAAAATTCAAACCCAAATAATTTACATATTATTTTTGAACATGCATGTCAAAATCTAATTGTAGGAACGAAAGCGTGCTGCAAGTGGTTAAATTCATGTCCTGACCCTCGCTATCTCCTAGATGTTTCCATTGTACGTTAGTCTAGTTTTCTAGACATTCAAAAAAATATTGGCACCAAGCCATGGACGTACATGCTAGTTAATAACGCAATTTTTAAAGTAATGTGAGAGTGAACATGAACCATGTGATGGTCGGATACTATTGCACTGGGTTTGGTAAGTGTTTTTTGTTTTGATGTTTATCCATGTTTGTTGATATTATATACTTTAAAATTATTTGTATTATAAAAATCTAATGAATATTCTTGTCGGTTTGATTCGAAAAATAATTTATATATAGATATTAGTATAATTAGATTTATCAATGTGGTAAACATATTGCAATAGACCTATATCCACTAAGCAACCACATTGATAATTATTAAGTATATTTTGTTAAAAAAATTGTAATTCTCATTAACTGAAAATTACAATAACCATATATATAATGAAATACAATATAGTAATATAACAATTTAATAGAAAAATATAATATAACATAATATAATAATATTACATTATATAATATAATATAAATTAGATTATGTATTAAACTAAAAAAATGTTATACTCAAATAATATATATAGATTATTCATTTTATTTTTAAACGCAAAAATAAATATTGTATACCGAGGGATCATATATCTCACACATTGAACTATTAATAATGATAGTAATGTCAAAAATGATTACACTTATGTAAGTAAGCACTACTTACAAGTAAATATTATCATTTTATGAGCACTACACGGTCATGTATTTATCAATATAGAAATTGCATATTGTATAAGACATAGTGTTATAATAATGAGGCAACATAAACCACTCTTAATGCTTAATCGATCGGTGATGTTACATATTATTAAGTCTGGCTCCTAACACGAATAAGGTTTGTTTAATATGCATTTAACACCTATAGTCTATTAATATTTGACCATATCTTCCCTTTAAGAAATCCATATGTACAGCCTAGTGTTACCGCTCCACCTATGATGTCGGTAGCTTAATCGCGATCCACTCCATGGCTCAAACTTTCTGGAGACCCCTTGCCGCTACCACTTGTTGCTACATACCTTGGATCATGCACCTTAATTCACGACTCTCCACGTAACTCACACATCGATGGTCAAATTACATTATGCTTTAGTGGGTAACTATTTTCCTCCTCTGGTGCGGTAACAACCCTCTCATTCTCCACTCTTCCATGGAAGCTAAACTTCTACACTCTATGTTCAGCCTTGTCCATTCCAAACTTCTTCATGTACTTGGTTTTAGTTTTGGATGAAATAATTTAACGAATTTGAACCCTTCTTTGCATGAAATAGTTCTAGTTTGGATTTTGATGGTTTTTTGGACGTCTACCATCTGGAGTTTCTCATTTCGCATCGACGACAATTCAGTGGCCACAATATTTCTGCTTGTTTCCAGCACATTAAAAGAACCAAGTAAGAGGGGTTTTTTTGGACATATCTTCCTGTTTGGTTGCCTTTATTTTTTTTAACACAAACCTTGATGCGTTCGACTAGTTACTAGCGTTGTCTACAATGAAATATGGGTTTTCCTCTTCTGCAAGCACAACTGAGATCCAAACTGATTACGGTAACATTAATTTTATTTTTTAGCCGTATAAAATCTCCTTATTTTTCTTTTCCTTGTTTGGTTTCTTGACGGATGAACTATATTGAGTCCAAACCTAGTCTAAATTTTAGGTTTTCAGATAGCTAATTTTTCTAATACTACTTAACACTTACATGTTAGCAACAAGTCCTTTACTTGGCTGAAAAATGGTAATTCTCTGGCCCACCTCCAGTTTCCTCACTTAGCCACTTGGTCGAAGGTTCTAGCGTTCTGTCGGAAACCATTATGTTATTTTAAAAACTTTTGTTTGATGTAACTATGTTTTGTGTCTATGGCCAAGGGTTTCCTTACATAAGTCCTGAAGCACCCTAAGGGTTATGGTGTGACTTCGTGTCTGCTAGAGGGTTTGGTGGGAACACTGGTTTTTATCTATATTGGTACTTTTATTATTGGGGACTCTATTTTGAATGGAATGTAGAAATCGAATATTTTCCTTTCCCTCTTTTAATACAAATTAGTGAAGAAAATATTTATTTTTTCCTTCTCTGCTTACTTTCGATTTTTCTGTAAGTTATGATAATAATTATTTTTAGGTATGTCACTATTATGATTATGACAACGATTTTTTACTCTCTATGCATGCTTAATTTCTATAGTTTTCTTGTTTTATATTGTTCTCTTTTTACATCAATTTATAGATCCTATGTTTTGTTTTTGTTTTCTAACAAAAAAACGAGTAAGGTTCACAGATTGTTCCTCCGGTTTCCAATAGATGGCTGGCCCATGGTACTAACCCTGCTCCTCTTTAGATTCTTGCTTGAAGGAATCCATTCTACTTGTTATTTCTCTTTTATATTTTTACACAAAATTCAATAAGCTATCATCTTTTCTTTAATAATTTGGATGGAAAGTTCTCTCCCTGTCCCAGCTATAGCTTATCATCCAGGTAGGATACTTTATTTCATTGTTTAAGTAACAACTCTCGACCTGTAAGAAGTTTCCCTTTCTGCTTCACATGCATTCATCGTTCGGTAATATATTTTCGCATTATCGCAAAGAGTACTTATAGATTTTCATACATTTACCGGAATTTCTTATAAATATTAATAAATCATGAGAAATACATTTCTGTTGAATCTCACTAGTATTGAAAGCAACCAAATAACGAAGCAAACTAAAAGCAAGGTCATTTAGTATTCTTGCATAGTCTGTATTTCTAATTTATTATTATTATATACAGAAACCACATTGGGCGCATGTATTGATGACACACATTACGCTTTTAATGTTTTCAACCATTTTACACGGTCATTAACAACATTATTGTAATGGATATTCATCTATTTCCATACAGTCATTATCTTTTGATTAAAAGATAACTTCAAATGTTTCCATAACGGTATTATTTCTCAGTGGGTACACCCAGAAAATTTAAGAGCTTTCCTCCCAACCTATGATTTAAGTGCATACACTAATGCACCTTCTCCCACCCCTCCCCAAGCGAACCTTTCCTGTAGGGTAGTATTTTCATAGGAAAATTTACAGTTCAAAACTATTTTCTATGACTATCTGGCCTCCACCAGACTTATTCAAGAACAGTTTGTTGTGTTCCACAGAAGTCTCCTCTAGCCAACTAGCATGGAGAAAAGAAAGAGAGAAACACACAATTTCTACAATTTATGAAAATTTCAAATTTCCTCATTTCTCTCATGTTCATTAACCCGCTCAAGTTCCTCCCCTTTCCCTTTTAACTTTTTCTTTTCTTCTTCAAAAAAAAAATTTCGGAAGGTAAACAACTCACCCATAACTTCCCAACTACCCTAACATATGGTCCTCATGCAACTATGCTCATTGTATGGAATATCCATTTTTTTTAGCGTAAAACAAATATTCTCTACCTTAAGCATAAACATTTATCTTGGGTAAACATTGTTCTAGTGTTAATTTTTTCATAATCTTAGAAAAACCCTAGATAAGCATTTTTTATAATTCTCTCATCTTCCTAGGTAGATTCATTTAGGCCAAAGTGCTTTCACTACACTTTAACTTGGATGATAACTCGCTTCGAGATAACTATTTCTCTTTGATCGAGTATATGTAGAGGCTCGGCCAAGAACTCTCCATTGAGTTCATTTTTTTATTAGTCTATACTAATAATAAACCTCAATTAGTTTATATAAAGCTAGTGTTATTGTTTTTACCTAGATATGTTATGCTAACCAATGACATGCCTGGCATCATATATGTATTTTTTTAGCAATGAAACATGAAACACGTTGTGGAAACATATTTCACTAGGGAGGTGTTTTAGCCTACAACAACCCCCATTTTTTAATTAAGGTATTAATAAATAATGTGGACCCTTCTTGTTTTTAATAAAATTTCCTAGATCTAAAATAAAGTTAGAACATTTTTTAGAATCATATAATATTGAAGACTTCCTTTGTCGGGTCCCATACAACGAAGGTTCACCTTTACAAATGAATGATAATCGTGAAGCCTTAAAAAAACCAACCTTTATTTGAATTAAAAAATTATATCATAAAAGATTCACATGAGACTCCTTTTATATATTAACTTTCCTCTCGTGAAAGTTACAACAAATCCATCCTTGATATTTCCTCCTAACCACCTTTTTCCAAAAAGGGCTTTTCTATTATGTTTTCATTATCAAATAACCATGCTAGTTATATCATAAAATTTCAAACGCGACACCTCTCATATCCCACAATGCCGATATACCTCACCTTTGATCTCTCTGAGACCTCCGATATATTCCCTCTCTGATATCTTCCATCTCTGATAAATATTTACCTGATATCCCTTCTCACCTTTCTTCATAGCCTTTACCTTGTAGGGGTGTTCATGTATTAGACCTCTCTAATATCGTAACTTTTCAAATTCACCCCATTTCATTCCTCTTATATGTTTTCCATGATATGGTGAGGTGTATAGCCCATGCAAAATAATGTTATTTCATTTAAATGTGACAAATTGGAGAAGTAATGTTTTTCAAAATTATAACAATTTTCAATCATTTTACCTTGATTTCATCAACATTTATAGTCAAAATAAGGTTATAGATGTGATATTTTAGTATTCACGCTAAGTAATGAGAGTTAAGAAAGTATTTCTTATTATTGTGTTCTCATGATACATGCTAGTCTCGACCGTCACAAGCGTCAAGAAATGTTTAAAGCGGGAAAAGGGAAAAAGAAGAATATAACACAAAAACCATCAACCCATCCTCCCACGAAAATATCTACAACCATGTCAGGGTTGTTTTTAGACAGTATTTGCGCCAGAGATGCTGGGAGTTCCTCATGGAAAGTCATGTACAATTTGTTGAAGATGAAGGACCTAGAATAACAAAGACTACAGTGACTTCCGATGATTCTAACCTAGTCCAGAACGCTACCTATAGTGATGTAGCTAATTTATTTATGTATAGGATTTTGGCCCGACCTAAAATTATTCCTTATAAATAAATGATTCAGTGTATTGTGAAACACTTGGATATTGCTAATAGAAGCATAATGAGAACAAAGAAAACAATGATTCAATAATTTTTCGGTGAGGATTTGAATAAAATGTACCATTTACCTGACCCATAGTTTAAATATGACAAGAAATTAATGGAACCCTTCATGAAACAACAAGACCATGCATTAGAGATAATTAGGTCATGGACAATAGAATCAGACAAACAAAAGCAAGAGGAATCGAATAAGTACGTTGTTGAATCCCTTACTAGTCCCTTTTGTGAGGTAGTTTTTATGATATGTAGGCTCTTTGGTTATCCCAATACACAAAAAATTATGGATCTATGGACAACACTAATAAATGTTGCTTCAGAGGGTTTTATCATTGATTGGGGTAATAGTCTCTCAGATAACCTAATTACCAACATATTTTCTTTTAGAAAGGATCCTAGTTACTCTAAGAACGTAATTTCCCCCTTCTATATTAGTTTTTATATAATGGATGCCCTAAGTTTTACAATAGAATTTTCCTCTACAGGATGAAAGAGGATTGTAAAATAACCAACCCCTATTCACGTCTATCACGATATTCTTTGTGATTCAAAATATCTAACTCATTTCTACAAAATGTGTCATAAATTCATCCTACCTATTCATAAAATTACTTTTGACAAAAATACCTCTCAGTTATCCCTAGAAGCTGAATTAATTTTCTCTAAATAGGAAACTGGTTTTGGGAAGATTTTTTTACCTATCTTCGACTCTTTGGGAGTCTAGCAAACCCCCATATTCTACCCTTATTTGTTCCTCATAAACTTCTTTCTAGGGATATATCTTATTAGACCATTTTAAACAGTATTTCAAAAGTACTGAAAAAAAAGGGATGGCCTACTTTTCCAATCCAAGGTGTTATGTACGCTTTAATTAATTTCAAGCAATATTTCCTTGAAATTAATGAAATTTCATGAATTGAATTTTACCAACATTCCAAATAGATAATAGGACTCAAATCAAGTTTTTTAAAAGGTAAAAACAACATCAAGTGTTAGTAAATTCACCCATGAACCTGATATATTTGATGATCTATTCGAGAAAGCTCCTACTTTTTCAAGTTTCCTGAAGGTTGCATAAAAGCAACTGACTGTGAAACAAATGATTTTCTATTTCACAATGGAAGGCTTTCAATTTACAGAATTTACCTATCAATTCATTGAAGATTCATGAAGAGGAATCAATCCATGATGACATGTTTATTATTGGTTGTACACAAACTATTAAGGTGCACCATTAGAAAAAAATTGTTTCCTCCTCTTGTTTACAGGTAGAAGATCCTTTTCCTGAAAATAAGCTAGAAGAAATATGGAAAAAATATAATCAGGATATAAATTCAAAGGTCGATGAAACTAAATTTAATAAATGTCCTCTACAAAATAAAGGCCAAAAAACTTCCAAGAGCTTTGAAAAAACTCTGCTTTCAACAAAGGCCTCTGAAAAGCTTTTGTAGGACCAAGATATTGAGATTTTACCACCTTTCTTAACATTCAAAATTATATTAAGAGTTGAAGAAATTATTCCACATGATATATATTATAGCCCTCACCACAAGTTTGTGGTAAAAAGGGAGAGGAAATGGGTAATATATCCCAATTCACTAGAGCTAATGCTTCATCTACAATAGATAAAGTCATTTAAATACAACAATTGTTGTAGAAAAAAGAAGAAAAAATTGTGTATTTGGAACAAAGTATTGAGAATAAAAAAAAATTCTCTTGCACAATAGAAAGGAAAAGTAATAGATCCTAAAATTAGTTTGAAATCACTTAGAGTTAAATATGGCAATGATCTACAGACCCAAGACGCTCAAATCCAGGAGCTAAAGATTAGGATTAAACAACTAAATTTAATCCTGAATTGATTGAATTCAAAAAGGAATAAAGATAATTAAACACTCTTCTTGCTCAACAATAGGATATAGTTTAGATAAATGTATTTCATATTAATCACATCATTAGGATTAGGTCGACATTTCGAACCATAAAATATGGTTCATCCTGTAACACCCCCAATTCATGTGATTCAATTTTAAAGTTAGATACTTGAACTTTAATCCTAAGGGGAGTGGACCCCAAAGGATAATTATTTTGTGAATGTAATTAAACATTTAAATGAGGAAATGAATAATATATTGTGGTGCAGATTGACCAAAATGATATGATGAGATCACTTGCTAAATCTATGAGGATGGATGAGGCAAATATTTCCCCACAATCTTTCAAAAATCCTTGAAAGAAAGTAAGTTTTAAATTTAGATTTTTTGAGGAAAAATCTGAATTCCCCCAATGATGAGGAAAGTAGTTGGGAAGAGGTAAAAAGCTGGAAAAGTTGAGGAAAAGCATAAAACAGCTTTAAAGAATCCCTAAATTGGGAAGCCTAGGCAAACAGGAAGAAAATCATCCTGAGATTCTGGACGTAGAATTAGAAACATGCTTTGGGGAACAATAGCTTAAATAAGTTGCTCTTGTACATATTAGAGGTTGATCTGTTCCAGGAGGTGATCTTAGCTCAGGGGTGAGTTCTGGGAGACAGAAGGACTCTAAGGTTGGGAGGCTGGTTGACTGCATGAGTGGTATGTCTCTGAGTTAAATTGTCTTCCTTCTTATTATGGTATGAATTGGCTACATATAAAAACAAAATTTGTTCCTAAGGTATTAAAGTTATTAGTCTACATTTAACAGAATTAATCATAAGGCAGTAACCTGATAATTCTGTATGGTTGTAGAGAAAAATCCTGTAAAGTAGAATCCCACAGAAAGTCTAAACCAAGGTTGGTTTAAATCTGAGGATATCTTGTTCTTTTCAAGAAAGTTTTGTGAATTTGCTTTAATCTGCTTCTGTTTCCTCGCATGATTTTAATATGTATCTACAAGAGAGAGAAATTGAACTCACTATATTACACTGGAATAATAGTAGGAAATGAATTGAAACTTATACTGTGTATGAAAGAATGGAAGGAGAGACTCTATAAACTGACCTCAGGGTCAGCATACCATCCAAAAATAATCTAGAAAATTAAATGGACAAAAAAAACAAGTCTGTAGGTAAGCCACACTTATTATAGCAGAGGAAAGGAGTTAAATATTTATCAAAAGATCTAACAGAGACAGTGGCCTTATGAAACTACTCTAACAGTATAGCACAAAAAGTAAATACATAGAGTGAAAATTTTCTGATTAAATAGTTGAGAAGTAAAAGAGCAAAGAGTTGAATTATTTTCAACAGTATACACATTAACATTAATGTAACCACTCTTTCCCTTGACCAAGAGGAAAAAGGGAATGAGTTCCAAACACATGACCAGCTCTACAGAAATACCTACCACCAGACATCTAGGTAGGCAAGAGCTGTAAACAGATATATGACAATGAGAAGAAAATTGCAATTAGAAAAATATGTATATAACTTTGGAAAATAAGGAGAATATTATCCCTGGTACTTCATACATATTAACTATATATGTATAAATGAGAATGGACTCATAATCCCCTGCATGCCATTTATATTCCTAGACAAACAATGGTAAAATAAGTTTAGAGTAACCATGAACAGAGGGAACTGTAAATATGATACTGGTACCAGTGTTGAGATATCTAGCCATAGAAAATAATTAACGAAATACATCAGAAGAAGAGATAAAAATTTAGTATAACTTCTCGGAAATTCTGGTGAATGTAACCGAGGAATCTGGAACAACATTAGTGTTACCGAGAACCAAATAACATACCCTTACTGTTCTGACGAGAAAACTAAACAAATCGAAACTCCATGGTATGAAATCGTATACACGATTCAGACAGTCCATATAAATTTATACTGTAGCGTCGTATATTGAATTCAACATAAGAAAATAGGGAGTATATATGCATGTCCAAAAATATCGTAATACATGCTAAGCCTATCAGGATAGGTTATGAAACTCAAAACCCCTATTTCAATAAAACAAATTTAAAAGAGCGCCATACAGGAACGACACCGATTAAAAATATGACTCTGACAGAGTCTCGTTCCTCAAGGAACACTGCACAACATCATAAGAGAACAATGTTTCAACGCCCAACGAAACAACGCAACAGGAGAAGGGAAGTAACCCAATAGGCGTACCGACCTGAACGTCAAGGAGACCTATGTTAGCATCCATAACGTTGAAAGGTTTATGGACTGATTTCATAAGCATACCAGAGATCTTCGATTACCTGTAGAAAACAAATTCAAACCAAGATGGGAATTAGCCATTGGCGCCATCGTTGGAAAACAATTGAATGAAGAAAATGCTCATGGTATTAAGACATTACCTGTCAAATGCAAATCTCGGATTCGATGAGCTCCTGAAATCGAAATTATCAATAGAGTAGGGATTAATACGAAACTCCCTATAATAGAAAAAGGAGGAAATAACAATTATATGCAGAGACAGGATGAAAAAACCCACCTCATAAAGAGTAATTGAATAGTAGACGTTCGCCTGAAGAGATGCGAAGCACGCTACAGAGGATTCATAACACAAATTAATTCTCATTTTATGAAATCGACAGAGGAGTATGGTCAAAAATAACTCGGAACTGGAAAACAAAAAAACTTTGCACCGAGGGTATAACCCGAAATCCTCAAAACAAAATTCATTCACCTTATGAACAACCGAGGATATCCTCAGAACCGGCGTATGGCTAGTTACGAGTAACCTTCTTGATCATTCAATCATACGATAGGTAAAAATGAATGCGTAAGTAATTACCTGGCATTGTTGTGGTGAAACAGGCACACCATGACTCTTCTCTGTAGGCTGAGAACAACAAACCCTCTATAGAAGTAGAACCTTGCAGACGCAGAGGTGCACAAACAATTGATTAACGCAGAAAACCGACTCAACTCAACACCGAAGGCTTATATAATTCTTCGACATACACCTGAACCCTAATCTGAATTGATCTCCATCGTCCACTTGGCGAAACCGTAGAAGCCAAGACGCAGATTGAAGTGTAGCAGGTGAGATTTAAGACTATCGTATAACATTAATGGGGTGTAGATCCGAATTAAATTCAATGTGTCCTATGCATATGCAGACGGGAGTGATGTAAACCACGTAAGCCGAGTAAGCCAGATCAACGTGGATTTACCATGTAAACGAACGAAGGGGTATGGAGAATGATATAGACCATACAATGCCAATCTACTTACCATGACGTCTGACGTGGATAAGATTTACACCGCGGCAATGAACACAGAAACCCCAAATCGAATGGGATTATGCGCCTTACGTGTAGGCTGATCACGACGACCAGTTCCATACATAAAACTCGATCAAAAATATTATGTACAATGATGTGTTTTCATATCAACCCAGACGTATATATTAATTCCAAACGCATAAAAGAGTCAGTTCATAATAATATGTACATTGAACTATATGAAAAATCGATACCCAAAGTCTACACAAATATACATGGCGGAAAATCGTGGCTATGTATAGTGGAAGGGTCGAGAATGCTCTTAGGCAAGGGCCCATTCAAGCCATAGTATATAATACATGCTAATGGACCGTATGGTTGATTATAGATTAAATATTAAGTGAGGTATGTGACAATCAAGTCAAAGGTTAATTCTCGAGGTTATACGAGACCTTTATAGAAAATAAAATCATATAAAATATCTTCACACTTGGAGCTAAAATAACATAAGGTAAGAAGTAGTGATAGAGGGTTTATTTGTGACATGATGTTATGATGAAAAGTATCATGGTGAAGAGAATTAGAATTTCGTTATAAACCTATGCTTAAAATCCTGAATTCTTGAAGAAAAAAAAAAAAAATTATGTGTGAAATTTGGAGGTGTGACAAATGGTATCAGAGCCCAAGTTATAAAACTGGGCTGGTGACATTGTGCTCATGATTGCTGTGTACTCACTGTATAATTTTATTGCTGTAACAAAAAAAAAAAAAAAAAAAAAAAATTCTTTTCACTGACCTGTGCTATGTAGTGTACAGTGCGGTGCTAGAATGGAAGAAGGTGGGGAAATTTATGTCGATTTGCATGGTGAGCCAGATCCCAATGCAGCCATGATGGCTATGTTGCGGGAATTGCAACAAGAATTGGGTGAGATAAAAATCCAAAATGACAGATTTTCATTAGCCAGTGTCGAGCAGGAAAAGCTCATCAGGGAATTAACCTCACGGAACAGCCAGGAAGGCGAAGGTTCCGGAAAGAGGAAAACTGATGAATCTGATGAGGAAGATGCTATTAGGCATCAAAATAAGCATAAAAAGGAATTACAAGGGGAATTCTGAAAAATCGAACCTCCCTCCTATGATGGGGAGAAGGAGGAAGATGTTGAAGCCTGGTTGCTGAATATGATTAAGTACTTCCAGGTTTATGAATATGAAAGCAATCTGAAGGCCAGATTAGCTGTCTACCAGCTACAAGGTAAAGCTACCTTATGGTGGGAGGAGACAAAGATGGTGCATGCCATTGATGAAAAGACAGTTACTTGGGAAGATTTCCAGGCTAAATTCAAGAATCGCTACTTGAACGAGCGGTACTATGATGACAAAGCAAAAGAATTTCATGAGCTTAGATTGGGACAGCTCACTATCGATGAGTTTGTTACTAAATTTACCAATCTACTGAGATATGTACCCTACATAAGGGAAGAAAAGGCAAACGTACAGAGGTTTCTGAATTTTTTGCCTGCTGTATACAAAGAGAAAATTGAGTTTTACAACCCAAAAACAATGGACGAAGTTGTTAAAAAAGCTAGATTATGTTACCAACAGTTCAAAGGAAAAACTGAACAAGGGAAAAGTTGGGTAAATAAGAATGAATTCAAAGGGAGGAAACGAAAACCAGCCTATTTGAAGAATCTTGGCAGAGATCATCAGCGGAAAAGGTTTAATAAACTGAAAGAAAGTCAAACTGCCCAGTCTCAAGTGGCTTCAAAACAAATAGATGGAGAAAGTAAAAAGGAGGGGACAGCCAGAATGAAGGAGCCCTTGAAATGTTGGGGCTGTGGACAACCCCATATTTTGAGGGACTGCCCTCATCGAAACATTCATATGCTCATGAGAGATCGAGAAGCGACAACAGTAAATGATATAGCCAGAAATATACCAACTATCAGTGCAGCCCTGGAAAATCGGCAAGCAGAACATCAAGCAACCATGGTGGAAATGGAGGGTAAGATTTCTGACCTATCTGTTACTGTTCTAATTGATCCAGGTGCTTCTTTGAGTTACATTAGTCCAAATATTGTAGAAAAATGTAACTTAAAAACTGAAAAATTTCAACAGTCATGGTTGGTACAACTGGCCACTGGAACAAAAAGAATGGTAACACATAAACTGCCCAGAATAGAAATCCAATTAAATGAGTTTCAAACAGAAGTAAATTTGAAAATTCTACCCTTAGGGTCATATGATCTACTGATAGGAATGGACTGGCTGGAAAAGAAGAAAGCTTTGATGAATTGTTGGGATAAGACTTTGCATTGTGTAGATGAGGAAGGGAAACCTATTATTCTCAAAGGGAAACAAAAACCTATTTCTGTAAGAAAAATTTCAGCATTGCAATTAAAAAGAATAGCTAGAAAAGGAAACCAAGTTTATGCAGTGCATGTGGAAGAAAAAGAACAGAAAACTGAAGAAGAATTACTGGATGCTGTACCAGTAATAAGAGAATTCAAGGAAGTTTTTCCAAAGGAAATCCCTCATCTTCCCCCCAAAAGAGAGATTGATTTCTCAATCGATCTGGTGCCGGGAGCAACACCTGTCTCCCGAGCGCCTTATCGAATGAGTCCTCCTGAACTTATGGAACTGAAAATGCAATTACAAGAACTGCTAGATAAAGGGTATATCAGACCGAGTGTGTCTCCTTGGGGAGCACCGGTGCTGTTCGTGAAAAAGAAAGATGGAACTTTCAGGATGTGCATTGATTATCGTTAACTGAATAAGTTGACCATTAAAAATAGATATCCTTCGCCTAGAATTGATGATCTTTTTGATCAAGTGAGAGGAGCTTCAGTATTTTCGAAAATTGACTTAAGAACTGGTTATCACCAGCTTAGAATTAAAGAAGAAGACAACAGCAAAACAGCGTTTCGAACCAGGTATGGTCACTACGAATTTGTAGTCCTACCTTTTGGTTTGACAAATGCCCCTGCCACATTCATGTGCCTAATGAACATTGTGTTAAACAAGTACTTGGATAAATTTGTCCTTGTGTTCATAGATGATATCTTAGTTTACTCAAAAAGTGAGGAGGAACATAAAGAACACCTGAGGATAGTATTGCAAACTCTAAAGGAAAATCAGCTATACGCTAAGTTTAGCAAATGTGAGTTCTATAAAGACAAGATCCAATACTTGGGTCATATTATTTCTGAACAAGGCCTTGCTGTTGACCCTGAAAAGATAAAGGCTATAAAAGAATGGCCTGTACCCGCTGATGTTTCAGCAGTTAGATCATTCATGGGGATTGCAGGCTATTATCGCAGATTTGTAGAGAGATTTTCTGCCATAGCACATCCCATCACTTCCTTACAAAGGAAAGGTGTCAAGTTTGAATGGACTGAAAAATGCCAAAACAGTTTTGACCAATTAAAACTGAAACTTACTACAGCCCCTATACTGAAGATTGCAGATCCTGATAAGGAATTTGTGGTATGTACGGATGCATGTAGAGAAGGATTGGGAGGAGTTCTTTTGCAGAAAAATTCAGTTATTGCCTATGAATCTAGGAAACTGAAGATACATGAACAAAATTATAGTGCCTATGATTTAGAATTAGCAGCTGTTATTCATGCTTTGAAAATGTGGTGGCACTATCTTCTTGGAAAAAAATTTACATTGATGACTGATCATATTAGTCTCAAATATTTCTTTTCCCAAACTGATTTGAATGTCAGACAAGCCAGATGGCTGTCCTTTTTAAGTGAATTTGACATGGACATAAAACATATTAGAGGAAAAAAAAATAAAGTTGCTGATGCATTGAGCAGAAATGCTTGTCAGAATATCAATAATATTGGAAGTAGTGCTCAGATTGATGTAGAAGAGTTGGTGAATAAGGCAGCAAACCAAGACCCAATTTATGAAACACTTCTGGTGCAGTTACAGAAAAAGGAGAAAACTGATTTCACTCAAAATCAAAAAGGGTTGATTTGTTATAAAAACAGATTGTATATTCCCAATGTAGAGTCCTTAAAAAGGGAAATTTTGGATGAGTACCACAAACAACCTTATGCAGGACATCCAGGATATCAGAAAATGTTAACAGCCCTGAAAAAGAAGTTGTTCTGGCCACGAATGAAGAGAGATGTAGAAGAATATTTAAGTAGATGCATGGAATGTCAACTAGTTAAAGTTGAACATCAGCATCATGTCGGCCTTCTGAACCCTTTACCCATTGCAGAATGGAAGTGGGAAACAGTTTCCATGGATTTCATAACAGGGTTACCCAAAACCAAATACCAACATGATTCTGTAATGGTAGTAGTAGACAATCTAACCAAAGCTGCTCACTTTATACCAGTGAAATCCACCTTTGGAACAGCTCAAGTAGCGAATGTGTTCCTGAAGGAGGTAGTAAGGCTCCATGGGGTTCCTAAGGTGATTGTTTCTGATAGGGATGCTAAGTTTACAGCAGCCTTTTGGAAAGGGTTATTTGGCGGTATGGGCACTAAATTGAATTTTAGCACTGCTTACCACCCTCAGACCGATGGTCAAACGAAAAGAACTAATCAAATTTTGGAGGACATGCTGAGAATGTATGTGATGGATAGACCCTCAAAGTTGGAATATTACTTACATTTAGCTGAATTTTCCTATAATAATAGCTACCAATCCTCCATCAAAATGAGTCTGTTTGAGGCACTGTATGGAAGGAAGTTTCGTACTCCTTTGAGTTGGAGTCAGCCAGAAGACAAACTAATGTTGAGACTAGATGCTTTATAAGAAATGGAAAGAATTGTCAAACAGATACAAAGAAACATCAAGACAGCACAAGATCGCCAGAAAAGTTATGCGGATAAGAAAAGAGTGCATAGAGAATTTAAAGTTGGGGAGCATGTATATTTGCGTATTAAACCCAAAAAGAGCACCCTTTATGCTAGAAGTTGTGAAAAATTTGCCCCTAGATACTGTGGTCCTTTTGAAGTATTAGAAAGGGTGGGACCAGTGGCTTACAAGCTGGCCTTACCACCCCATGTTAGGTTTCATGATGTATTTCATGTTTCATTGTTAAAAAGATATGTGCATGATGCTTCTTACATAGTTGATTGGAATGTTGTACAGGTGGAACCAGAAGGGGAGTTTCTACCAGAACAGCTTCAAATATTGGAGCGGGAAAAAATTGAATTGAGAAGCAGAACGGTAGCAAGAGTAAAGGTGCAGTGGAAGCACTTTACTACTGAAGAAGCTACCTGGGAATGAGAAACTGAAATGATGGAAAAATATCCATTTTTATTTGCAAAAAGAACTCTAGTAGTTGAATAACAACACCGAGGACGGTGTTTATTTTCAGAGGGGGAATATGTAACACCCCCAATTCATGTGATTCAATTTTAAAGTTAGATACTTGAACTTTAATCCTAAGGGGAGTGGACCCCAAAGGATAATTATTCTGTGAATGTAATTAAACATTTAAATGAGGAAATGAATAAGATATTGTGATGCAGATTAACCAAAATGATATGATGAGATCACTTTCTAAATCTATGAGGATGGACGAGGCAAATATTTCCCCACAATCTTTCAAAAATCCTTGAAAGAAAGTAAGTTTTAAATTTAGATTTTTTGAGGAAAAATCTGAATTCCCCCAATGATGAGGAAAGTAGTTGGGAAGAGGTAAAAAGCTGGAAAAGTTGAGGAAAATCATAAAACAGCTTTAAAGAATCCCTAAATTGGGAAGCCTAGGCAAACAGGAAGAAAAGCATCCTGAGATTCTGGACGCAGAATTAGAAACATGCTTTGGGGAACAATAGCTTAAATAAGCTGCTCTTGTACATATTAGAGGTTGATCTGTTCCAGGAGGTGATCTTAGCTCGGGGGTGAGTTCTGGGAGACAGAAGGACTCTAAGGTTGGGAGGCTGGTTGACTGCATGAGTGGTATGTCTCTGAGTTAAATTGTCTTCCTACTTATTATGGTATGAATTGGGTACATATAAAAAAAAAATTGTTCCTAAGGTATTAAAGTTATTAGTCTACATTTAACAGAATTAATCATAAGGCAGTAACCTGATAATTCTGTATGGTTGTAGAGAAAAATCCTGTAAAGTAGAATCCCACAGAAAGTCTAAACCAAGGTTGGTTTAAATCTGAGGATATCTTGTTCTTTTCAGGAAAGTTTTGTGAATTTTCTTTAATTTTCTTCTGTTTCCTCGCATGATTTTAATATGTATCTACAAGAGAGAGAAATTGAACTCGCTATATTATACTGGAATAATAGTAGGAAATGAATTGAAACTTATACTGTGTATGAAATAATGGAAGGAGAGACTCTATAAACTGACCTCAGGGTCAGCATACCATCCAAAAATAATCCAGAAAATTAAATGGACAAAAAAAACAAGTCTGTAGGTAAGCCACACTTATTATGGCAGAGGAAAGGAGTTAAATATTTATCAAAAGATCTAACAGAGACAGTGGCCTTATGAAACTACTCTAACAGTATAGCACAGAAAGTAAATACATAGAGTGCAGAATTTCTGATTAAATAGTTGAGAAGTAAAAGAGAAAAGAGTTGAATTATTTTCAAAAGTATACACATTAACATTAATATAACCACTATTTCCCTTGACCAAGAGGAAAAAGGGAATGAGTTCCAAACACATGACCAGCTCTACAGAAATACCTACCACCAGACATCTAGGTAGGCAAGAGCTGTAAACAGATATAGGACAATGAGAAGAAAATTGCAATTAGAAACATATGTATACAACTTTGGAAAATAAGGAGAATATTATCCCTGGTACTTCATACATATTAACTATATGTGTATAAATGAGAATGGACTCATAATCCCCTGCATGCCATTTATATGCCTAGACAAACAATGGTAAAATAAGTTCAGAGTAACCATGAACAGAGGGAACTGTAAATATGATACTGGTACCAGTGTTGAGATATCTAGCCATAGAAAATAATTAACGAAATACATCAGAAGAAGAGATAAAAATTTAATATAACTTCCCGGAAATTCTGGTGAATGTAAGTGAGGAATCTGGAACAACATTAGTGTTACCGAGAACCAAATAACATACCCTTACTGTTCTGACGAGCAAACTAAACAAAGCGAAATTCCATGGTATGAAATCGTATACACGATTCAGACAGTCCATATAAATTTATACTGTAGCGTCGTATATTGAATTCGACATAAGAAAATAGGGAGTATATATGTATGTCCAAAAATATCGTAATACATGCTGAGCCTATCAGGCTAGGGTATGAAACTTAAAACACCTATTTCAATAAAACAAATTTAAAAGAGCGTCGCACACTAACGACACCGATTAAAAATACGACTCTGACAGAGTCTCGTTCCTCAAGGAACACTGCACAACATCATAAGAGAACAATGTTTCGACGCCCAACGAAACAACGCAACAGGAGAAGGGAAGTAACCCCATAGGCATACCGACCTGAACGTCAAGGAGACCTATGTTAGCATCCATAATGTTGAAAGGTTTTCGGACTGCTTTCATAAGCATACCAGAGATCTTCGATTACCTGTAGAAAACAAATTCAAACCAAGATGGGAATTAGCCATTGGCGCCATCGTTGGAAAAAAATTGAATGAAGAAAATGCTCATGGTATTAAGACATTACCTGTGAAACGCAAATCTCGGATTCGACGAACTCCTGAAATCGAAATTTTAAACAGAGTAAGGATTAATACGAAACTCCCTAGAATAGAAAAAGGAGGAAATAACAATTATATGCAGAGACAGGATGAAAAAACCCACCTCATAAAGAGCAATTGAATAGTAGACATTCGCCTGAAGAGACGCGAAGCACGCTACACAGGATTCATAACACAAATTAGTTCTCATTTTATGAAATCGACAGAGGAGTATGGTTGAAAATAACTCGGAACTGGAAAACAACAAAACTTTGCACCGAGGGTATAACCCAAAATCCTCAAAACAAAACGCATTCACCTTATGAACAACCGAGGATATCCTCAGAACCGGCGTATGGCGAGTTATGAGTAACCTTCTTGATCATTCAATCATACGATAGGTAAAAATGAATGCGTAAGTAATTACATGGCATTGTTGTGGTGAAACAGGCATGCCATAACTCTTCTCTGTAGACTGAGAACAGAAAACCCTCTGTAGAAGTAGAACCTTGCAGACGCAGAGGTGCACAACCAATTGATTAACGTGGAAAACTGACTCACCTCAACACCAAAGGCTTATATAATTCTTCGACAGACTCCTGAACCCTAATCTGAATTGATCGCCATCATCCACTTGGCAAAATCGTAGAAGCCAAGACGCAGATCGAAGTGTAGCAGGTGAGATTTAAGACTGTCGTATAACATTAATGGGGTGTAGATCCGAATTAAATTCAATGTGTCCTGTGCATATGCAGACGGGAGTGATGTAAACCACGTAAGCCGAGTAAGCCACATCGACGTGGTTTTACCACGTAAATGAACAAAGGGGTATGGAGAACGATATAGACCATACAATGCCAATCTACTTACCATGACGTCTGATGTGGATAATATTTATACCGCGGCGATGAACACAGAAACCCCAAATCGAATGGGATTATATGCCTTACGTGTAGGCTGATCACGACGACTAGTTCCATACCTAAAACTAGATTAAAAATCTTATGTACAATGATGTGTTGGCATATCAACCCAGACATATATATTAATGCCAAACGCATAAAACAGTCAGTTCATAATAATATGTACATTGAACTATATGAGAAATCGATACCCAAAGTCTACACAAATATACATGGCGGAAAATCGTGGCTATGTATAGTGGAAGGGTCGAGAATGCTCTTAGGCAAGGGCCCATTCAAACCATAGTATATAATACATGCTAATGGACTGTATGGTTGATTACAGATTAAATATTAAGTGAGATATGTGACAATCAAGTCAAAGGTTAATTCTCGAGGTTATACGAGACCTTTACAGAAAATAAAATCATATAAAATATCTTCACACTTGGAGCTAAAATAACATAAGGTAAGAAGTAGTGATAGAGGGTTTATTTGCGACATGATGTTATGATGAAAAGTATCATGGTGAAGAGAATTAGAATTTCATAATAAACCTATGCTTAAAAGCCTGAATTCTTGAAGAAAAAAAAAAAATTTCTGTGTGAAATTTGGAGGTGTGACACATCCTTAGGACAAGGTAATATAGTTTGCCAAAAATTGGCGAAATACATGATTTATGCAAAACTACTAGTTTTCTCGTAAGATGTTAAAACTTATTTTTATGACATAGAGGAGAAGATTATGAATTTCATAATGTGGCAAGACAAAACATAGGGAATATTATCTAATATTTCAAGAATTGAAGATTCACATAAGGATATTGGTATCATAGTATGGAAAATTCATCTCAAGTATACCGAAACAACAGTGTTTCAAGAAAGAGATATTTCAAATAATATTATTGAAGTAGTGAGTGGAAATTTATTTCAGGCCAACCTAAAACAAATTCTTCCCACAGAGTCATTTCTGGATACTAAACCACTTACTAAAACATGGAAGGAAACCTCCAAGAAGAGGGACTAAATTATTGAGAAATTAACTAAAGTCAACTTGGAGAGTGATTGGAAATTCTTAATCAAACCACATAGTAAGTGGTTAATGCTCCTTTGTCTATCTTGTATGGCCACTCAAATGCTACGAGTGTTAAGAGACGTGATCTTCATTAGTCATATATGAATGGAACAAAGGGTTCAACTCGAACTGAATAATATGAAATATATATGTGAGCTGCAAAAACAAATTGCAGAACAATATTCTTCCGAAACTTAGACAATTTGTTTCAACAGATTGTAAAATTGGTCCTTTTCATTTGTTTCGACTACACCACTTCAAGTTGTTGTGTTATTTGTTATATTAACATTTTCTAATGAAATTATAAATCCCCTCCATTTGATGTTGGAATGGCTTCTGAATTTTGGAAAGAAGGCTACTTTTTTCAGTATTGTAACCTAAGTTTCTCTTAATTGAAAAATAAACCAACACCATTTTTCTCATGAGAAGAGTAAAAATCTATCGCGTAATATTATATGTTTATTGTTTCCCTATTTAAGAATTGAATGGTAATTTGATTATGTTTATCATATGTTTGTTACAAAAATCATACATTTATCACTATTGTTATGTGTGATTGGAATTTTATATTATATGCATAAAAAATGAAATCTCATATATATGTGACGAATTTATTCAACTAATTTAATTAAATATTTAATTAAATTAGTTATCATTTTCCATTTTAAATTCATCATCATATGGAAATCTATATTTTCATGTGGCTTATGAAATATTTTTAAATCACGCACACACACACACGAATATATATATAGCTTTCCTGGGATAGATATCAAGTTTAAGTAATTGTTATTTTTCAATTTTAATCACATCGGACCATTATACTTATGCCTCATTATTTTTTTATAGTTCTATATTAATGGAAAATGGTCCCATAATTCCAGTGAGAGTCACCATTCCCAATGGAAAAGGATATGCTCTAAGTTCCCAACTGCGTAGTTTTCCCCCAAAGTTGAGTCATACATTTCGATCCTTCAAAAATTTTGGCACTAGAAGGAAGGCCACAATACTATGAATGGTAACAAAATATTCTCTGAAATATAAAGGTCATCCAAACAATTTTTCTCACTCGTTATCCCCACCAACTTAAATATCGCATCCTACATATATCAATTCTAGATCTAAAGTTGTTCATCCAACGACTTAATTTCCTAGCTCAGTTCCAAAGCAAAAATAGCCACCTGGGATATGAAATTTACTTTATATCTAGAGAAAAGGCTGCTCAATATGATTTTTTTGAAGGAATGTTTTCTTCATCCCTTAAGTATTTTGAAGTTTTGATTATATACCAGACTGAAAAACATGGAGTCAATCCAATCGAATTCCCATTACACACTCATTGAAGAAGGGAAAACACTTGAGAATTTGAATATCAAGCTAGTGAGGTTACCTTGTCTTATCCACCTCAAAATCCTTCTCTCAACCCCGTTACTTCTCAAACTCCTTTACCTTGTTCTTATCATCCTATTTTTATTAATTCCACCCACATTCCTCTTTCACAAACAATTAGTAAAATTAGTTCTACATGAGCATCATATTAAACTATAAATCCTTCTACAACATAGGTACAACTTCTTCTAGACCTACTATTTATATAATGTCTAATAAACCATCGAATAACCAAGGGGAAGTTAAAATGGAAGCACCATTACAACCCCTTCCAAAAAATCAAAGGAGATGGTTACCTAAATTTAATCCAGATGATGGGTTACCTGGAGAGGAACAAATTCATAATTTTATGTTTTCCATTAATCTTCATGGAGTCTCAGAATATGAATTTGTTTGAAAAAAATTCCTTACATGCTTGAAGGATCTATAGGGTCTTTGTATTTATCACTTCCTTCTCAATCAATCACAAGTTAGGATATCTTTGAAGATAATTTTTTAAAGAAATCTGCAGATGATAAAAAAAATACTACTTTAATTAATGATTTTCCAAATCTCGAGGCCAACCCAAAAGAGAAAATTAAGGATTTTAACTCAAAATCTAACGAATTCTTAAATAAAATCCCAAAAAAATCTAGATATAGTACTGATGTGCAAATTGAATGGTACATTAGTTCTCTTCTTTTAAATGTCGATATGTTCATAGATAGATCTTATAAAAAATACTACTTAATAACATGAAAGAAGCTCTATCTGTGGAAAAGATAAGTTTTACCCTTGATAAGAAATCTGCTACTCAAGAAATAAATCAAACCAAGAAGGTAACTTTTACGTATGGATCGAGTAAAAATGATCCTAAATATCCTTACGATTTGTAGGGATTACAATTTTTTTTGAATACAATGCCAATGAAATGGTAGATATCAAGAAACAGGTTGTTGAGTGTTCCAGTAAATCCTTTTGGGCCTTCAAAAGTGATCATCCATGACAATCACAACCTCTTGTAGATATATCAAATGCAGAATTTGATGAAGATGATGAAGAGGAAGAAAAAAAATATCTTCTAATGAAGCTCACGAAGATGAAATAATTGAGGCTAATAGTTTATAGGACTTCACTCTAACCACTTGAGAACTTGAATAGGAAGAGGAAGCATTACCATTGAGTACCAGAAGTAAGGGACTTGTTGATACTTATCCATCAAATAAAAATAAAAATTCACATATTCCTTCTATTAAATAAAAAAGTATGGTTAAAGATGCTTCTACTCAATCTTCGAATTCTGTTGCAACTACATCTAAGTCTCCCTCATCATCTTAAACTTTAATAGTTTCAGATATCATTGAATATAATATTGTATAAGACATGAAAAAGACTAAATCAAATATTTCCTTATATGAGGTCTGGAGAAATTTAAACAAAAACAAAAATTGTTACTCAATGAATTAAATGGAGTTCCTACATATTCATTACCTTCTACTGTTTCTTCTACAAAAGCCTCAAAAGAAAAAGTAAAAACCCCAAATGCTCATACAAATAATATTGATTATTCTAATGTTATTTTAATTGGAGATAAATCAAATTCTCGTACTCCTCATTTTATTTTTACTTTTAATCTTTTTAATAATAATGTTCATAATTGTTTAGTATATTCATGTGCATTATCAAATATCATTCCTTATTTATTTTGTCTCAAATTGAATATTTCACCTCAAAAATATGTTGTTCATATTGTCCAATTAGACATGAAAAATTTTAATGTTTTAGGAGAGATGAATTTTGTTTTGATTATATTATCTTCAAATCCAAAAGTATGTCAAATAATCAATATTTTGGTTGGAGACATCCTTGAATTCTATGGTCTTATTTTAGAAGGGACTGGTATGAGAAACTACATGATTACTTTGCAACTAATTGATCACATCTATGGCTTCCTTATAACAAAAAACCTAATCTAATTTCTGTTGCTAGGGAAAAACATATGAAATACTCTGTCGCTGATTTAGATGAGGAGAATGAACTAGTAGTATTCACAAGTAATATTCTTCGAAATTACTCCCTTGAATCCTTTTTTGGTCATTTTCAAACACAAACCTATCCCTCTCTAGTGGATTTTGTTTTATCTCAAAAAAGAAAAAATAATAATAATAATAAATAAATAAAATAAATAAATAAATTCAAGAATAGATTAATCTAGATGTATAATATTGTAGAAAATCTTGTAAATAAGTGTGAAAATTTGTTTTGGACTCTTTAATTTGATTAATCAAAATATGGTAAGTGTACATGAGTTGGTTGCATCCTAGTAAACCCTGATGGAGAAAAACCAATGCTCGCATGAAGATTGGAATTCAATTACACCAACAATATTGTTGAATATGAAGCAATGGTACAAGGCTTGCAGGAATCCATTATTACTGATATTGAGTATCTTAAAGTTTTTGGTGATTCATAGATTTTCATAAATCAAGTCAGAAACAATATTCCTTGTGTTTCTAATCTCCAAAAACATTATCAATATTTGACACAAGATCAAACTTCTCATCTCACTACTTTCAATATAGCTTTGATCCCAATATTACAGTATGCTACTACAGGTATCCCAGCCAATGTTGAATCTATGCTCATTCCATATGAAGATTTTAGTCCTTATATATTTTCAATAGAGTTAATGTTTTTCCCTCCATTCTAGATAACATAACCAAATGGTGTATATTTAATGATTAAAATGAAATCCTAGGTTTTTTTAACTTCAGAAGGGTCTTATTATGATCAAATAATTGATGAATAAGAGCATAAAAGGCATCAAAACAAGTATTATGAAGATAATAATTACCCAAGCACGTGGTAAAATTAGAAGACTTATATGATCTGAAATATAGATTAAAAAAGGTGACCAATTCCAAACTTCAAAGCTCTACCTTAAGATTTGAATAGGTTAACTTAGGATCTTATCACAAAACAAAAAACATCAATTTAGGACTTCAAATTACAGAAAATGAAAGATCTGATTTCATCCATCTGTTGAAAAAATACAAGGATTTATTTTCATGGATTTATGATGATTTTAAAACCTATGACACATCTATCTTTCAACACACCATACCTCTTATGCTAGATTTAAAACCAAATCAACAAAAACTTAGGAAGATACATCCTAATATTGAAGCCCAAATTAAGAGAGAATTAAAAAATCTACTCAAAGCCAAAATCATCTTCTCAGTCAAACACTTCAAGTGGGTTTCAAACCTTGTACTACTTAGTAAAAAGAATGAAAACGTTCAAATTTTCATAGGGATTAGGAATTTAAATAAAGAATTTGAAAAGGATAACTTTCCTTTACCTATGATGGAACAAATTTTGTAATATGGTGCGGGTTAAGATCTAATTTCATTCTTAAATGGTTTTTCACTCTATAACCAGATTCTTGTGCATCCTAAAGGTAGGCTAAAAACCACATTCAGAACCAAATGGTGAGCATATGCTTATTAGAAGATGTCATTTTGGATTAATAAATGCAGGAGCTACAATACAGAGAGTGATGGGAATTTCCTTCAAAGGTTTGATCAATAAATTAGTCTTTGTGAACTTAGATGACATTACAATCTATTAAAAAAAAATAAACAATCATCTTTATGACCTAAAAAATATCTTTGAAAAAATTCTGAAAATTTGGAATCTATTTGAATCATAAAAGTCATTTTTTTTCTCTTAGTGAAGGTAAAATTATTGGATTTATTGTTTCAAATGAATCAAATTTCAAAGACCTGAAATAGATTAAGGAACTATCAAAAATCCCTTTGCCTCACAAAAAAATATCCATGCAATCCTGTCTTGGTCAGTTTAAGTTTTTCAAAAGACGTGTTCCCGCATTTTCACAAATTGTTTTGCCTTTGCTTACCATGATAAAAAATAAAACACTCTACAAATTGGGACAAATCAAGAAAATGTATTTTGAATCAAGAAAAAATATTTTCATATATTCCCCTTCATTATCGCGACCCTATTTTTCTAAAGAATTTTTTCTACATACCTTTTCTTTTGAAAGGTCGTATGAAAAAATTTTAACCCAAACAAATGAAGAACAAGTTGAAGCTCCCATTACCTTCTTTAGTTCCAATTTTCAAGGAGTCGAGTTAAACTATTCATAAGTAGAAAAGCAATATTTTTCAGTTTTTAAGGCATTAAAACATTTTAGACCTTTTCTCTTAAAATCACATACTAAAGTAATTCTCCCTTTCCCAATGGTTATACAATTGGTTATTCAGAGAGAATTAGGAGAAAAGAGAGCTAATTGGGTTATACCCTTGCAGTAATATGATCTAGAACAAAAACCTACAAAAATAGTTAGAGGACAAGGTTTTTGCAGGTTTATGACTAAAGAATTTGTCAAACCAATTGAAAATTATTCAGGAAATAATTTTAAAATCTCAGAGGTAAGTCATGTTGACATTTAATTTGAATATGATGATTTAATTTTATTTTTTAAAAATGGTTATCCTCCAGCTGAACTTTATTACAAGAAAAGGAAATCCATAAAAATTATAGCTAATCAGTATCAACTTGTTGATAATGTCTTTTTTAGACAAAAATATTGTTTTGTCTTACTCAGATGTCTTGAGAAATGTGAAGCTGAAATGGTTTTGTAGGAAATGAATGTTGGACAAGCTAAAGGAAATTACAATGGGGATAATACTCCTTAGAAAATACTTCATGTTGGATATTATTGGCCTACTTTTTTCAAGGATACTCATGCTTATGTACGAAGGTGCAAAGTCTGCCAAAAATTTTCACAAAGAGAGAAATGGCCGGCCTTACCTTAACAACCAGTCAATATTGAACAACAATTTGGACAACGAGGATTGGATGTTGTAGGTAATATTGTTCCTAACTCCACTAAAAAACACATGTACATCTTAACTGCTACAAATTATTTTACCAATTGGACGGAAGAAATCCCTTCAATGGTAGTCATTTTTGAAAATGTCGTAGATTTCATTGATCAACATATAATTACTAATGTTGGTTTACCCAATGCTATCATATTTGATAATGCTTCCTATTATTCTGGAAATGTTATAAATAAATTTGTGTTAAAAATAGGTGTTAAACTTGAATATTCCTCTAATTATTATCTCTAAGGAAATGGATTACCTGAATCTACCAATAAAAATCTCTTAAGAATAATCAAGGTAACCATTAACAAAAAACAAAATAATTGGCATAAATCTCTAATATATGCTCTATGGGAAGAAAAAATTACTCATACAAATTCATTGGGAACTTCTCCTTATCACTTGGTATATGGAAATGAAGCTATCTTACCTACTAATCTAGCTTTTCTTTCACTTGCCCTAGCTCAGTGCATAGAGGAACAACCTTTCTCTACTCTATAGTTAATAATTTCTAAAATTCTAAAGTTAGAGGAACAGATAGATAAATACAAACAAACGCATACTCAACATCAACAATTGGTGAAGTCTCGGTTTGATACAAGTTTAACAAACAGTAAATATTTTTCAATAAGTGACCTAGTTCTGAAATGGGATAAGGTTCATGAAGAAAAATGAAAAAAATACAAAATTCCAAAAATAGTGGTTCGATCCATTTTATATTGTTGAAAAAATTGTCCCATCAACTTTTATACTTCAATATTTATAGGGTAAGAGAGATTATCTTCCCGTAAATGAGCTAGTTTAAAAAAACAATTTTCTTAAAACTGCAGATTCTAATGGAAATATGTAAATTGTCATATGTATATATCGATGTCTTTACATTAGATATGTTAAAGTAGTACACTTTTGACTTCATATTAGGTTCTTTCATCGTTAACCTGGAGTTTTATTGATTAAAAGAAGGATTATTAGAAATAAAATATAACATTGAATTTTAGTATTGTATCCAGTATGATCTCTGAAATATTTATCTCCATTAATTTATAAAAATTTCAGAAATTGAAACATTAAAATATATCATTACCCTTTTATCTATCATTTACAGTTTATTTTAGAAAATGGAGACTATTTTGAAGCTTTACCATCTTTTAACTTTCATTTTCATCCACAACTCTTAAGGATAAATTTAACCTCCCCATCCACTAATTTTGTATTTTTAGAGTGTAACTCAAAAAAAATTAAACTTTCGAAGGTAAGGGGAATCATTATCATCCATCTTACTATGATCATGGGGAACTAATGTTTTTGAGATTATCATGACTTGTCCCAAGTGAGGATAATGGCTTATATCTTCACAACTATATGATAAGAGGTCTAATCACGAGTCAACTTATTAAATACCATTATAACCTATGAATGAAATTGTCATTATCGCACTACCAAACCTGGAAAATGGTTTCCAAATAGCTAAAGGAAAATGTTAAAAAATAAAATTTAATGCGTCGAAAAAATCACTATAAGTGGATGGGATACTGGTATTATTTGGTTAAATTGTAACCATGTAAAGTCTATCGATGCTTACTTGCAGCAGTGGCTCTAACAGTGACAAATAAATTTATGTAAATGCAAAAAACATTTATAGTTATGTATTTTTTCTTTACATCTGATGAGATGATCCACATTTATGATGAATATTATTATCAATCAACGAGTTTTGAATATTTTATGAAATAAATTTTATTCAGAGTATTCTTAATCAATCTAAATTTCAAATATATATATATATATATATATATATATATATATATATATATATATATATATATATATTTCTAAGTATTTTTCATTATTTATTAAAATTCCACTTATGTGTATAGAGATAATTGTTTCGCCCAGTATGTCGCCAGTATTTATAGCCTACACAACCCCCCATGTTTTTAATTTAGATATTAAGAAATAGTGGGGCCCTTCTTGTTAATAAAATTTCCTAAATTTCAAATAAAGTTAGGACATTTTTTAGGATGATATAAGCTTGAGGACTTCCTTTGTTGGAGCCCATAAAATGAAGGTTAACCTTTAAAAATGAATTATAATCATGAACCCTTAAAAAAGAAACATTTTATTTGTATTAAAAATTTATATCAGAAAATTTCCATATAGGAATCCTTTGATATGATAACTTTCCTCTCATGAAATTACAATAAATCCATCCCCGATATTTCTTCCTCGATGACCTTTTTCCAAAAAGGGAATTTCTATTAAGCTTTCATTATAAAATAACAAGCATAGATACATAATTCAATATTACACCAAGCCACTGGCCCCAGAAGTGAAATGTTATTAATATCGGTACCCATTATATTAAAACTTTTGAAAGGTAACACCTCCGATATACCACATCTCAAATACACCATGCCTCTGATATCCAACACCTATGATATCCATCACATATCATTTCTATGAGACCTATGTTATACGAACTCTCTCCTATCGAAATTCTCGGATATCTTTAATATCAGATAAAGCTTTAACCGATATACCTTCTCGCCTTTTTACATAGCCTTTATGTTATCATGATGTTCATGTATCGGACCTCTCCAATATCGTAAATTTGTGAAATTTCCCCATTTCATTCCTCTGATACATTTTCTTTGATATGTTGATTTGTCAACCCCATCTGAAATCAAATTCTCACATTCAAATATCACGAAGTAAAGAAGTAATATTTTTCAAAATTATAATTATTTGTATTCAGTTCACCTCGATTTCATCAAGGTTTGTTGTCAAAATAAAGGTTATAGCTGTGATATTTCAATATTCACAGTAATTGTTGACTGTTAAGAAATTATTGTTTATTCATCTTTTCTTTTGCTACAGGATACTCGTGACCATCACAAAAGTCATCAAATGTCTAAAGTGGGAAAAGGGAAAGTAATAACACAACATAAAAAAAACGTGAGCCATTCCTCCCACTGAAACAAATCCAACCCTGTTAGGGTTTTCCTGAAACACAGTTTGCAGTAGACACGTTGGGCATTACACATGGGAATCCATATACAAGTTTTTTGAAGATGAAGGACCCAAAATTACAAAGAGGACAATAATTATCAATGATTCTCCCTTTGTCTCCAATGCTACCTTAAGCAATACAACTAATTCCTTTCTGCACAGGGTTGTGGACCAACCTAGAATTATTCCTTACACATATATGATTCGGTAGGTTATGAAAGGCTTGAATATTATCAAAAGAAAGATTATGGAAGCAAAGGAAACAATGATTGGATCATTTTCCGGTGAATATTTGAACAAATTGTACCAGTTACCCAACCCGCATGTTAAATATGACAAGATATTCATGGAATACTTGATGAAAGAATATGACCATGCATCAGAGATAATTAGGTCATGGAGAATGGACTCAAACAAAAATAAGAAATAGGAATCAGGTAACTACGTTTTTTACTCTATTGCTACTTTGACTTTTTAGGTAACATCTATGATATGTAGGCTCTTTTTTAATCCCAATACACATAAATTTATGGATAAATGGACACCACTAATAGATGTTTCTTCAAAAGGGTTTTATCATGGATTGGGGTATTATTCTCTCTCATAACCTAATTACCAACGTCTTGGATTCGAGAAGGGATCACAATTACTTTGAGAAACTAATTCCCCCCTTCTATATGAGTGCTTATATAATGGATTCCCTATGTTTTACTATGGAATTTCCTCTATCGGATTGAAGTCGACTGTAAAATACCCAACGCATATTCACGTATATCATGATATTCTTTAGGATTGAAAATATCTACCTCATTTCTACTAAATATTTCATATAGTCATCCTACATATTCATCAGTTTATTTTTGACAAAAATCCCTATTGATTATCCCTATAAGTTGAAACTTATTTTCTTCAAATATGAAACTAGTTTGGGGAAGATCTTTTTAGCTATGTTGGATTATCCCCATGTGCTACCCTTAGTTTTTCCTGATAAACTTCTTACTAGGGAGATAGCTTATAAGGCCATTGGAAACAATATTTCAAAAGTACTAAAAGAATAAAACAAAAAGGTATGGCCTACTTTTCCAATCCATTGTGGTATATATGCTTCAGATAATTTCAAGCATGTTGTGAGTGAAGTTAATGAAATTCAAGAATTCAATTTTCCAAGCATTTTCAAGAGACAATATGACCCAAATAAAGTTTTAAAAGAGGTCACGGAAACATCAAGCACTAGGGAATTCACCCATGAACCTGATATATTTTGATGATATAATTGAGAAAGATCCTACTTTTTGAGTTGTCATGAAGCTTGCATAAAAATAGCTCACTCGACAACAAATTATTCAATTTTCACAATACACAGCTTCTAGGTTGGAGAATTTATTATTTAAATGATAATTACTGGTTCTACACAAACTATTAACATTTCTCGACCAAAAGAAACAATTTCCTTATCTTCTTCACAAGCATAATATCCTTTTGCTCAAGATAAGCTAGAAGAAATATGGAAGGAATGTAATCAACGTCTAAATTAAAAGGGAGATGAAACTTAAGTGGATAACACTCCTCTATAAAGTAAATGCCAAGACACTTCCAAGAGCCTTGAATAATCTCTAATCTATAACGAAGGCCTTTGAAAATCCTTTTGAGGACTAAGATATTGATATTTTACCATGTTTCTCAACATCGAGGGTTGTATTAATAATTGAAGGAATTATTCCACTTGATATATTTTATCGCCCTTATCATAAGGCTGTGGTAAAAACGGGGAGGGAGAAAATAAATATTGAATATAACTAGGCTTTAATTCTTGGAGATGCATCATTTCAAGTATTACGGAAAGGTAAGATTTCCCAATTTGCTGGAACTTATGCCTTTGCCACAAAAGATAAAGTCACTGAAGTAAAATATTTGTTTTATGAAAAAGAAGAAAGAATTGTGCATTTGGAACAAAGTATTGAGACTAAAAAACAAACTACCATAAAACAATGGCAAGGACGGTTCATAGATATTCAAAATCATTTTACCTTTCTTATAGTAAAATATGACAATGATCTACATGCCCAGGATACTAAAATATATGAGCTATAGAGAATAATTGAACAAGTGAATGTTAGTCCTAAATTTATTTAACTCCATATGGAAGAAGAGCAATTAAACACTTTTCTTGCTCAACAACAAGTTACTTTTTTCCAGAAATCAGCATCATTTCATTATTTATGAAAATCTACTAGTTCTCTGGTAAACCATCTATCTGATGTTAAAACATATTTTGATGACATAGAGGATAATATTTCCAATTTAGTTATATGGTAGGAAAAAACTGAGGGAAGATTAGCTTATCTTCCATGGATTTAATAACGAGATAAGGACATTGTTTTAAGAGAATGGGAAATCCGTCTCAAGCATACTGAAACAACGATGTTTCAAGAAATATATATTTCAAATAATATTATTGAAAAAGTCATAAATAATTTGTTTCAGGCCAACCTATTACAAATTATTCGTGAGGGTTCATTTCTAGATATTAAACAACTTACTAAAATATAGCAGGAAACCTCCAAGGATCGGGTCGTAACTATTGAGAAATTACATAAATTTGACTTGGAGAGTAATTAGAAATTCTTAATCAAACAACATAGGTAGTGTTTAATACTTTGATTTCTATCTTCTATGACCATTCAAATGCTTCCATTGTTAAGATACATGATATTTATCATATGTATGTGAATGCAACAAAGGGATCAACCCAAACTGAAGAATATGAAATGAAGTTCTGAGTTGCAACAATGAATTAGAGAACATTCTTCTTCTGAGAATTATATTATTTGTTTCAACAGATTCTAAAATTGGTCCTTTTTATTTATTTCATCTACACCACTTGAAGTTGTTATGTTATTTTCTATATTTACATTTTGTAATGAAACTAAAAATCCCATCCATTTGATGTGAGAATGGATTCTGAATTTTTGAAAGAAGGGTTTTATTTTCCCTATTGTAACTTAAGTTTCTCTTAACAAAAAATTGAACCACTACCATTTTTCTGATGAGCGGAGTAATGATCTATCAGGTACTATTATATTTTTATTATTTCCTTTTTAAGGGTTTAATTTAAATTCTATTATGTTTATCATCTAAGTGTTACAAAAATTGAAAATTTATCACTACTGATATACATGACTCAAATTTTATATGATATGCATAAACAACAAAATCTCATATATATGTGATGAATGTATTTAGATAATTTAATTAACTATTTAATTAATTTATTTATCATTATCTATTTTAAATTCATAATCATATGTTAATCTATATTTTCATGTGGCTTATGAAATGTTTTTAAATCATATATATATATATAGAGAGAGAGAGAGAGAGAGAGAGAGAGAGAGAGAGAGAGAGAGAGAGAGAGAGAGAGCTTTCTGAGGATAAATATTAAGTATAGGTACTTATTATTTTCAGTTTTAATTACATCATACCATTATACTTATACCTAATTATTTTATGATAATTATATATCAATGGAAAATGGTCCCATAATCCCAGTTTGGGCCACCATTCCAAATGAAGAAGGATCTCTAAGGTCGCGAATGGGTGGTTAATTAATTCACTACAGGTCCAATCGATGACAACATTTGGAATGGCCCGAAAAATTGAGGGGCGGATATGCCACAACATCCCCACTATAAAATTATCTTTTGGATTGAATCAAACATAAACATCATACCCCACCTTATGTATATCCTGAGCATATTTCAAGTTTCGTCATACCTTCTTTACAATGTCCTTCATCTATTTCAACAAACTAGATCTCAACATCAATTTATCTTGTGGATGGATCCAATTACTAGGTTTACTACATGTTTTCCCATAAAATACGTCAAATAGGCTCATATTTAAGGATGTATGATAACTTTTATTGTATTAAAATTCCACCAATTGAATATAGTGCTCCCATTTATATGGTTGTTTCATTATGTACATTCTCAACATGTCCTCAATCACCTAATTAACTCTTTCGGTTTGTCCAACGGTTTAAGGGTGATAGGAAACACTAAATTAAACCAGTTTTCCCAAACCTCTAAAAATACTTTTCCAAAAGGTAGATGTAAATTACATCCCTATCTGAGACTACTATATTTCAAAGGTCGTGCAAAAATAAAATATCCTTCATAAATATGTTAGAAATCTAAACCATTTTATAGGTCAATTGTATTAGAATAAAGTGAGAATACTTTCTCAATTTAACCACCACCACCACTATAAAGTAATTATATTTATTTTTTCTTGGTAGTCCCATAATAAATTGAGAGTAATGGATTTCAAATTCCACTGAGGGAAAAGTAATGGGTGGAGAAAACTAGTTGGATGATGGTGTTCAGTCTTCATTTCTTGACATTCTAAACATTGAGACAAGTAAACAACCACTTCTTTCTTCATGTCAGGCCAAAAATATTCATTTCTTAATGTAGTAATTAGCTTCTACTATCCGGGGTGAGTAGTATAAGGTATTATTTGATATTAATCCAAAATAAATTGTTTAATGCTTTCTTGATTAGGAACATATATTATGTTCTCGTAACTTAAAACATTTTGCTTGTTTATATGACATCCTAGTTTTCATTCATTACTATTTGGATCACATGCTTGCTACCATATAAATTGATATTCTTGGTCTTGTTGGGCTTCCTCTTTAATTTTTTCATTAAAAGTGGTTACAACTTCACTAAATGAAATTTCATATGTGAAATTTAACTTCCTACTTAAAGCATTAGCTACCCAATTCTCTTTTCCTTTCAGATGTTTTATTTCAAACTTAAGCTTTCTCAAAAAATAAATCCTACAATCTTGTTTCGAATTCAAGGTCAATTTTTTAAATTATTTTTTTAGGCTAGTATGATCGATCATCAATGTTAGTCTCTTTCCCAACAAATATTGTCGCCACATTTTCAGGGCATGTATTACAGTTGTGAGTTCTAAATCATATGTTGAATAACTTTTGTCTTCTTGCTTGAGCTTCTGAGATTATTATGCCACTACCCAGCCTTATTGAATTAATAACCCCCCTAAAAATTCTTTACAGACATCGATACAAACCATGAATTACTTACCTGGATCTATAATTCTTAAAATAGGGCTTGTAGTAAGCAAATTTTTTAGGTGGTCAAAATTATTTTGACACTAATTTGTCCATTTGAAAACTCTCCCTTTCTTTTGCAAGGGTTTCATAGGGAAGGATACCCTCAAAAATACTTCAATAAACCACCTATAATATCCACCCAACCCCATAAAGGATCATATGTCAGCTAGGTTCTTAAGAACATGACATTCTATTATGGTCCTTATGTTTTATGGGTCCACAAAAATTCCTTCGTTGGTAATAACATGTCTTAAATATTGACTTTGTTCTTTATAAAAGCCACATTTACTATATTTTTCATATAGTTGGTGGCCCCTTGGGGCCATGAAGAAAATTTATAAATTCTCTTTAGCTCCTTCAATAATTTTAGAGAAGACTCATGATGGTGGTCAGGGCATTGGTTAATCTAAAGGTTAATAAAAAAATTCATATTTTATATACTAAGTTCTGAAGGTTGTCTTATAAATGTCTTCCACTTTATTTCTTATATGACGATATCCTGATCGTAAGTCAATTTTAGAAAAAAACTTATCCCCTTTCACTTGATCAAATAAATCACTTGTACGAGGTAAAGGGTATTTAGTTTTTACTATTAGTTTATTTAATTTCATGTAATAAATACATAAATGTAACATATCATCCTTATTTCTGACAAATAGTACAAGATTCCCCCAAGGTGAAACACTTAGACGTATATATTTTCTGTCCAACAGCTCTTGTAGTGGCATCTTAAGTTCAATAAGCTCTAAAAAACTCATTCGATATGATGTTATAGATATTGTAGTAGCTCCCTATATGAGCTTAATAATGAAGTATATATCCATTTTTGGAGGTAATTTTGGAATGTGTTCCAAGAATAAATCAACAAAGTCCTATACTATAGGAAAATTCTCCAAAGTAACAGTTTTTTCCGTTGAATTTTAAAATCCTACCCGCATTGTATAGATATGACATCCCTTCTTCACACATTTTTCCAATTGCGACGCTGTAATAGGTTGAAGTTTCATAGGTATCCTCACCCCTTGTATTTATTTTCTCACTCCCAACTCATTTAAGAAAATAATTGTTTTGTCTTTACAATAAAACAACATCCAATCCTTCTCTATCTAGTCCATACCAATTTATATCATATGATCCTAAGGGAACTACATTCAAGGTTATTGTAATGGGATGATCTACCAATTTCATTGGCAAATGTTAGGTCCCTATATTACTAGTGTCATCCCTTATTATTGTTAGTGTAGCCCCCTTATTCTTATTGTTGTACCCCTGTAACCCCCATATTGCTATTATTTTGGCCTTACATTATAATTGTTAGGTTGGCTAGGATTATATTATGACCCCTTGGACTCCTATATATATAAAGGAGGTTTTCTCATTTGTATCATCAAATAATTGTTCATTTATGTAATGTAAATAATGTTACCCCCTCAAAGTTTCTGATTTCTAAGGCATTGATCTCTCTTTTTTCTATTTTGGGAGCTAGTTTCATAACATTTGGCATGAGAGCTTTGGATTCTAGGGGTTCGCTGCTTCAAACAATTCATCGTGGAATTTTCGCTATAATTTTTTGTAAGAGGGTTAATATAGTCAAGCACAAAACCCATTTCGAAGAAATCATGAGGAACATCATGTAAAAATTTCAGATCTTGGTTTGCAATAATGTCGGAGATATGATCTGTGAAAGTTAGGGTTTTTGCAGACTCCCGAATTTCATCTAAAATAGGTGACCTTGGGAAAATCATCATAACTCTCTCTCTAAGAATCAAATTGGAATTATATATAAAATGGATGAAATTACATAGATTGTAGTTTCCTATGTATCAATTTCAAATCCAAAGGATGAAATAGTGAGACGTGGAACTTTGTACAAGTTTAGTTTACTAAACTAGTACATAAGTATGTCATTGTGGGAGATTAGTCATAACTTTGTCTTGAAGAATCCAAATCAGGTCAGAAAGGTGGCATTGGAAAGAAAACTAATAGGGATATTACAGCACAGAAGCTTATAAATTTGGGATCTAGAAATACAGAGATACATCAGTGTCAATATCGAGCTCCACAAAAGAAAGAAAAAGGTGTGTATTTTTTTTCAAATTTCATATTTCTTGTTTCAAAAATGTGTTTGAAGTGATTCCAAGGGCATATTGAGGCATATATATAAGTATTATTTTCTAAAAATCCCCCTAAAAACAATCCAACACCCATTAATCCCTCATAAGGATCTACTATGACTCATGAAGAGGAAGAAGTGCAAGATGATATATCAAAATTACAAGAGCAAGTGCACTAAATTTCGCCCTCGCAAAGAGCAACAAAAAATGAAATGGAATTTTTGAAGAAAGGTGTGGAAGCTAAGATGGATGGTTTGAAGAAAGGTGTGGAAGCTAATATGTATGGTTTTAAGAAAGGTGTGGAAGCTAAGGTGGATGGTTTGAATAATGGCATAGAAGCTAAGATGGATGACATGGAAGAAATATAGATGAAAAAATGAAAGACAACATGGAAGACATGAAGAAATGTCTAAAAGAAGAAATGGAAGGTTTTAAGGAAGGTTTAACAAAGTTGATATATTAAATTATTCCTAATGGCAAAAAGATAGTATGAGGGTTTTCCGCAGTGCATTATATTATATATCATTTTTGGGATACAACCACATTAAGTAAGTCATTCATCTATGACCACTTCCATGAGAGGTAGTCATAACTAACTAATTTCTCCTAATTTTTAAATATTCCACTTACAATTCATTGCATCGGATGATGCTCACAAGGGTGAAGAAGTAGGATTGAAACTAGTGAAATGAATCACATAGTTTCATCGTGATTTCATAAACTTTAATGTTGGATTGAATATCCACCATATTCCAAAGATCGATATGAGGAAGTTCGATGGCAAGGATTGCATAAGATGGATAGTAAATATGGAGGGATATTTTGATCTCAATAATGTCCAAAACACACAAAATGCACACATTGCAACTTTATATTTAGAAAAAAATACATTTGTATGGTATCGATGGCTTTGATCCCATAAAAATGTTGTCACTTGGTCAATTTTTACAGAGGAAATGATAGCACATTATGAGGATACAAAGAGAAACACCTTTTTTAGGAAATTTATAAATCTCAAACAATAAGGGGGATATTCTAACAAAAATAAGGGACTACACTAGTAATATAGGGAGCTAATATCCCCCTCTCCTTCAATCAAAAGGGTTCAGTAGTGGAGCATATTTACGACTTCCAAAAATTGAATATAAGGGAAATTGATATTCCAAAGGAACACATGATCGATGTCTTGATAGGGATTTTAAACGATAACATGCAACATGAGGTCTTCCTTTGGGAACCAATTTATTGGAGAAGGCATTCAGGTTGGCAAGAAAAATTAAATGTAAAATTATGGCGAAAAGGAAGCCTATAACTCACATCTATAAAGGTGGAAATGTTGCTACTCCCAGACATGGAAAACCTACAAGGTTGAGAGCCAAAAATTGGAATAAAAGGGTGAAAAGAGGCTTAGTTACAGTTGTGATAGAAAATACATTAAAGGTCATAAACGTTCTAAGAAGAAATTATTTTACATAGATTGTGAAGAGGAGGAAGAAAATGAACAATGAAATTCCAAAGAAGAGGATATATGTCAGGAACCAACCCTAGAGAAAGAAGAAATGATTCCAACCACATCCTGTAATGCATTGACAGGAATTACCACTCCTCAAACTCTCAATATAGAAATACGTATCAAGAAGGAAAAGGTAATAATGTTGATTTATTCAGGTAGTACCCATAATTTTGTTCATTGTAACGTAGCGAAGGCATTGAATTCATGCATATACTCAGCACTAGAATGTTATGTGATGGTTGAAAATGGAGGAACTAGCTCTAGAAAATTCCATAATATCTAGTTAACCATGGGGTAATATGTAGTTAATAGCCCAATTCTTTCCACTCCAATGGGAGCTGTTGATGTTGTACTACAAGTACAATGGTTACAATATTTGCGGACAGGCCTTAAATTTTATGTAGGTTTTAACCTTGAAAATAAATTATCTACACACGAATATTATAACAGAAAAATAAACAATAGCGAGAGCATAAAACATAAAATAGATAAACACAGAGTTTTTCCCCTAGATCCCAAATCGGGACGACCAGCTTGATTTTTCATTATATTTATTTTAGTGTTAGAACACATATATATACATGTCAAAGCATACATGAACCCTAATCCATTAACCCTGGATTAGAACGTAACTGTAGTTCCCTTAACCGGATCTACAAAAATACCAGGGGCTGAAAAACATTGTACCCCAAAACCATGTGAAAAACCATGCAAAAAAGCATGGGCACATGCTTAGTCGTGGAAAGAATATAAAACATACCCAACATTCTCCTACTTGTTGTTTTCTTTCCACAGGGGGCCACAGGAGAGCTTAGTCATTGGCCCAATTATTCAACACCCATTGTTTCTCTACTCCAAGAGAACTTTTCAGTGCTCATAGACTTCATCAATGCATCTACAACATTCTTAAAAGTGTCCACCTTTACCAGTAACACCGTTTTAGCCTCAACCATATCTCTAAAAAAGTGATATTGAACATCAATGTGCTTTGACTTTGAATGATAAGCAGGGTTGTTAGCCAAGAAAATTTCACTTTGGCTATCACAGTCTATCCTTATAGCTTGTTGTACCAACCCCATACTTGAACACAATCTCTGCAACCAGACTGCTTCATTTATTTCATGAGTGGCTGCTATGTATTATGCCTATGTAGTTGAAATAGCCACTACAGACTGTCTTTTACTCATCCAACTGACTACGCCTCTAAATAGGCTAAACACATACCCACTTGTATATCTTCTTTGGTCCAGATCTCCAGCCCAGTCTGCATCAAAAAAACCATGAATTTCCAACATTCTTTCCAATCCTGGTCTTCCCTGGTACCACAAGCCATAATCACTAGTGCCACGTAAATATCTGAAAACCCGCTTCACTGCTGTCCAATGCTCCTTCCCTGGGTTTGACATAAATCTTCTCAATACTCCCACTGCATGTTCAATGTCTGGTCTAGTACAGACCATTGCATACATCAGGCTACCCACTGCAATTACATATGGAACACGGGACATATCCTCCTCTTCTTCTTGTGTCCTGGGACACTGTTTAGTAGATAGCTTTACACCTATAGGAATAGGAACATTCACCATTTTATTATCCTGCATATTGAACCTCTGAAATATAGTCTCGACATACTTCCTCTGGTTTAACTAGAGCTTCCTCTTTGCCCTATCTCTCTTAATTTCCATGCCCAAGATACAGTTTGCAGCACCAAGATCCTTCATGTCGAATTTGGAGAACAGTTGGGTCTTTAAATCTTGGATAATTTCTTTGTCATTTCCAATCAACAACATATCATCCACATATAAGACCCAATAAATAACACAGTCACCAATTAATTTAAAATAAACACAGCGATCCTCCTTGCTTCTGGTGAAGCCAAGTCCCCATATATAGGTATCGAATTTCTGATACCACATCCTTGGTGACTGTTTTAACCCATACAGAGACTTCTTCAACCTGCATACCAGTTCTTTCTTACCCTTCACCATAAAGCCTTCAGTTTATTTCATGTAGATCTCCTCTTCTAAATCCCCATGAAGAAATGTTGTCTTCACATCCATCTATTCTATCTCAAAATCAAATGCAACAGCAATAGATAAAAATAATCTAATAGAAGTAACTTTGGCAACATGAGAAAAAATATCACCAAAATCAATTCCCAACACCTGGGAATAACGTTTTGCTACCAACCAAGCTTTTTATTTCTCCACCTTGCCTTCTACATTCATTTTCTTTTTAAACATCCATTTTCTCTCGATGGGCTTCCTTCTAGCCGGCAACTCCACTAGATCCCATGCCTCATTTTTGTGCAAGGATGCCATTTCATCAACCATGGCCTCCTTCCAGGGTTCTCCATCCTCTGAATCTACTGCCTCCTTGATAGTTATGGGATCATCATCAGTTATAGTTAAGGCAAAATTTGAATAGAAATCAGATGGACTATACCTTTCTAGTTGTCTTCTTTCCCAAGCTGATCTTCTCATAGCCAGAGTTTGTGGCTCTTCCCCTTCTGAGTCTGATCCATCCTCCTTTAGCTCAAACTCTATCTTCTCGAGTTCCTTTGGTATGAATTCATGTTTAACAACATCTTTCACCTCTCTAAACACCACATCTCAGCTGTACACAACCTTCCTTGTTTTCGGGTTCCAAAGCTTGTAACATTTTAAACCATCGTTATACCCAATAAAGATGCACCTTTCAGATTTATTATCCAACTTGGTCCTTTTCTGCTTTGGAACATGTACATATGCATCACATCCAAACACCCTTAGATGTGAAAGAGAAGGTTTCTTACCAGTCTATACCTCATGTGTAATCTTATCCTCCAACACTGATGAAGGCGATATGTTAGCTAGATAGCATGTAGTCTCCATTGCCTCTGCCCAGAATTCTTGTCCTAACCCGGTACCACTAAGCATGCTTCTTTCTATTTCCATCAATGTTTTGTTCATTCTTTCTACAACTCCATTTTGCTAAGGTGTGTATGGAGTAGTCTTATTTCGTGCTATACCACACTTCTTACAGAACTCTTCAAATTCCTTCTTGCAGAACTCCCCACCACTATCTGCCCTCACTGCCTTTATCTTCTTCTCTATCTGGTTTTCCACCAGAGCCTTAAATTCTTTAAATTTTTCAAAGACTTTAGATTTATTCCTCGAGAAATATATCCATGTATTCCTTGAGAATTCATCTATGAATGAAACATAGTACACAAACTTTCCCAGTGAAGGAGCTGACATAGGTTCAAACACATCACTGTGGAAAAGTTCTAATATCTTGTTCGCCCTCTTAGCACCAGAAGGAAAACTCACCCGATTCTTCTTCCCATATACACAAAATGTTCACAGAAATCGAAATCCAGAGAGAAATTAGACATACCTTCTACCATACCATTTCTATGTAGTATCTGAAGGCCCTTCTCTCAGTATGTCCGACCCTTTGATGCCATACCATGGTCTTTTCTCTAGAGACAACTAGGCTTTCCACTCCACTTTCAGGAGCCATAGAACTATTACACCCATCAATAATAGTGCTACCTTGTATCTTTTACAGAGTTCCAGTCTGAACTCCTCGCATTAATACCAGTGCTCCCTGAACCATCTTGTAGACATCTTTCTCGAACACTGTTTTTACACTTGCATCATCCATCTTTCCTACAGAAATCAGATTTCTGGCCAATGCAAGAATATGCAAAACACTAGGAAGTGTTCTAATCCTTCCACCTTGCAACTTCAGCTTGACCTTTCCACTTCTGATGATTCTGGCCTTCCTATCATCCCCTAGGAAGACATCACCACCATCATATTTCTCATACTCGAAAAACCACTCCTGATGGGGAGTGAAGTGAAAGGATGCACCTGATTCAATCAACCATGACTCATGATCTACATGTGTATTTGAAGAAAAAGATAAATAAACATCCCCACCTTCATCCGAGGTGGTTTTTGCCTCTGCAGAAGGAGCATCATCAGATCCCTTTCCTTTCTCCGGAGCTTTAGATCTGCACTCCCTTTTGTAGTGCCCTTCCTTTCTGCATTTCCATCATACCTTTACAAAATTTCCATGATATTTAGATCTCCCTCTAGATTTGGATCTCCCACTCGAAACATTTTTCTGGTTTCTGTTTTGGGACCTTCCTCTTATAGATAAGGCATCTCCATTCTGGCCCTCCATATTTCTCCATCTCATTTCCTCCGACAACAAGGCTGAGACAATGTCATCAAAATTCAAGGTAGTTGTATTTCTACCTATTGCAATAATCAGACTATCCCATGAGTCTGGTAGAGAACACAACAAACTGATGCACTTATCTTCACCTAATATTTTAATATCAACAGATGACAACTAACTTACCATAGTATTGAAGGCATTCAAATGCTCTATCACCGAGTCTCCATCCTTCATCCTCAGGTTATATAGGTTTTTTCGTAGGAACAACTTATTCACCAGAGACTTAGATTGGTAGAAAGTCCCAAGTTTTTCCCACAAATACTTCACCGTAGCTTCCCCAGATACATTCAACAATACTGAATCTAAGACACACAACTGTATTGTGCTCTTAGCCTTCCGATCCAGTTTCTTCCAGTCTTCATCTGACATTGCCGTTGGTTGAGTACCTCAATCTAACGCGATCCACTGATCTTTATCCACCAGCAGATTGCTCCATCTTGAGCTTCCATAACTCAAAAATCTGACCATTAAATTTCTCGATCTCTATCTTCTCATCGCTCGCCATCTTCTTTCACCATAAGCATCGATCCCACAAATCTCCCACTAAAGAGGGTCTACCTCAGGCATGAGAAAAAACCCCTTAGCAGCAAAGGCATCCCCTTAAAGCTGAAACAACTCTGATACCAAATGTAGGTTTTAACCCTGAACAAAAATTATCTACACACGAATATTATAACAGAAAATAAACAATAGCAAGAGCATAAACCATAAAATAGATAAACATAGAGATTTTCCCCTTGATCCCAAATCGGGACGACCAGCTTGATTTTTCATTATATTCCTTTTAGTGTTACAACACATATATATACATGTCGAAGCATACATGAAACCTAATCCATTAACCCTGGATTAGAACATAACCGTAGTTCCCTTGACCAGATCTACAAAAATACCAGGGGCTGAAAACCATCGTACCCCAAAACCATGTGCAAAACCATGCACAAAACCATGGGCGTGGACTACCCACCAGAAATTAAGGACCAAAAAATTTTTGTCAGGGCGCTGCACCGGACCCCTTGCACCCAGAGCAAACGGGGGGCTATCGCCCCCCCTCTTACCCCCTCACGCGTGCTTAGTCGTGGAAAGAATATAACACATACACAACATTTTCAAGAGATTTTGTTGATTTTTTTTCATAAGGAAAGGAATTTGAATTACGAGGGATCCCATGGAAGATGGGAAATATAATAATATATAATGTCATGACAAAGGTTCTGAAGAATGAACAATGATGTGTAATTTCACAATTATGCTCACTAGAAGTTCCAACATCAAAATCATCTACTTCTCCAAATTTCCAAAAAGTATTGGATAATTATTCCAAGGTGTTTGAAACTCCCAAGGGACTCCCACCTGTTTTTAATGATGATCATGCTATTCATTTAATTCCAGGAAGTTTTACTCCAAACATCAGGCCTTAGTGATATCCTTATGTCCAAAAGAAAGAAATTGAACGTATGATTACATAAATGTTAGAGGTGGGTATAATTCAACTTAGTCAAAGTTCTTTCTCTCCTCCAGTAGTATTGGTGCACAAGAAGGATGGATCATGGTGGATGTGTTCATATTATAGGGAGCTCAATAAGCTCAATATTAAAGATAAATTTCCCATTCCTATGATTGATGATTTATTTTATGAATTGCATGGAGAAATTTATTTTACCAAGTTGGATCTTCGTTTAGGATATCATCAAATTCAAATGAAGACTGAAGATATTCAAAAAACAACATTTCAAACTCATGGGGGTAATTATGAATTTCTGGTCATGCCTTTTGGCCTTACCAATGCTCCTTCTAGGTTTCAAGGGTTGTTGAATTCCATTTTCAAACCCTTCCTTACAAAATTTGTGTAATTATTTTTTGATGATATAATAATATATATCATATCTTTGAAGGATCATGTTCAATATGTTGACAGGGTGCTCAAACTATTGGAAGAAAATCAATTATATGCAAAAACTCCAAATCTTTCTTTGGAGTGCACGAGGTGGAATATATGGGTCATATTGTATCTCACGAGGGTTTTAAGCTTGACCCTAACAAAATTAAAGTCATTAATGAATTGAAAGTCCCCATGACAATAAATCAGTTGCAAGGATCTCTCTGGTTAACACATTTTTATCATAAGTTTGTTAAGAATTATGGTAGAATAGCAGCACCTCTAACAAGATTATTGAAGAAAGATGCATTTACGTGGACTCCTGAAGCAACTAAGGCCTTTGAAAATCTTAAAGAGGAAATGTTCCTAGCACCAGTCTTAGCTACGTCAGACTTCACAAAAAAATTTATTGTGGAATATGATGCCTCAGGAAATGGAATTGGTTTTGTTTTAATACAAGAAGGAAGACACATTGCTTCTGAAATTCATCCAATGAAAGGAAAGTATTTACATAAATCTATTTATGAGAAGGAAATGATGGCAATACTACATGCACTAAAGAAATTATGACCTTCCTTATTGGGAAGACACTTCAAGGTAAAAACTGATCATGAGAGTATTAAATACATTTTGGAACAAAGGCTATCTTCAAAAGAGGAATAAAAATGGGTCATAAAGATGTTTGGTTATGACTTTGAGATCATCTACCAAAGAGGGAAGCTAAATATTGTTGCATATGCACTCTCAAGAAAGGATGAAGAGTTGGAAGCATTGATTTGTGCTATTTCTATTATCCAACCAGATTGGACAACCAAAGAAAGGGATGAATGGAAGAATGATTTAGAAGTGTGGACACTCATTCAAAATTTGTAGCAAGATCCTAGTACATCTTATACATTTAGTTGGAAAAATTATTCCTTATGGTACAAATATTGGTTATATCTTTGTAATAATTCCCAACTAAAAAAAAATATTCTTTTAGAATTGAACACTTCTCCATTAGGAGGACACTCAAGATTTTTAAAAACTTACCATAGGGTGAAGAAAGATTTTTTTGGGGATGGCCTTAAATATGATATTCAAAATTTTCTGGCAGAATGTTTGGCTTGCAAGAGAAATAAAGTTGAGAAAATTAATAATTTTTTGCTTCCATCTCCTTTTTTCTTCGTTTACTGGTAACATATTTGATATTTTATAATGACATTATCCACAGTCTTGAGGTTATCAAATTGCAATCGTTCCTTCAACAACACAATGATGATATTAACAAATCTCTATACTTTCTCTTTTTCCTCTAACATATAGGGAATATACCTTAATAGTTAAGTTAATTTGGTTAAAAACACATCCATAGATAGGTTCCCCAACCATAGGTCATGGAATTCTTCCAGTTTTTCATCATAAAATCACTATTTTAGATACTTATCCTTAAAATTATTCTAAAATAATTCTCAAATTTCTTCTTTCTCATCATTTTTTTCTCACTTTTTTCACCTCTTCCCACCATAAGGTGGCCTTCCCCTTAAATTGATAGACTGCTAATCTAGTTTTCATGTAATAGGATGATCTATAATTTCATTGGACAATGTTAGGTCTCTATATTACTAGTGTCATTTTTTATTGTTGTTAGTGTAGCCCCCTTATTATTGTTTTTGTAGCCCTGTAACCCCCATATTGTTATTATTGTGTCCTTACATTATTATTGTCAGGTCGGCTAGGATTATATTGTGACCCCTTGGACCCCTATATATAGAAATTAGGTTTTCTCATGTGTATCATCCAATAATTGTTCATATATTTAATGTAAAGGTTGTTATCCCCTCAAATTTTCTGATTTCTAAGTCATCGATCTCTCTTTTCTTCTATTTTGGGAGTTGGTTTCATAACATTTGTTATGAGAACTTTGGATTCTAGGGTTTCACCGCCTCAAGCAGGTCATCGTGGAATTTTCTTTATACTTTTTTTTGTACAAGTGTTAATATAGTCCAACACAAAACCAATTTTGAAGAAATTATGAGGAACTTCATGTAAAAATTTTAGATCTTTGTTCACAATATTATCAGAGATATGATCTGTGGAAGTTAGGGTTTCTGAAGGCCCCTGAATTTCATCTAAAAGAGGTGAGCTTGGGAAAATCGTCATAACTCTCTCTCTAAGCATCAAATTGGAATTATGTACAACACGGATGAAATGAAATGGACTATACTTTCATGTGTAACAATTTCAGAGCCTAAGGATGAAATAGTGAGACGTGGAATTCTATAGAAATTCGCTCTACTCAACCAGACCATAATTAGGTCATTGTGGGAGATTAGGCATAACTTTGTCTTGAAGAATCCAAATCAGGCCATACATGTGGAATTGGAACAAATACTCATAGGGATAGTAGAACACCGAATCTAAAATATTTGGGATCTGGATTTACCGATATATATCAACTTCAATATCGATCTCCACAAAATAAAGAAAAATGTGTCTATTTTTTTTCAAATTGCATAATTCTTGTTTGAAAAATCAGTTTGAAGTGATTCCAAGGGAATATTTAAGCATAGATATCAGTATTGGTTTCTAAAATTCCCCCTAAAAATAATTCAACACACATTAATCCCTCATAAGGCTCTACTATGACTCATGAAGAGGAAGAAGTGCGACATGATATGTCAAAATTACAAGAGAAAGTGCACCAAATTTCACCCTCTGAAAGGGAAACAAAAAATGAAATGTATGTTTTGAAGAATATGGAAGCTAATATGGATGGTTTGAAGAAAGGTTTGGAAGCTAATATGGATGGTTTTAAGAAAGGAATGGAAGCTAAGGTGGATGGTTTGAAGAATGGCATGGAAGCTAAGATAGATGACAGGGAAAATAAGATAGATGAAAAAATGAAATACAACATGGAAGACATGAAGAATGATATAAAAGAAGACATGAAAGGTTTGAAGAAAGGTTTAAAAAATATGATAAAAGAAATGATTCGTATTGGTGAAAATATAGTAGATTAAAATCATAATGAGAGTAAAATAAATGTTTAAGTATGAGGGTTTTCTACAGTGCATTATATTACATATTATTTTTGGGATACAACTGTGTTAAGTAAGTCATTAATCTATGACCATTTCCATGAGAGGTAGTCATAACTGAATAATTTCTCATGATTTTTTAATAGTCCACTTAGCACTCATTACATCAAATGATGCTCACAGGGGTGAAGAATTAGGATTGAAACTAGCAAAATTAATCACATAGTTTCATTGTGATTTCATAAACTCTAATTTGGGATTGAATACACACCATATTCCAAAGATCGATATGAATAATTTTGATGGCAACGATCGCGTAACATGGATACTAAATCTGAAGCAATATTTTTATCTCAATAATGTGCAAAACACACAAAAGGTACACATTGCAACTTTATATTTAGAACAAAATGCATTTGTATGGTATTGATGGCTTTGATCCAGTAAAAAAATTGTCACTTGGTCCATTTTTATAGAGGAAATGATAGCAAATTATGAGGTTACAATGAGCAACACCTTCTTTACCCAATTGATAAATCTAAAACAATAAGGGGGCTACAATAACAACAATAAAGGAATACACTGGTAAACAGGGATCTAACATGCTCTGCTCCTTCACACAAATGGGTTCAGTGGTGGAGCACATTAAGGACTTCAAAAAATTGGAGATAAGGGTAACTGACATTCCAGAGGAACACAAGATCAATTTCTTCATATGGATTTTAAATGATAACATTCAACATGAGGTTCGCCTTTGGGAAGCAACTCATTGGAAAGGGCATTTAGATTGGCAAGAAAAAATGAATTTAAAATTATGGCAATAAGGAAGCCTACCGCTCACTATAAATATGGAAGTGTTGTTACTCCTAAACTTCCAAAACCTATAAGGTTGACACCACAACAATTGGAATAAAAAAGAGAAAAGGGGTTTTTCTATAGTAACACTATAATTTTAGATAATGTAACGAAGGGATTAATAAACCAAAGGAATTAATATAATAAACCCAAATGATTAGAAAACATAAAGTATTATTAACAATACAAATCTAAGGGATTAAAATGTCCCAATGATTATTCATATTTATAAACCTGATGGATTACTAAACCCAATTTATTAGTATTATAAGCATGTAGGATTATCAATATTATAAACCCAAGAGATCAATAAATGCAAGGGACTAATATAAAAAAATCTAGGGATCAATAAAACCTAGGAATAAATATAAGATATTATGAATATTATAAAACCAAGGGACCAATAAACCGCATGGTTTAATATTATAAACACAAGAATTGTTAAACCCAAGGGATAAATATTATAAATGATCAACATACCCAAATGATCAATATTAAATACAAAAGAGACTAATGAACCCTACAAATTAATATTTTAAATCTAAGTGATTAATAAAACCATGGGATTATTAGTTTTATAAACTTGAGGGATTAATAAACCTTTGGGATTGTCAAAACTGTAATCCCAATAGACTAAAACCCAATGGAATAATATTAACCCAAGGGATTTATACACCTGCTGCACTAATATTAAAAATGAAAAGGATTAATAAAACCTAGGAATTAATATTATAAACCCAACGGATTAATAAACCCAAGTTATTTTAATATTATAATTCCAATAGACTAACTTAAAAACTCAAAGGTTTAATATTATAAACCAAAGGTGTTAGTATGAATCTTAATTATAAGTGTACGAAAAAAGAACACTTTAGCTGTGCATAAAAAATAGGCCTAACAGCAAATAGATGGCTATCAATATCTTCAGATCTACAATTAGTTGATCAAGATAGGTGCTGAAAAAATCTAGATCTATTCATCAAAAGATATTAAGCAATAAATAAAACAAGATTTACTCCATGCATCCAATAAACAAGACAAGAATATGTTGAACAAATTTTATATTAAGGGCACCTGGGATGAAAACATAGAAGGATGTTACCAGCTCTCCTCAATGGGATGGGTTCTTGTAAGTCCTCAGCACTTCATATCTAAAATTCCTCTCTCTTGATGGTGTAGAAAACCTAGGCAAAAATGGAACTCAAAGGGAGCTCACAAGAAAAAGGATAGAAAAATATGACAATGATGGTGGATCAAAGTCAGACCAAAAGTATAGATCCAGAGTGATCTTAGGCAAAAAAATGTGATGAATGAATGGAAAAACCCTTCTATTTATAACAAAATATTGAGTTAGTCTAGATATTGGTGCATAGTTAAAATATTATAAACCAGATGAAGATCCAAATTTTATGGAATATTTTATTATTTTTCTTGGAGGGTAAAGGAATTTGACTTGGGTCAAATCCCTTTATTTGTAAATAATAAATAAATAAACTATTTATTTATTATTTCAAGGATGTGGTTGAGTAATAATTAAATAAATAATGATTTATTTAACTATCTATGAGTGATTTAGTTAAATTTAACAAGAAATATTATTTAAATTAGGTTTAAAAAATTATTCCTAGAAAATAATAAGATAAATAATAATTTATCTAATTAATTTTCTTGTTTTGGGTTAAATATGACCAAGAATATTAATTAAACTATTGTTTAAATAATTATTCCTTGATGAAAATAAAAGAAATGTGGATTTGTTTAATATTTCCTTATGGGGTTTCTAGTTTAGGCCATAAACAACTTAATAAAGGAGTTTTACTAAGTTATTTTTCATAGTGAAAGCAATTTTACTTAGGGTAAAATTGGTCTTACATGGCGTACTTAGGTCCATCTAATAGTAACAACTTAGATGACCAAAAAATGGTGTAATTGATTGCCCCACAGCATGCGAGTGTTAGGAGCTAATCGTATGACCGAAGTACGTTGTAAGAACTCAATCACCAGACACCGAAGGGGAAGTCAAAGTGTAATGTACCTCTATTACTACAACAATTTTTTTTTTTTTTTTGATATTAACAGTTTATATCCTAGAATGTGTTAATTAAAATTATGCATAGAATCCGGTTAAGATCCTCATGTTAAGGTTAAATTGTCTTTCCCAACTATACACTTGGGTGTGGCCATATAATATATCTATATCCCTAAATTATGTCACATGACATAATTTCCAATATATGTTAAATGCCAATTCCATAGAACTTATATATATGCATGTTACAATATATATTTTTGATTTATATGCATCGAGGACACTCCTCCCATACCACGCGCTAATCAAAGGATTTTCGTAGGCCTTAACCATGGTAGTGAAGAAACCTTGGCATATGCATAATACAACACGATGGGTTTAGATGTATATATCATATGGGTATAACGAAGGGTCTAATGAAATGCAACCATACCTAACCGAGATCAATTACCATTGAACCATAATTTAACACAGATGTTATTTCAATTTGCAACCATACGAAATTACATATGTTTCGTTCTGAACTCTGCTCGAGATTTCGAGGGCATCATTGCGCTCTGCGTACATTGATTTGGCCTGATCTTTGACATTTAAGTCTGGAGTACCAACTGGTTAAAGGTTGTGCCACCTCGGATTTACTTCACATGACTTGTTCGTTTGAAACGACGCTATTCACTGTTCGAGGCTATGGTTTATTAACTGATGTCGTAGTACTCTACCTACCTTTGAATTTAATTGTGCCCATCCCACCGAGTTGTTCATCCCCATGACAATAGTTGTGACGATGACAAGTGTATGGCGCATGGCGGTTTAGGGTTTATAGACCTGGATTCTGGTTGATATTTAATTCACCCATGACTTAACTGTGTTCTTTTCTCTCGCTCCGAACGAGTACCCCAGCCATTTCTTGTGAGTTTCTAACACCTCTCCTCGGTTATGTGCAGGAGTCAGATCCTATTCGCTGAGGTGAAGTTTTCGTTTCCTATGTATAAACTAGTTTCTGCAACGCGGGTTTCTCACCCAGTTTGTCTCACGTACTAATTTGAACTTCTACTCATACCTACAGGTCGGTATTCGTAGCATTCTACTATTGCGATAGCTTCCAGATGAATGCTTGATGGCCAGACATCGATTCCTGAAATTTTCATGATGGAACGATGCCATTGTTGCTCGCTATAGATTTTTGATTTCGTTAATTTGCAGACATATAATGGATAAAATTTGATGCAAAATTGTATTGAGGATTGTGTTTATTGCCGTCTGCCTTTTTAGTACTGTTGAGTTTTATTCGACATTTCTGCCGAGCCTCTTTAACCTTCGATGCTACTTTTTTGGCGTAGACAGTGATTATCGATGCCGGATAAAAAATATATATATGTCTGTTGTATATTCTAGTCACTATGTTTTGGATTGAATGCTTGGCATACGATATTTGTTTCATTTTGATGCAGATGAACTATGATATGAAATGTGAAAAGCCTTTCTTTATTTAGAATTTTCCATTCTAGACTTGTTTTATTTCTACAATGTTTTCTTTTGTTGATATGATATACGAACTTCCCGTATTTCCAGAAGGTCTGTAGAGTTAATACAATTCAATATCTACTGTAGGCTTGCGGTTGTGATTTTCGTATGGAAAATGATATAATGCATGTCAGCCTCTGGGTATATTTACCTGGTCTATTACCGTGTTTAATTCTGTGTTGCTATCATAAATTTATCACATGTATTCAGAATAATACACCAAAATTGAAGGGCAGCTAGCTATGACTCTTGCATGTAATATTCAATAATGTTTTATAGTTGCGAAATAAAAACTGGTCATATTAATCTTTTAATCTCAGGTATAACCAGAATTTAAGATGACAGGCACATACCCCCTGTGGTGTATAATTTCTGCCTTACAACACATGCATGCACTATATTTCTGAACTGAATAAGTTTTCCACGGATTTCCTTACAGCTTTAGTAACAAGAATTTGAGTACTTTGTATTATGGCTATATTCTTCCATGTATTTAAAAAATGTTTATTTGTACAACCATGATCTATTTTAAATATATCCATGATGAATTTTCTGAATTTATCTCCATTGGAGAATTTGTGCAGGATGTTTCAGTAGCACTAATTTGTACAGACAGTAACATTGGTTTGTTTCTATAATTGTTTTTATGAGAATCTGGAGTATTCCATTTTAATAATTACTTAAGTTTTTATAACTCTGTTTCTTGAATCCCCCTGGGATATTTCTTTTGTACAATACCTCAAGATTTAGACCCAGGTTGGGTTTAGACATTCTGGTGAGTGCTATCCCAGGCTATTGTTCTTACTACCATATAGAAGGTAGAAGATTTGCTTCTACTATTTACTTCTGTTAAAAGTAAGAACACTACAAACTCCAACCATTTCTCCTTTCTCTGCCATTTGGGTTGAAGGACCCATTCCTACTGTCCCTCTCTTATGTATTGAAGCAGATTAAAGTTACAAATAAAATTCATCTTACCATAATTACCATTACTCATAATAAAGACTGATAGGCCATAATTGACTATAATTGAATTTATTATCTACCATTACCCAGCATACAACATTTACACTTCTAATATAGAGTAGTTAATTATATGTAGCCAATTCATACTGCAAAAGTAAAATCCCTGGGTGATTTTAAATACATACCACTCATGCAGTAGACCAACCTCCCAACCGTAGAGTTCTATTTCTCTCCCAGAACTGACCCCCGAGCTGAGACCACCTCCACCATAGATCAACAACCCCTTGATCTGTTTAGGAGCAGCTTATTTAAGCTAATAGTTCCCCAAATCCTGTTTCTAATTCTGCGTGCAGAATAGCAGGATGCTTTTCTTCCTGTTTGCCTAGGCTTCCCATTTTTGGGATTCTTTAAAGCTTCTTTATGCTTTCCCTCAGCTTTTCCAGCTTTTTACCTCTTCCCATCTAGTTTCCTCATCATTGGGGAAATTTAGATTCTTCCTCAAAATCTAAATTAGCACTAATTCCTTCCAAGGATTTTTGAAGGATTGTGGGGAATAGTTGCCTTATCCATCCTCATGGATTTAGCAAGTGATCTCAAATCTCATTTTTGGTCAACATGCATACCATTACTTTATTCATTTCCTAAAATTGAATATTAAATTACATTCACAATTCATTCATCCTTTGGGGTCCACTCCCCTTAGGATTAAAGTTCAAATGTCTAACTTTGAAATTTCAACACATAAATTGGGGGTGTTACATATTCCCCCTCTAAAAATAAACACCATCCTCAGTGTTGTTATTTAACTACTAGAGTTCATTTCTTAAACAAAAATGGATATCTCTCCATCATTTTAGCTTCTCTTTCCCATGTAGCTTCGTCAGCAGTAAAGTCCTTCCACTGCAATTTTACTCTGGCTACTGTTCTGTTTCGCAATTCAATTTCTTCCCGCTCCAATATTTGAAGCGGTTCTGGCAGAAATTCCCCTTCTGGTTCCACCTGTATAACATTCCAATCAACTATGTGAGAAGCATCATGCACATATATTTTTAATAATGAAACATGAAACACATCATGAACTCTAACATGGGGTGGTAAGGCCAGTTTGTATGCCATTGGTCCCACCCTTTCTAAGACTTCAAAAGGACCACAATATCTAGGAGCCAATTTGGCACAACTTCCAGCATAAAGTGTGCTCTTTTTGGGTTTAATACGCAAATACACATGATCTCCCACTTTGAATTCTCGATGCACTCTTTTCTTATCAGCATAGCTTTTCTGGCGATCTTGTGTTGTCTTGATGTTTCTTTGTATCTGTTTTACAATTTTCTCCATCTCTTGTAATGCATCAGGTCCCAACATTAGTTTATCCTCTGGTTGACTCCAGCTCAAAGGAGTACGACACTTCCTTCCATACAGTGCCTCAAACGGAATCATTTTGATTGAGGATTGGTAGCTGTTGTTATAGGAAAATTCAGCTAAGTGCAAATACTCTTCCCACTTTGATGGTCTGTCCATCACATACATTATCAGCATATCCTCCAAAATTTGATTAGTCCTTTCTGTTTGCCCATCAGTCTGAGGGTGATAGGCAGTACTAAAATTCAACTTAGTACCCATCCCTCCAACCAATCCTTTCCAAAATGCTGCTGTAAAATTAACGTCTCGGTCTGATACAATTACTTTTGGAACCCCATGAAGCCTTACTACCTCCTTCAGAAACACATTCGCTACTTGAGTTGTCCCAAAGGTAGATTTTACTGGTATAAAGTGGGCAGCTTTTGTGAGAGTGTCTACTACTACCATTACAGAATCATGTTGATATTTGGTTTTGGGTAACCCTGTTATAAAGTCCATGGAAATTGTGTCCCATTTCCATTCTGCTATTGGCAAAGGGTTTAAAAGACCTGCTGGATGTTGATGTTCAACTTTGACTAGTTGACATTCCATGCACTTACTTAAATATTCTGCCACATCTTTCTTCATTCCTGGCGAGAGCAATTTCTTTTTCAGGGATGTTAACATTTTCTGATATCTTGGATGTCCTGCATATGTCTGTTTGTGATATTCATCCAAAATTCCTCTTTTTAAGGACTCTACATTTGGAATATACAACCTGTTTTTATAATATAGCAGCCCTTTGTGGTTTTGAGTGAAATCAGTTTTCTCCTTTTTCTGCAGTTTCACCAAGAGTGTTTCATAGTTTGGATCTTGATTTGCTGCTATTTTCACCAATTCTTCTACTTCGATCTGTGCACTACTTCCAAGGCTGTTTATATTCTGGCAAGCATTCCTGCTTAATGCATCAGCAACTTTATTCTCTTTTCCCTTGATATGTTTTATGTCCATATCAAATTCACTTAAAAAGGACAACCATCTAGCTTGCCTTGCATTCAGATTATTTTGGGAAAAGACGTATTTGAGACTAATGTGATCAGTCATCAAGATAAACTTTTTCCCAAGGAGATAGTGTCGCCACATCTTCAAAGCATGGATAACAGCTGCTAATTCCAAATCATAGGCACTATAATTCTGTTCATGTATTTTCAGTTTTCGAGATTCATAGGCAATAACTGATTTTTCCTGCAACAGGACTCCTCCCAACCCCTCTCTGCAAGCATCGGTACACACCACAAATTCCTTATCAGGATCTGCAATCTTCAGTATAGGGGCTGATGTAAGTTTTTGTTTTAATTGCTCGAAACTGACTTGACATTTTTCATTCCATACGAATTTAACACCCTTTCTCTGCAATGACGTGATGGGATGTGCTATAGCAGAAAATCTCTCCACAAATCTGCGATAATAGCCTGCCATCCCCATGAATGACCTTACTGATGAAACATCAGTTGGGACTGGCCATTCTTTAATGGCTTTTATCTTTTCAGGATCAACTGCAAGGCCTTTTTCAGAAATAATATGACCCAGATATTGAATTTTATCTTTATAGAATTCACATTTGCTGAACTTGGCATATAACTGGTTTTCTTTTAAAGTCTCCAACACTATTCTCAAGTGTTCTTGATGTTCATCTTCATTTTTGGAGTAGACTAAGATATCATCTATGAAAACAACAACAAATTTGTCCAAATACTTATTTAACACATTGTTCATCAGACACATAAACGTGGCAGGGGCATTTGTCAATCCAAAAGGTAAGAGTACAAATTCGTAGTGTCCATATCGGGTTCGAAAAGCTGTTTTGTTGATGTCTTCTTCCTTGATTCTGAGCTGGTGATATCCAGTTCTTAAGTCAATCTTCGAAAAGACTGAGGCCCCTCTCACTTGGTCAAAAAGATCATCAATTCTAGGGAGCGAATATCTATTTTTAATGGTCAACTTGTTTAGTTGATGATAATCAATGCACATCCTGAAAGTTCCATCTTTCTTTTTCACGAATAAGACTGGTGCTCCCCAAGGAGACACACTTGGTCTAATGTAACCTTTATCTAGTAATTCTTGCAATTGCATCTTCAGCTCCATAAGCTCAGGGGGGCTCATTCTGTAGGGGGCTCGGGAAACAGGTGTTGCTCCCAGCACCAGATCTATGGTAAAATCAATTTCTCTTTTAGGGGGAAAATGAGGAATCTCATCTGGAAAAACTTCCTTAAATTCCCTTACCACCGGCAACTCCTTCAACAGATCTTCTCCAGTTTTTTGTTCTCCTTCTTCCACATGTACTGCATAAACTTGGTATCCTTTTCTAGCTGTTCATTTTAATTTTAAGGCTGATATTTGTCTTACTGATATGGATTTTGGTTTTCCTTTTAGAGTAAAAGGTTTCCCTTCTTCATCCACACAATGCAGGGTTTTATCCCAGCAATTCGTCAGGGCTTTCTTCTTTTCTAGCCAATCCATTCCTATCAGCAAGTCATAGGATCCTAACGTCTGTATGTTCAGATTTACTTCTGTTTAAAAACCATTTAATTGAATGGCTGTTTTGGGCAATTTATGGGTTACTTTTCTCTTAGTCCCAGTGGCCAGCTCCAACCATGACTGCTGAAATTTTTCAGGTTTGATTTTACATTTTTCTACAACTCCAGGACTAATGTAACTTAAAGAAGCACCTGAATCAATCAAAATAGTAACAGGTAGGTCAGAAATCTTACCCTCCATTTCCACCATGGTTGCTTGATGTTCTGCTTGCCGATTTTCCAAGGATGCACTGATAGTTGGTATATTTCTGGTGATGTCATTTACTGTTGTCGCCTCCAGTTCTCTTCTAATCATATGAATGTTTCTATGGGGACAGTCCCTCTACAGATGGGATTCTCCACAGCCCCAACATTTCAAGGGTTCCTTCATTCTGACTGTCCCTTCCTTTTTATTTTCCCCCTCTATTTGTTTTGAAGCCACCTGGGATTGAGCAGTTTGGCTCTCTTTGGGTTTATTAAACCTTTTCCGCAGATGATCTCTGCCAAAATTCTTTAAATATGCTGGTTTCTGTCTTTTTCCCTTAAACTCCCCCTTGTTTAACCAGCTTTTTTCCTTGTTCAGCATTTCCTTTAAACTGTTGATAGCATAGTCTCTCTTTTCTAACAGCTTCGTCCATTGTCTTTGGGTTGTCAAACTCAATTTTCTCTTTGTATACTGTAGGCAAACAGTTCAGAAACCTTTGTTCTTTTTCCTTTTCTTCCCTAATGTAGGGTATATATCTCAACAGGTTTTTAAACTTAGTAACAAACTCATCAATAGTGAGTTGTCCTAGTCTAAGTTCATGGAATTCTTTTGCTTTATCATCATAATATCGCTCATTCAAATAAGGATTTTTGAACTTAGCCTAGAAATCCTCCCAAGTAACTGTCTTTTCATCAATGGCATGCACCATTTTTGTCTCCTCCCACCACAAGGTAGCTTTACCTTGTAGCTGGTAAATAGCTAATCTGGCTTTCAGATTGCTCTCATACTCATAAACTTGGAAATACTTAATCATGTTCAGCAACCAAGCTTCAGCATCTTCCTCCTTCTCCCCATCATAGGAGGGAGGTTTGATCTTTCGGAATTCCCCCTGCAATTCTCTTTTCTGTTTATATTGATGTCTAGCAGCATCATCATCATCAGATTCATCCATCTTCCTCTTTCCAGAACCTTCGCCTTCTTGGCTGTTCCGGGAAGTGAGTTCTCTGATGAGCTTTTCCTGCTCCTTACTGGCTGATGACAGTATGTCATTCTGGCTCTTTAGTTCAGCCAATTCTCGTTGCAACCTATGCAACATAGCCATTACCGGGGCATTGGGATCTGGTGAACCAAACTCATCACGCAGATCAACATAAATTTCTCCACCTTCAGCCATTTTAGCACCACTGTATACACTCAGAATATTGATCAGTAACATTGAAAAAAATCAATCTCTGCAATATTCATTTATAAAAATAACATTCAGAATTCAGTGAGCACAATCATAACAGCCCAGTTTTATAACTTGGGCTCTGATACCATTTGTAATGTACCTCTATTACTACAACAATTTTTATTTTTTTTTGATATTAACAGTTTATATCCTAGAATGTATTAATTAAACTTATGCATAGAATCCGGTTAAGATCCTCATGTTAAGGTTAAATTGTCTTTCCCAACTATACACTTGGGTGTGGCCATATAATATATCTATATCCCTAAATTATGTCACATGACATAATTTCCAATATATGTTAAATGCCAATTCCATAGAACTTATATATACGCATGTCACAATACATATTTTTGATTTATATGCATCGAGGACACTCCTCCCATACCACGCACTAATCAAAGGATTTGCGTAGGCCTTAACCATGGTAGTGACAAAACCTTGGCATATGCATAATACAACACGATGGGTTTAGATGTATATATCATATGGGTATAACGAAGGGTCTAATGAAATGCAACCATACCTAATCGAGATCAATTATCATTGAACCATAATTTAACACAGATGTTATTTCAATTTGCAACCATACGGAATTACATATGTTTCATTCTGAACTCTACTCGAGATTTCGAGGGCATCATTGCGCTTTGCGTACATTGATTTGGCCTAATCTTTGACATTTAATTCTGGAGTACCAACTGGTTAAAGGCTGTGCCACCTTGGATTTACTTCACATGAATTGTTCGTTTGAAACGACGCTATTCACTGTTCAAGGCTATGGTTTATTAACTGATGTCATAGTACTCTACCTACCTCTGAATTTAATTGTGCCCATCCCGCCGAGTTGTTCATCCCCATGACATCGTTGTGATGAGGACAAGTGTATGGCGCATGGCGGTTTAGGGTTTATAGACCTGGATTCCGATTGATATTTAATTCACCCATGGCTTAACTGTGTTATTTTCTCTCGTTCTGAATGAGTACCGCGTCAATCCCATAGCTTGGCACATCGATGTAGGAGTCATGTTTTCTTTGCAGAGAGGGTTCTTCCCATCTGTTCTCCCTACGCCATGGCTCGGCCTGTTGAGGTCGTTGTCTCCAATTGACTGAAGCTCTGAACTCGTGGGTACCTTGGACCTTCACGCAGGTAATATGTTGTTTGGGGTTTTTTGTTTTTAGTTTGATAACCATGTACCAGAATCATATTTATATTACTAAATCGTTCCAGTCCTTTTTCACCACGCGTTTGTTGCAGTGGCTATGAATTTTTACGAGTCAACCAATTTTGTTTGCAGTTAACAAACTTCGTCTCCAGTTCGTGGTTTCATCTTGGTGCCTGGGCGTTTCGCAGAAGAGCTTTTGCTTCCAAATCTTTCGGCGTTCAGGTAATGGTTTCTAGTCCCATCATCTCTGGTCACGCATTTTTTTGTTTTGTAGCATGCCACAGGCGGTAGCCTTCCAGTTTATGGGGTTCGCAATAGCAATACCTGACTATTTTTCATCAGTACCCATTGTTTAGAATTTCTATACGTATTTGACTCTTACTGCCTTCGCATTCTTGTGAGTTTCTAACACCTCTCCTCGGTTATGTGCAGGAGTCAGATCCTATTCGTTGAGGTGAAGTTTTCGTTTCCTATGTATAAACTAGTTTCTGCAACGCGGGTTTCTCGCCCAGTTTGTCTCACGTACTAATTTGAACTTCTACTCATACCTACAGGTCGGTATTTGTAGCATTCTACTATTGCGATAGCTTCCAGATGAATGCTTGATGGACAGACATTGATTCCTGAAATTTTCATGATGGAACGATGCCATCGTTGCTCGCTATAGATTTTTGATTTCGTTAATTTGCAGACATATAATGGATAAACTTTGATGCAAATTTGTATTGAGGACTGTGTTTATTGCCGTCTGCCTTTTTAGTACTATTGAGTTTTATTCGACATTTCTGCCGAGACTCTTTAACCTTCAGATGCTACTTTTTGGGCGTAGACAGTGATTATCGATGCCGGATAAAAAAATATATATGTCTGTTGTATATTCTAGTCATTGTGTTTTGGATTGAATGCTTAGCATACGATATTTGTTTCGTTTTGATGCAGATGATCTATGATAGGAAATGTGAAAAGCCTTGCTTTATTTAGCGTTTTCCATTCTAGACTTGTTTTATTTCTACAATGTTTTCTTCTGTTGATATGATATACGAACTTCCCATATTTCCAGAAGGTCTATAGAGTTAATACAATTCAATATCTACTATAGGCTTGCGGTTGTGATTTTCGTATGGAAAATGATATAATGCATGTCAGCCTCTGGGTATATTTACCTGGTCTATTACTGTGTTTACTTCTGTGTTGCTATCATAAATTTATCACATGTATTCAGAATAATACACTGAAATTGAAGGGCAGCTAGCTAAGACTCTTGCATGTAATATTCAATAATGTTTTATAGTTGCGAAATAAAAACTAGTCATATTAATCTTTTAATCTCAGGTATAACCAGAATTTAAGATGACAGGCACATACCCCCTGGGGTGTATAATTTCTGCCTTACAACACATGTATGCACTATATTTCTGAACTGAATAAGTTTTCCACGGATTTCCTTACAACTTTAGTAATAAGAATTTGAGTACTTTGTATTATGGCTATATTCTTCCATGTATTTAAAAAATGTTTATTTGTACAACCATGATCTATTTTAAATATATCCATGATGAATTTTCTGAATTTATCTCCATTGGAGAATCTGTGCAGGGTGTTTCAGTAGCACTAATTTGTACAGACAGTAACATTGGTTTGTTTCTATAATTGTTTTTCTGAGAATCTGGAGTATTCCATTTTAATAATTACTTAAGTTTTTATAACTGTGTTTCTTGAATCCCCCTGGGATATTTCTTTTGTACAGTACCTCCATATTTAGACCTAGGTTGGGTTTAGACATTATGGTGAGTGCTATCCCAGGCTATTCTTCTTACTACCATACAGAGGGTAGAAGATTTTCTTCTACTATTTACTTCTGTTAAAAGTAAGAACACTACAGACTCTAACCATTTCTCCTTTCTCTGGCATTTGGGTTGAAGGACCCATTCCTACTGTCCCTCTCTTATGTATTGAAGCAGATTAAAGTTACAAATAAAATTCATCTTACCATAATTACCATTACTCATAATAAATACTGATAGGCCAGAATTGACTATAATTGAATTTCTTATCTACCATTACCCAACATAAAACATTTACACTTCTAATATAGAGTAGTTAATTATATGTAGCCAATTCATACTACAGAAGTAAAATCCCTGGGTGATTTTAAATACATACCACTCATGCAGTAGACCAACCTCCCAACCGTAGAGTTCTATTTCTCTCCCAGAACTCACCCCCGAGCTGATACCACCTCCACCATAGATCAACAACCCCTTGATCTGTTTAGGAGTAGCTTATTTAAGCTAATAGTTCCCCAAAGCTTGTTTCTAATTTTGCGTCCAGAATAGCAGTATTATTTTCTTCCTGTTTGCCTAGGCTTCCCATTTTTGGGATTCTTTAAAGCTGCTTTATTCTTTCCCTCAGATTTTCCAGCTTTTTAGCTCTTCCCAACTACTCTCCTCATCATTGGGGAAATTTAGATTCTTCCTCAAAATCTAAATTAGCATTAATTCCTTCCAAGGATTTTTGAAGGATTGTGGGGAATAGTTGCCTTATCCATCCTCATGGATTTAGCAAGTAATCTCAAATCTCATTTTTGGTCAACATGCATACCAGTACTTTATTCATTTCCTCAAATTGAATATTAAATTACATTCACAATTCATTCATCCTTTGGGGTCCACTCCCCTTAGGATTAAAGTTCAAATGTCTAACTTTGAAATTTCAACACATAAATTGGGGGTGTTACACAAAGAGAGAGAATTATAAGGTAGACCAAAGCGCTAAAGGACTAGACCCTGAGAAGGCGAGACTTATAGGTGCGTCAAGTCTCTTTTATGAGTGAGTATTTGTGCTATAGGTAGCAGGGGAGGCATACCTATGCCCGCTAAGATAAAGTACAAAGAATAGTGTGTCCAGTAAACAAGGAACTGAACAATATAGTACATACTGACATAAACATGAGCCAAGTAACAACATGATAATGAATCCCACATACATAATGTTTCTGGGATAACAGCCAGGACTTATTCAATAATATCTCAGTACATGAGATACAAATACAACCCAAATGCCCCTATAAACAGGAAAGGGCTATGAAAATCTGACTGATACATGCAAAAAAAAGGCGCTGCAAGCGGCTGAGGCTGACATCATCAAATATATGGAGCTGCATCAAAGGTTGTAATGAAGAGGTAATCCAGGCATGTGGGGGGCTACCTATAGGGCCACATGCTCATGAGGGCTAAAAACATCTCATACACACCTAGGAATCACTGGTATCATCTGCGGCATCACTCAACCATCAAGTATATGGATATTGATCATGCTGAAAGGAGTTGGAGCTGAGAAAAAATAAAGTAAAAGGGAAATAAGGAGTCCCTTTGCCTGATCTGAGGCACTGAACAAGAGTTCAAGATGGAACCAAGGTGCACCACCCTCTAGACTTGTCTTCTGGAATGAATGAGCTAATGTCGACAAAAGGAGGTCTGCCATAAGTGAGACAATAAGGGATCCTCAACTAAGGCACGAGAGAAAATAGTAGAGCGACTGAGAGATTAAGACCATGGATGATGATGAAATAGGGGATATTGAGTAGTGGACAGAAGAATTCCTTTGTTAGAGCATAAATGGCATGGATGACCTGGCAGTGGCTGACACAAAATCATGAGGGATAAGGGGTAGTGCGACTAAAGGCCATAATGCGCGACATGAGAGAGGAACCAAGCAATGAAGGATGGAGTACTATAGCAGGATACAAAGGGACTTTGGATAGACTCCATGAATGCAATGATGACTCAACTCGGATGCTCTAAACAAGGGTGACTTGATGGTGCTGCCACATAGAAAAGGTCCAATGGGGACCATAAAAACATGAGTACATGACGGTTACTCATGACAAAAATCGACAAGAGCATGGACAAGTATGAAGGTAAAGTAGTTCCCCCTAGCACAAGTGTTGCATGTGAAGAAATCTGATATTGAGGAGTGGTGAAGTGACCCTTCTTGGAAAAAATGTGTCCCAGTGAAGTATCAAAACATGAACAACTAACAGATACCCATTTGAGGGCTTGGTGAGATCTTTCCAATGGTATAGATGGTTTATCAAATTGAGCTATGGTTTGGCCATAGAGGGTGAAAGAAAAATCAGGGGTTTCTCTTCTAATAATCCATTTTCCCTCCAAATTCAGTTGTTTGCATATGGATCTATGGTGAATGTACAGAGGAGAGAAGGCCCTAAATCTTGTGGCGATCATAGCAGACAAATTGATCATTGGAATCGAGATTCATTAGTTGCAAGTACGAGGCCTAAACCTACTCTTCCATTTTAGTGGATTTAAAGTTCATTTCAGGTCCCCAGAGCTCAGGAACAGACCCCTGCTCCTATTCACAGTTGGGTCGCACTTTTTGGGGAAAAAACTGTGACCTGGGTAGTAGGTTTTGGGCAGAAAACTATGACCTGTCCCAAGATTGGGCCTGAAAAGTGTGACCTGATAGGTAGGGGTTTTTCTAGGTTGTTTTTGGCTAAGAACTGGGTTTTTGTATTTGGATAAAGTATTTCCTATTTTTATATCGACAAGTATGATGGTTTTGTGCAAATATGGGAGAATTATGGATCAACTGGAGAGAGAGAGACCTGGACACATTACGGTCGGAGATCCAGGAGGATCAGGGTGTCTGCAGTGTATTGGCCAGGTTTGGGGTTCTGAAGTTTGTGGAGAACCCTCTGATGAGAGCTGGAGAGCCCTTCTTGGCCCGGATTATCAGCTATTGGGATCTAGACCATGAGGTCTTTATAGTGCAGGAGCACCAGATCGAGTAGATGGTCCACGATATATATTTCCTGACTGGTTTTCCACCACTTGGGATGGTTGGGAATCCACAGCCAGTGTTACCATGAGGGTGGAACATCATGGAGTTTGTAGAGCACCATTGTCAGCCAGGTCTCCAATTCAAAGGGACTCGGATACCCATCGGGGACCTGAAGAGGTTAGAGACCCGTGCAGTGGCTGCAGTCGTGCTGTGGATCCTCGACATCCAAGCACTCCACCACATCACTGGAGGTTATATGATACTTGTGGAGAGCGTGTTGAGTGGGACCTATTATGGGTGGGCCTAGATGATGCTTTCATCGTTGAAATGACGGTTGTCGCTATGCAAGCGGGAAGTGAACTGTGACTATGTATATGGTAAATTTTTATGCTTGCTCTTCTTTGAGAAGATCTTGACACTGTGACCTCATATAAAACTCCAGGAGGGGGACCCGAGAGAGCCTAGGATGTGCCGGTGGGGGCAAATACCTTGTAGAGGAGGAGGTGGGGCCATCGGACGAGTGTTTCGACACGAGTTCTTTGCTCATTGGGATTAGATGCCATTATATATAGATGACTATCCCTATAGTGGGATGAGTTATTTTGGGGACCTGGATTTTCCACTTCCTCCTAGTTGAGTATGGGGGCCCGATGGTAAGTGAAAAATTGCTAATATTTTCATGTGCATTGTAAAGTTTCATAATACTGTACATGGTAATGGTTCTTCCACTTTGGGTATGCATATACAGCACCGGTAAAACCATCCAGGTATATGGGATGCCCTGTAGTATCAGGAGCTACAGGACCTAGTTGATCGAGGGTGCAGAAAAATGAGGATGCAGTATCCCTCCTAGAGGATATCCATCGTAGACGTGAGAGGCTTCTAACCAGTGTTTCAGAGTGTGTCTAGAAGGACTTAGAGGAACAATACATAGATCCATTTATTGGTCTACCCTCGGAGTGGCGATGGGTCACCTAGTGCATGGAAATGGCTGGATAGGGGATGCGTGATCTACAAGCTGCAGGAGCAAAGCCATTGGCTCGGGATCCTCCAGATAGTGATTTGTGTGTAGGGTAGGTTGTGCCCCTAGTTTTTAGTTTTTGTAACATGTTGTGGGCATGTCATATGTATCAAATTTGATGGACTCTAAAACATTTTATACACCATATATTATGGATATGCATCATTTTCATGGTTTTATGTTATTTCCTTGTGTTAAATGCGTGTGCTAAATGCCAATCTAGAATATGGTTTTCAATGCTATCTACATAGTGATGTTGTGATATAGGTACATGCCTAAACGTAATTATTTCAAGTTCATGAATCAAAAGCTTCACTCATAAATATCTTCAAAAAAGGATAGGATTATGCAAACGATAGACACCATTCATTTGCATGACAAGAAGCAGGGAATTTTAATGAAAATGAAGGTGGGGGATGCGATGTGAAAGGGCATCGGCTAATAAACCTCGCACTGCATTGTATTCAACCTAATTATTGGTATTAGTACCAATGCATGCACTGTTTGAGAGAACAAGCGAATGCAAAGGGGTAAAAATTACCCAACCTGCCAAGGCTAGATTCCGAGAGTAGCGACTTGCACCATCGGAAAAACCGATATAAGGTGTGGATGGGAGGTCCATCTGACAGGTGCCACAAGAAAATAAATGGGACGATGATGAACAATGTTGGAAACCTGAGTGCAAAGTAGAAATTGAACGCACTCCGCGAGAGGGAGTGATTTGGGTAGGATGTCTACTACTCACACACCGACGGCGAGGTATATCGTGGGAGCTACCGGAGGTGTATCTTGTGCTCAGGCTATGAAAGTCACCATAGCCATGGATGGTGCCATCCCATTTGTGGGTAGGAAAGATGAAGTCAGAGGTGAACAAGGCTTCCATGATGTCATCATCACAATAGAAGATGGAATGACTAGAGGAAGGGAGACCACATGATGCGACGAAGCTACCTGACTTGTCATCATGAGAAGAAAGGTTCACATGCACATCGTCATGGGGGATGACGGAAGAACAAGCAGATAAGGGATATACCGATGTGGAGCCCAGGGTGATCGCTAAAGGGAGGTCAAGTGAAACAATAGGGGAAGATGTAGAGGGAACTTCCACTGAGGGTCTCATGGATGATGATAGGTAGAGGATGGTGGTCGCAGTCTCTATCATCTTGACATCAAGAGGGGGAATGTTAATGGGAGTAGGTAAATCCCCAGTCTGGCCTGCAACATACTGCGCAAGTATGGGAGAGGTAGATTGGTTATGTTCAAGCTTGTACTCCCGAACTACCTATAAAGAGGCATGGTAATACGTAAGGTGAGGAAAATTGTGGGAATAATGGCCATGGAGATCACACAAAGCATAGGGCTAATTGGTGTGAATATTTTTAGGGTTCTTGATTGCAATCAAGGAAGAAATGGAGGCTTCAAGGACTGTAAACTCAAGGAATGCAACTTTAACCATGGGCTTGATATGGGGTAGTTCAGGATAGTTATGGGTGGCATGGCTGACGACATCACACAAAGCATAGGGCTTTGCATGTGGGGGAGATGCAGGGTCAGTTAGGGAAGCCTTGTCCTTTGACGCCCTCTTGCGAGCTTTTCCCTTCTTACCCGAAGCGGTCGCAATAGGAGGTGGTTCCTTTTGAGGTGGTTGTGACACTGTTGCAGCGGGAGAAGTCATGGTGATCGGTTTAACCGGGGTCAAATCAAGATAAGGTTTGGGTTGATCAGGTGAGTTAGTGGATGGAGGATCAAGGTACCATAAGATAATCCCAATGGTTAGGTTAGAAAGAGAGAGGGTGTCCATAACAGGTGTCGTGTACACTCCTGGGGGGCGAGCTAGGAGCGGTATCTGTCCGGAGTGGTAATGGCCAGGCAGGACGACTCCTAAATGGTTAAGGCCTCGAGGAACCATTCGAGGAGAGTAAAGAGGCTCATGGATACCAGCTAAAGGGCCAGGAGGAGGAGGTATAAAAGGTTGAATCGAAGGGCTAGGAGTAGGTTGCGGAGAGCCAGGGGGCTGCTGACTAGCTGAAGAGGGCCACTTGAGGGCAGCCCGCGACGATTGCATCATGCAAACATTCAATGAGGTGGGATCAGAGAAAGGAGGAGGAAGACCAGGAAATGTACCAATAAATGAGGAATCTTTGTAGAGTCTGGGTGATACAATGGTCAAAGGATCAATGGTTTGCTTATTGGCCACCAAAGAGATGATGGAATCAGGGGAGGTCTGAGACTTCGATTCGTAATATGTCAACTCGTCAATGGTGACTATATTCCATTATGAGGGAAGGACATCTTGCAGTGAACGACATATGGGAAAACATACATCTCATAGGTGTAGCTACGACCCAATAGAATGTTTTAATATAAGGGGGCATTTATGACTTTTACGTCAACGCAAATAGTCTTGCCTACAAGAGTAATAGGAAAGTTGCAGAAAAGGCTGATGGGCTGGCAAGCGTGGCCATCCCACGCTCGAAGAGTGATCATGGAAGGAGCCAACATAGGTGATATGAGTCACTTCGAAACTGAAGTGGACATTACACAGGTGGATGCCCCCTCATCAATGATGCATCGGGAAATGTTGGCGTTCCAGATCTTGACCGGGATTTGGAAGGTGATGGAAGCAGGGATAGGAAGATTTTCTGACCAGTCAGCATCAAAGACAATCAATTTATTGTCGGAAGGATCTACAACACCCATGGCAAATAGTAGAGCTTTTTTTTGTGAAGGGTACGACTAGAGGTGTTCTAGTGTTGAAATGATAGCAGGAGATTGCGCCAAATCATCTACTATGCTATAAAAATGGGAAACTTTGCTAGAGCCAGCATTTTCATGTAGTGGTCCCTTAGGGATCTTGGTATGAACCTTTGCCTCAGGCTGAGGGATCTGTAAGGGACCATTAGGTGTCGAAAGAGGCTCTGTAGAGATCGAAGGAGGCGGCTCGGGGACAGACGTAGCAGGAGGCTTGTTGTACTGACGGGACCGACTCTGAATATTGATGTCTATGGTTAGAGGTTGATCAAAGTTCATCATGAGAATCTGGTAACTGGAGCTACCAGATGGAAGAGGTTGAGTGGCCACCTAACCTTTAGGTGGTTGTGTAGCTAGAAATACTTACTGAGGGAAAGTATTAGTAACCATAGCTGGCTGACTAAGCATAACACTAGGAGGGACAGAAGGGGAGGCTTGTTGTCCTCAAAATATTTTTTGATAATCCCACATCTGCTTCATCTATGGTAAAAGAGGACAGTCATTTGTGTAATGACCATAAAAATCACAACAAGAACAAGGCTTCTTCCTGTGAACATGCCTCTCCTGCTTGGGCAAAGTGCCTCGTTGCTGGTTAGTATTGCTAGGAGCATTATTTTAAGGATTAGGTCTAGGATTAGAAGGAGTAAATTGATTTTGAGTGCCTTTCCTTTTCTTCTTGGAAGGAGGAGGATTAGCTGCGCCCTGTTGTGCATGCACCTGCCCTTGAGGGGGCGGTGGTTGCTTTTGTGGGGGTTGAGAAGGCAAGGGAGGAGGAGGTGCTAATGCTAGAGGAGCTGGAGCACCAGGTTGTGGATATGAATAATAAAGAGGTTGAGTAAAAGTGTGGTAAATAAGAGGTTGGGAAAAAGGAGCAGGCATGTCGAATCCTGGATACATGCTACTGGGAGGGGGAAAAGTGCAGGAGGTGTTGCCCCCCCTGAGAAAAACCATAGCCCATGGGAGGTTGTGCTTATGTATGAGAGAGACCTCCAACGATACCGTCGGTGGCATGAGGTTCCCCCACTACATTGGCACCACCGGGTCTAGGAAGATCAGGCAGAACAATATAAAAATAACCCGACTGAGCGTAGATCAAGTCATATTGTAATGCAATTTGGAGAGAGGATTCTTCGGTTTGAGGGAAATGCGATATGACATCTTTGTCGATAGGGGGAAAGAGAGATCTAAGGAACCAACCCATGTAGACAAGGTATTTTAACGTAGGGGCTCAACATAGGCTCTTTCTTCTCTGCCATTCCTGGACATGATCGGATAGGTGGGTCGCAAACGATTGATAGAAATAAGTCAAAAGTTCGGTACCAGTGTCGTAATGACGAGAAAGATGGAAATAAGATAGAAAAGCTTGAGCAAGAGTCGCAAAGGTGGTATGAGAGGATGAGGCCTGATCAACATACCACTTAGAAGCTTCGCCTATAAGCGTACGTTGGAACAACCGAAGATGGACATAGTCATCGGTAATGGATTTAGACAAACATCACATGTGGAAATATCGAACATGATTTGTAGGATCTTCCCCAGAAAGGCCCTCAAACTTGGGGATGTCGGAAGGGAGCTTTGTCGGAATAGTAGACGAATTAGTGTCATGGTGTATAGGGTCATTAATCAATTGGTCAAAATCGAGAAGGTTGAGGCCTGCCATATAGGGGAGCAAGGGAACAGCTGGGATAGTTCCTGTTGCAGTCTGACTAGTACTATTCCCATCATTAGCATTGGGGCTACCATAAGCATTAGGTCCTAAACCAAACATGTTGAAGGTGACAGGAGGAGAACCGGGGTTGGAAGGAGAACCCGATGAACTAGAAGAAGAGTCGGAGTGTGAACTCGGAGGAGGACTAACTCAAATCCTACACGGAGGAGTAAGTATTCCTACCAGAATCTGGGGATGAAGGCCAAGAATTCTTCAAGATAAATGCCTTGGAGGTGAAATAATGATGACACAAACACGACCAAGAGGAAAAAGATATAGACGAGGGTAAGGAGGTGCAGAATCAACTGATTACAATTTCGAAACAACGACGAAGAGGTGTAGGATCAATTGATTTCAATGTTTTAAAGTCTTTGATTGGTGGTGTTAACCAATCCCTTTTTCACTTAGGGTGTGTGTACAATGTGTCTAAATTTTAATTTTTAAACGTAAACGTTTGTAGAGAAAAATAAAAAGTCTGTTGTGTAACTATAAATAAACCTCTAGATAACAGTATATAAAACTGAAATAACAATAAATAAACAGCTAATAATGCAATAATATAAACCCAAGAAGGTAGACCTCTCAACAAGTAGTTTATAGGTGGGCAACAAAAACTAGTCAAAACACACCAAAATAGCGAACAAATCTAACGTCAGGAGGGACAGGGATCTAAACATCAAAATCTGCTAGAAAGTGGTGCATAAAATAGCAACAAATCAGAGGAAATATTGTTGTAAATGAGGTGGAAAAAGGCTATCACCTAGAGGTAAATGGATTTAACCCTAAAGGAAACCCAAAAAAAACTGAATGAGGTGATTTGGATGGACATATAGCCAATTTGAAGTGGATCTGAAGGTGAGGTATCAGATCAAAAAAATGGATGAAGACTCTGAAAATTTCAGTCAACCTGCAGTAGCTAAAACTCTTCCACAAAGTGTGGAGGGTACTGAAGCCCTTGGGGGCTAGGTTCCCACTTATTTGAGTAAAAAAAATGTACAGGTCCAAAACGGGCAGAGACGGAGGTCAGAAAACCCTGAACAGAGGCCCAGACAAACCCAAAAAACTTTCAGAAAAACTCCTGCAAAAAAATCTAGGTCGCAATTTCTGACATGTTTTCAGTAGAGGTCGCATTTTTGGGGCTACAAAGTGCATCCTGAAGCTCCAGGTCGTAGGTTTAGGGCCAAAAAGGTGACCCGAATTTCTGGCACTCTCGTCATCAGATTTCAGCAAAAAGTGTCATCTCAGCTGCGACTCATGTCTGTCACTTGTGCAATAGGTCCGAAAACACATGAAAGATATATTTTTTTTATTTTTTTAGGGTTTTATAGGTTAAAAACAACATCAAGAGAAGAAAAAAAAAGAGGCTAAAGAGAAATCCTAGGGTTTGAAGCAGCTAGATATGCAAGGATCAGAAAAACGATAGCGATCGTAATCGTAAACCTGTGTGGAGTCGCCAGTGGTTAGTATGAATATTAATTTTAAGTGTAAAAAAAAAGACCACTTTAGTTGTGCATAACAAAAAAACCTAATAACAAATGGATGGCTACTAATATCTTTAGATCTGCAATTAGTTGATCAATATAAATGCTGCAAAAATTTAGATCTATGCATCAAAAGACATTAAGTAGTAAATAATACAATATTTACTCCATGCATCCAATAGAAAAGACAAGAATATCTTGAATGAATTTTAGGTTAAGGGCACTTGGGAGGAAAACATAGAAGGATGTTACCATTTCTCATCAATGGGATCGGTTCTTGTAAGTCCTCAACACTTTAGATCTAAAATTCCTCTCTCCTGATGGTGTAGAAAACCTAGACAAAAATGGAACTCAAAGGGAGCTCACAAGCAAAAGGATAGAAAAATATGACAATGATGGTGGATCAAAGTCAGACCAAATGTATAGATCCAGAGTGATATTAGGCCACAAAAGGTGATGAATGAATGGAAAAACCCTTCTATTTATAACAAAATATTGAGTTAGTCGAGATATTGGTGCATAATTAAGATATTATTAACTAGATCAAGATCCAACTTTTATGGAATATTTTACTGTTTTTGTTGCAGGGAAAAGGAATTTGACTTGGGTCAAATCCCTTTATCTGTATATAATAAATAAATAAATTATTTATTTATGATTTTAAGGATGTGGTTGAGTAATAATTAAATAAATAATGATTTATTTAACTATTTATGAGTGATTTAGTCAAATTTAACAAGGAATATTATTTAAATAAGATTTATATAATTATTCCTATAAAATAATAAGATAAATAATAATTTATCTAATTAATTTTCATGTTTTGGTTTAAATATGGACAAGAATATTAATTAAATTGTTGTTTAACAAATTATTACTTGAGGAAAATCAAACAAATGTGGATTTGTTTCATATTTCCTCATGGGGTTTCCTGTTTAGACCATAAGAAACTTAATAAAGGTGTTTTGCTAAGTTATTTTTCATAGTGAAAAAAATTTTACTTAGGGTAAAATTTGTATTACATGGTGTACTTAAGTCCATCTAATAGTAACAACTTAGATGACCAAAAAATGGTGTAACAAAAGGAATTAGTAAAACCAAGGGATATATATTATAAACCCAAGGAACAAAAAAATGTAATGGATCAATATCAAGAGAACTAGAGATTAATAAACCCTGTGAATTAATGTTTTAAACCCAAGGGATTCATAAACCCATGGGATCATTAATATTGTAGACCCAAGAAATTAATAAAATATAGGTATTGCTAATATTATAAACCTAATGGATTAATAAACCCAAGGGATATATATTATAAGCCTATGAGATCAATATTATACCCTAGGAGTAATATTAAACCATAATTGTTTCATTTTCACAATGCTACATCTAATAAAATACAGTGTAGTGTATCATTGTGACAGTGATGGTGACACTAATTGTCACATTGTGATCACACTTTTAAAAAAGCAATGATGGGTAGTTTGATAGATCGACCATAACTATTATTAAACCCTAGAAATTATTAAACACAAGGGATAAAAACTATAAACTCAAGGGATCAATAAACCCAAGGGATTAATATTAAAAACACAAGAGATTAGAAAACCCCATGAATTTATATTTTGAACCTAGTGAATTAATAAACCTACGTGATTATTAACCATAGGGATTATTAATATTATAAACCCCACATATTAATAAACCCAAAGGATATATATTATAATCTTATGAGATCAATATTAAACCCTATTAATAATAATAAACCATTGGCTTTAACCAAATATTATAAACCATAATATTAAGCCATAAACGTTTCATTGTTGCAATGTGACATCTAATAAATTACAATGTAATATATCATTGTTACAATGATTGTAACACTATAATTTAAGATAATGTACCGAAGGGATTAATAAACCAAAGGAATTAATATAATAAACCCAAACGATTAGAAAACATAATGTATTATTAACAATACAAATCTAAGGTGTTAAAATGTCCTAGCAATTATTAATATTTATAAACTCAATGGCTTACTAAACCCAATGGATTAGTATTATAAGCATGTGGGACTATCAATATTATAAACCAAATAGATCAATAAATGCAAGGGACTAATATAAAAAACTCTAGGGATCAATAAAACCTAGGAATAAATCTAAGATATTATGAATATTATAAAACAAAGGGACCAATAAACCCCATGGTTTAATATTTTAAACACAAATTATTATTAAACCCAAGGAATAAATATTATAAATGATCAACATACCCAAATGATCAATATTAAATACACAAGGGACTAATAAACCCTAGAAATTAATATTTTAGATCCAAGTGATTAATAAAACCGTGGGATTATTAATTTTATAAACTTGACGGATTAGTAAACTATTGGGATTGTCAAAATCATAATTCCAATAGATTAATAAACCCAAGGGACTAATATTAACGCAAGTGATTTATAAACCCACTGCACTAATATTAAAAATGAAAAGGATTAATAAAACCCAGGAATTAATATTATAAACCCAACAGATTAATAAACCCAAGTTATTTTTAATATTATAATTCCAATCGACTAACTTATAAACTCACGGGTTTAATATTATAAACCAAAGGAATTTGTAAAACCAAGGGAAAAACGTAATGGATCAATATCAAGAGAACAAGAGATTAATAAACCCCATGAATTAATGTTTTAAACCCAAGGGATTCATAAACCCATGGGATCATTAATATTGTAGACCCAAGAAAAGGTATTGTTAATATTACAAACCTAGCGGATTAATTAACCCAAGGGATATATATTATAAGCCTATGAGATCAATGCTAAACCCTAGGAGTAATATTAAACCATTATATTATACCATAATTGTTTCATTTTCACAATGTTACATCTAATAGAATACAATGTAATGTATCATTGTGACAGTGATGGTTACACTAATTGTCACATTGTGATGACACTTTTAAAAAAGCAATGCTGGGTAGTTTGATAGTTCAACCCTAACTCTAACACTACAACATTGGATAGTGTACTGAAGGGATTAATAATTCTAAGGAACTAATATTCTATACTCAAGGGATTATTATACATAATGTATTATTAATAATGTAAAAACAAGAGATTATTAATATTATAAACTGAAGGGATTACTAAACCTTATGGATTATTAATAATAATAAATTCAAGGGATTAATTTACCCACGCAGTTATTAATATTTATAAACCCAAGGGATTCGTATTATAAAACCAAATTATTATTAATATTATAAATCCAAGAGATCGATTAACACCTAATCTTTGGGATTCGGTAATCCATGTAAAATAGTGTAAATATATAATAAGGATAATTGGAATATGAAGAGAAACTTGAAGATGAGGCCCAAGAGTCTGCCCCTTCATGTATATATCTAAGATACATCTTAATAAAAAATCACAATTAATTTTTGAGTTACCTCCTGGCCTGACATGGTATCAGAACTAGATCCAAAATTTAGTCATTTTGTTGTAACTCCTATCATTGTATGCCATTGTTATTTGTCTTCTTCAATTGTTCAATTCTTTTCATAAGCACTAATCTATTGGTGTCTTGTTAAATAGTTTATGCAACACTGCATTCAATGGATTTTCATGCAATTTCCATTGGGTGAATTCTCTTTGCGTTGGTTAATTTCTATGTTGGTCGAGTGCTAGTAAACACATTGAAGGTTGTGCACTAAGTTCTAGTGAGCTGATCCCTTAATTATATTGTTATTTGTTGTCTATGTTGTATTAATTTTTCCATTGTCTATGTTGATCTTTGTCTTAGTACATTGTGTTTGAAGACCGGTTCATATTATCACTGTTGGCATAACTGATTGGTTCATTGTATTGGTGATTGTGTTGGCATGATTGTATTATTAGCATGATTGTATTTTTTTGTTTTTCGAGAATGTATTACACCACCTCCTCCCCATATCTCCCACCACCATTGCTCCCCTTCGTTACTGTTGTAGATTACACCAACTCCACACAAGAATGAACCTATCGGATTCAAACTAGTGGCATCACCTCCAAAAAATAATTCCCATGCCATACTACATACCATACTATGTTCCCCTTCTTTCGGCATCATGGTGCCGTATCACACCATACCACAGCTCCATTGTTGTCTCTATCCTGAAACCACCCTTCGTAAACTGCCCTTCGTGGGCTTTTTACCAATGAGAAAATAGTTTCCATACAACTCAAATCCCACCATATCACTGTCACATATCCCAGTTATAATGTGTACTCCATTGTGTATTTTATGGTTGTATATCCTGGTTATGAAAACCCTCTACATTTAATAAATATAATTCCTCCACCCCACCATGTCGAAAGTTATATTGTATAGCTATGCCATGTATAATATACCACCTTTTATGGCCCCCCCAAACTGCATGTAAATTCAATATAATGACCTCCCCCAATTATATATCTCCCCCCCAGTCATAACAAATAAACCCGCTAATAACCCAGTTAACACCTCCAACTACCGGTTATAATATATATATATATTTATATTCATATACCCCAACACATGTAATTATTAATAACTACCCCTCCACCATTTCAGTTAACTCCCTCCCCCATATAACCCTCCCAAATATATTCCATATTGCATATAAACATCCCATAAGTAATAACTTTGTCGTATAAATATATACCAAAAGTGAATTTTTTTGGAGTATGTTATGAGCAGAGTACATCTTTTACATAATACACAAATTTTAAAATGAATTCACTAATGTCAATTGTTGGATTATTTCTCTGTGGAGAATAGAACTATCCTAAATTGTCAAGGACGTCAAAACACACTCTCATTTTCAATGAGTTGTGGAGAGAAGTTTGTGAAGAAGAAGGATATATTTCACTTGCAACACCCACCTCAGATAATGGTATTTCCATTTGGGAAAATAAGAACAGCAAGACCTATGCCTCGATTGCAGCATCCGTGAATGAAGAGGTGAGTCACTATACTCCACCATTCTCAAATTATTTTGAAGCCTTAAAGAACTTGAAGGAATTGTATGACTCACACTCTGAACTTAAAGTTTTCCAATTGATGAGTAAATTGTTCACTATTGAATTGAAAAATTATTTCTCTCTCACTTTTGCATAAGAAATAAGATCCATTATGCATGGTATCAAAACCAATAGTTTTGAAATGGGAATTCCTCTCATATATTATTTCAAGGCACTATATCTCACTTATTCACATTACCTTGAGTCATTTCAAGCAAGTGGATATCTCAAGGAGATTATATTTTTCCCCCTTTAGAAGAAGTTTGTTAAGAGAGAGAAGGATTTTAGGAAGAATCCAACTCATCAGTATTTGGAAGAAGTTGTGTATCTTGCACATAGAGAGAAGAATAATGCACAAGATTCTTCTAGATGAAGAGGTCTCCCAAGAGGAAGGGGAAGAAGGAATTTCAAAGGCACGGGGGAAGCCACCTCCAACGAGAAAGGTATGATATTCATTGAATACATTGCAATAGAGATGGACATGATGCATCCACATGTAAGTTTTCTTGGGAAAGAACTGAGGAAAAAATAAATGAAGGCAAAGGTAAAACCAATGACAAATGGAAAGGTAAAGCAACTAAATCCACTCGTTATGTTGTGGCATATTGCAATGTTGAAATAACTAAAGACTTGTTTAATGCTTCATTTTCTTAATGGAAAGATTATTGGTTTCTTCATTCAAGAGAAAATTTCCACATGGATTTTAGGAGAGATTTTTTTTTGAATAATTTATTAACAATGTTGATGGAGAAGTATATTTTGCAAATAATTCAAAACTCAAGCCATTAGGGCTTGGCACCATCAAGATAAAATTTCTTGATCTTCTAGACTTTCTTCTACATGATTTTCTATAACTCCTAGAGATGAGGAGAAACTTGTAGTCTTTGGTGCACATCCGCCAGCAAGAACACTCCATTTATATATTTTGCGGTAGGGTCAAGGTCATTAAATCATAATATCACTTACTTGTGGTCGTAGTGAAAGAAGATGAAATACTTCTGAAGCTGTAGGGTACCTCTCCTCATGCACACAACTTTTCATACAGTTCTCACTATGACGCAGTTACATTTCCATGAAGTTTCTTATGGCATGCTATATTTGGACACTTGAACTATGAAAACCTTCATTTGTTGAAGGAAAATGGTGTTAATTTTTCGCCTGCAATTCATAGGAAGCTTAAGGAATGTCATTCATGTATTCTAGGAAAGCATAGAAAATATTATTGTCAATATTCTCATTCTAGGTCACATAGAAAACTTGAACTTGTTGATTTAGATTTATGTATCCAAATGCCTATTCCCTCTACAAATTGTAATAAATTATGATGACATTTATTGGTGACTACACTAGAAAGTGTTGGGTTTATTTATTGAAGAACAAAATTAATACTTTTAAAACATTAAATAACTTTCATGCATGGAATGAAAATGATCCATAATCTCATATTTCCTCTATTTTCACTAATAATGGAAAATATTACACTTCATATGAATTCAAAAAATATCTTCACTGACATGGGATCAAATATCAAACAACATTGCCTTATAATCCACAAAATAAGAGAGTAGTTGAAATAATGAACATGGAAATATTAAATATGGTACATTCCATGATTTTTTTCAAGAATTTTAAACTAATTTTTTAGGATAATGCATCTTTATGTGTTGTGTATATAAATAATAGGTGTCCATATAATGCTATTAGAAATACTACTCCTTGTAATATTTGGTATGCCCACATTCCTTCAAGAAAGCATATGACGGTAACTAGTTCCACTTTTTATGACTTAATACCCAAGGAACAAATAAAATAACTTAGTGCAAGGAGTCATAAGTGTATCTACTTGGTTTATTCAAATACGTCCAAAGAATATTGTATCTATGCTAAGGTTAATAAGAATATTGAAGTATCTTGAGATGTGATATTTCTTCAATATTCTAAGACTCAAAAAATTGTTGAGTGGAATCTTGATCACTTGGAGAGATTCATTCATCCAAAGTATTTTCAAGAATTTGACAATGAGATTCCACATATTCAAGGGCAGATTCCTATATTTCATCAATCTTTGGAATTTTCTTCTAAAGCACACTATATCCCACATGAAGCTCGAGCCACTGATGACACCTTGAGTGATGTGATTGATATAATTAGGAGAATAAATCTTAACTCATCTCCAATTTAGTTGACTGATCAGCCTAGGCCATATCATAAAGGTCCTCCAAAATGGATGACCAAGACACTTAAAAATGTTCATCTAGATGAGGTTTGAAATACATGAACAAGAAGAAAAACAAGGAAAAATAGAGGTGATGTATATGATTATAACTCACCAGTTGATATGGATGTTTCTTATGATTATGAACTGAATTTGTCTACATATTTTGAACAAAATTCCTTAAAATAATTATCTTCTTGTGGTGAATGAAAAGAAGGGATGAAAAAATAATATGATTCCTTGATAATGAATGACACCTCCAAGCTCTTTCATTCTCCATTGGGAACCAAACCATTACACTGCAAGTGGGTCTATAAGAAAAAAGTATAAATTTGATGGCTCACTTGTGGCAAAAGGATTTTCATAGAGGGAAGGGGCCAACTATGAGGAGAATTTGTCCCCCATAGAAAAATGGGCTACCATTGAGACATTATTTTCCTTGGCAGCTAAGAACCATCAGAAAGTCCATCAAATGGATGTAAAATTTTCTTTTTTGAATAGAGATATGATAGAGAATGATTTTATGTCCCAGCAAGAAATATGCTTTGTGAAGGTTCAATAACATGATGTGTACAAGCTTGGAAAATACTTGTATGGCCTCAAGAAATCACTGCGAGCCTTGTATGAGAAGTTAATTGCACATCTTCTGAAACTCACCTTCAAACATTATTATATTGATGATGCAACTTTTTTTGTCAATAAAGTTGGAAAAAAAATTGTATATCTTGTTGTGTATGTAGATGACGTTTTGATGGTAGGGAACAATCAGAGCTACATTTCATCCATAAAGGTGGAATTATGGAAAGGATTTGAAATGAATGACTTGGGATATGTTCACTACTATCTTTTTAGTGAAGTAACTCAACATCTAGATTATAAAACTCACAACCATTTTAGGAAAATAACTTGAGGATGTGACAAGGTATATACATCTTGTAGGAAGTCTCGACTACTTTACTAATATGTGACCAAAAATTTCATTTATTGCTGAAATCCTCTCGAGGTTTATGCAAAATCCTTGTGAGGGACCTTGATCTACCACATAAAGAGTTCTAAATTACTTCACTGGAACTCAAGACTTTGAACTTAAGTATACACAGGTGGGCGACTTCATCTTTATTGGCTACTTTGATTCAAACTCTGATGGAGATAAAGAAACTTGGGTACCTACTTCAGGTTATTATATGAGTCTTGGATCATGAGTAGACCCTTGAACGTCAGACAAATAGAAAGTTATAGTATATTCGAGCTGATTCCAAGATAAACAAGTGCATTCAACTCCTCTTATGATTAACAACACTTTTGCATAAACTTTCCCAAAACCCAAAGTTCCATGATTGAATGAAGCACATAAATACAAAATACCATCTGATTCGACATCATTTTGAGGCCAAGAAAATCAATTTACACCATTATTCCACAAATGAGAATACTACAGACATATTCACAAAATTTCTTGGGACATAAAATTTCGAAAGATTTAGAATGATGCTTGGACTCACCAATATCCATTCAGATTAAGGGGGGAATGTTAATACCTAATATTTTTCATTAGGTTAACCATGTAAAATAGTGTAAATAGATAGTAAGGAGAATTTAAATATGAATATACACTCGGATATGAGGCCCTAGAGTCTCTCCCTCCATGTATATATCAATTATCAGTCTTAATGAAAAATCACAACGCATATTTGAGGACATACCTCATGCCCTGACAAGATAAATAAACCTAAGGGAATAATATCAAAAACTGTAGTGATCAATACAACTTAGGAATTAATATTTAAAACCCATGGTATTAATAAACCCAAGGATTAATAATATTATAAAATGAAGGGATCAACAAACCCAATGGTTTAATATTATAAACTCAACGAATCTAAAAACTAGAGGGAAAAATATTAAAAACCAAAGTGTTATTTTGAATTTCCTTGGAATTTTACCACAAAAAACTCACTTAATCCACAGGTTACAAGTTACCCTAACAACAATTTTTGTTGCTTATATTTCATATCTACAATGATAATGTGAAAAGAACTTACATAAAAAGAGATGTATGTGATCTAAATTAGTAAAAAAATAAATAAATATGATGTAATAACCCAACTATGGAAATCCATTTAAATAAATAATCATTTATTGATATATCTCGGTGAAGGATATTTACAAAAGGGTTGAAAATACCACTCCGTGGGATGGTTGCTTCGGATGTACTTGATGCTTCATTGATAGGTATCCTTCCCTCAATTTGTCAAAAAACCAAGAAATGTGTAGAACTCTAGTAGGAGATCCAAAGTATGGATATGATAATGGTGACAAAAATAATGATTATGGTGAGAAATGAATGGAAACTGCTATTATTTATAACAAAATATTGATTTGAACTTGAAATTAGGAAATAACAAGATATTGTTGACGAAATCAAGATCCAATGGTTAGGAATACTTTACTACATTTTTTGGAGAGGAAAATATATTCAAAATGGTAAAATATCTATTTAGAAATAATGAACAAATAAAATGATCTATTAATTATTTTGCAAGAATTAAGAAAGGTGTGAAAACGAAATAGTTATTAAAATGTGAATAACAATTATTCCAAAAATGGAATTATGGAATAATAAATAAATAGTGATTTATGTAATTATTTTTAGGTGATTTAGTCAAATGTGAGAAGAAATAATTATCAAATAATGATTTAATAGTTATTCCTAGAGAAAATTAAATAAATAGTGTTTATTTAAGTATTCTCATGGGGTTTTTTTATTTTTAACCTGAAATAATTTAATAGAAAATGGTTTACTAAATTATTTCCTAAAGTGAAAATTTTTTTACTATGGTAAACTTAATCTAACATGGTGTATTTTGATCCACTTAGTTAGAAATTGTTAGGTGATAATTTTTTGGTGATAGCATATTTCTCCCCAACTTATGAGTGTTATGAGAAAATCATATGACCAAAATACGCTGTAAGTTACACTTCCATGAGACACCAAAGGGGAGTCAAAGAGAGAGAGAGAGAGAGAGAGAGAGAGAGAGAGAGAGAGAAATACAACTAAAATAATGTAAGGATGGGAAAAAAATGGAGGGTACGAGACGTACTAAACTGAAATAAGTCTCCTTTTATTTTTTAGTACATGATCTCAAATGAGGCTAGGGAGGCATAGACCTACCCACCAAGATAAATGAGTACAAATAATAATAATGAGCCTAGAAATGTTGGACTGAGCTACAAAGTGTTTGATACTTGACATGATGACATTAATGTGTCAGAAAATAATACAATTGTTCACATATACAAACTGTGCCTCGAAATACATAGGCAAAAACTGAAATTTGAGAACAGAAAAGGGCCCTAAATATCTTAATGGGTCATCTGAAGGATATATGCATGTTATGAGCACTTGAAGTAGGTGAAACTAAACCCATCAAGTCCGTGGAACTACATTTGAGGCTGGATCATGATCGATTGACATTCGGGCATGTGGGGGGATACCTGAAGTTTCACCACCTCATGAGTTCTGGAACATCTCACACATACCTAGGAATCATTGGTAGAATATGTTGGATCATCAGAACATCAAGCATAGTTTTGGTAGGCCCAAATGCTCCATTTTACCACCTTTCTTCTACAAAACCACAATCATTAACCTATGTTTTAACTTCATAAGCCTCCTTATTCCTGCACTAGTCCAAGAATATTGTATATTCTTGCATAAAATTTATATTTCATGTTTAAGGTTTGCTAAGTGCTTAATTACTCATTTTAAATAGACTTTCTCCCTTTAATATTTCTTGCAACTCATATATACTTTCCTAAAGTATTTGATAAGCTAGAGTATTAATCATCGTATTATATTGGTCTATTGCAGGAAGACTCTTGCACCGTTGTCAACTATCCATTCTGAGATCTCTTCAAAAAATCGATAATCTAATGCAGGCATCTTGGTCCATGTCATCCAGTTTAATTGCAGTCATCCAACATTGAACTCAAGCGAAGGATAGTTATGGATATGGTCAAAGATAGTCGCCATCCAACGATTAGTTTGCATCCTATTATAGTCGTTGGCTTATTTTTGTAATTTTTTTGTTATTTTGTTTCAGCCAAAAGGCTTGATTTCACACAACTATGTAATTTTTGTTATGGCCATATGTTGAAAGGGGTGTATAAAGTATAGTTCTCAGATAGAAATAGGTTAGAAAGCAATAGCAGTAGTAGTGCAACTATAATTTTGATGAAATCATACTCTTGTTTTCGCCCTTGTTTTGGGCTGGACTGGAACTCATGATGTATATTCGGTGATTGGAATTAATGCAAGGAGTTGCGCCATGTTATTCTCTCTGTGTTTTAGTCTTTAATTGATGTGTTATTAAGTGCTGAAGAATTATGTTTCCTAAAATGGGAAACATTAGGAAAATTTTGAGGTATAAAATGGGGCTCCTAAGGAAATTATAAAATAATACTGGAAATAATAAAATAATATTTGATTACATCATCAAATTTTGGAAGGAAAAAATAAAAAACTACTTTTTTAGCTTATATTTTCAACTTATCTCCCAATTTTTTTACTTAAATTTCGAGTGGGAGTACTCATTGGATGAAAAATTTAACTCCTCATCCAAGGATTACCAATGTTGCATAATTTCAATGGGCCTTGCTACACTAAAAATGAGAAATACATGAAAAATGTTATTGTAGTCTTTGAGAATACGAGTTGAAAAGGTAGATTTATTATTTTATTATTTTTTAATATTTGTACCCTTTTAATTAAAAAATGGTGAATAATCCCCCATGGTTGACATCATCGTCTTGAATCCTATTTGTTTTTATAAAGTTTTTTTTTGTTGTACATTTTTCTTCAGAGGCCCATTTTCAACCTCAAAATTTCCCTAATGACGAGCTGGTTGGCTAGGGCCCAACCAACCTAGCTCATTTACCCTCTCTCTTTCATCATTGGAAAGGTGTGTGTGTTAATTTATTTTATTTGCAAAAGCATGGTTTAAATCCCAATTTATTTTTTATATAAGAATTCTGATTTATTTCGTTTACAGTCAAAGTGTGAACAAAAGTGTTGTGTGAAAGTTAATTAAATTAATTTACCTTCTGTAATTTCTTTCCATCTTGGTTTTCTTTTTCTTGGATCGTGCAGATAGATTATTACTGTATTAGTTCATGCACGATTCTAGACTTTTGTCTGCTGGTTTATTTATGACATTTTATTTTATTCTTTTTCCTTTATACAAATTTAATGTATTTCTGCAAAGTAAGAATTCATCATCATAGAGAAGCATTTTTAATATTAAAAGTTAAAATCCTAAATATAAAGGATGACTTCTTGAAATGTAAAGGAACATTGTTGCAATATATTAATCTACGGCTGCTCCTCATGATTTCATGAATAAGATTAAAAGTAATCTGAAATATTACACTGAACCCTTTTGAGTTAGATCTGATTGCATGCAAAATCCATTTGAATAAAGAAGGTTTGATTTGGCTTTTCAAGATTAATTTTTATCTAAAATGTTTATTTTCATTGCGAGATTCATTTGGTTGAAGTATTATTTTCCGCATGCAAGTTATTTCATAATTCTTCTCTCATTTTAAATTCCTTTCATAGTTAACACACCCTCTTATCTTTCTAAGGGTAATTGGAAAACTTGGTGTATGAAGCTTTGTTCTAGTACAAGAGACAGTGTCTTGTTAGTGTAAAAGAGTGCTCAAAGCCATATAACCCTTACATACATATAAGTGTAAAATATAGTTTGCACACATAAGGTTTTTACCTGTACTAGTGCAAGCATATTGTAGGAGTACATGAACAACCATTGAGTGTGAGAAGGAAAATCATTTAAAAGGAAAAAATTTTGAAGGGTCCACTTGTTAAATTTTCAACACCTATACTGAGGATAAATGTAGATTTTTACTTCAGCAATTAAGATATTTTGGAGTAGTGTGAAATTTTGTTTATTTGGTTTCTTCACAAATGCATTCTTTTGCTTTCCACCACTAGAATTACTTTGGTGTAAATTTCCTTCGTGACCTTTCTATTTGATTATGCAAGATTCCAATTAAGAAGTAGGAATAGAAATATGAAAATTTCATACCACTTCTGGCATTTCCTATGCTTCATCTCTAAGTTTATGAACCCCAAGTTTACAATTAAGTGTTGAAAGGAGTTTTCTTAAGTGTTATTCCCGCACCCAACATTTTGGCACCATTGCTAAGGAGGCGATTTGAATTAGTAACAATTTTCTGTTTTTATGCAATATGGGTAAGTCTACTATTATTTTTTCTGCAGCGTCCTTCTATTGATTGAAGGAATTCTTAGCTGGTGAGTTACATTTTAATTGTACCATTTTATTGAAAAAAAAGCCTCTCATTTTTTGAAATGAATGCCTAAAAGAGGTAGGGGTCCGAAGCCCACTAAGGTATGAGGAAAAACTAATAAATATGAAATAAAATCTCACATTGGGCCTTCTTTTGTAGGCATAAAGTCCAAACAAACCCAGACTCATCACACACGAACTGTCCACTTGGACTCTGGCAACAGTAGTCCAGGAGTGACACAACCCACGAAGTGGAAGAAGGAGACTATTGGAACATATTTTCAACCTTCTCAGCCTATTGAGAGTAGTTCGATTGGAGCAATAACAATGGAATATCATGAGTACCATGCTGAGGGTACTAGAGAAAATCATGTAAATGAGGAGCAATCCACTTTTGGATTTCCAATTGTGGATCCGGATGTAAATGTGAAAATGAAGAATATACCACAATAAGATCTTCCTCAGTTATATGGTAAGGTACATGAAGACCCATACCCTTTTATATTTGACTTTGTTATTTTGTGTAGTATCTACGATTATTGATCTGATGCTCAGAAATTAAAGTTGTTTCCCACAACTCTGGAGGATGAAGCATTGCGCTAGTTCATGGGACTAGGGGGGAAAACTATAGCTTCTTGGGAATAGATGAAAATGGTGTTCTTGTCAAAATATCAGGAATATTGTAAAACTAGAGATATTCAAGATGAAATCTTTACTATTGTGAAAAATGATGATGAAACTCTAGAGGACTACTTAGAGGGATTCTTGTATATCCTTAAAAGGTCAAAACACAAATTTGATATGAGTACCATTAGGACCTTCTTCTTACGTGGACCTATTGATGATGCTAGGAATAATATAAATCTGTTAGGACAAGGAGATATTGCCCATAAACCTTTTGATAAAATATGTGACTTGTGCAGGAAATTCTCAAGGAATCAATATAGATCTGGTAAAGGAATTTGAAACAGAAATAAGGAAACCAAATCTATTAATAATATGATCATTGGATTGAAGAAAAAAAATGGATAACATGAAAATTGAAGTAATGAACATTGTTAGCAAAAAAATAGACTCTTTGAAATTTTAGCAAACACTTGTAGAGGAACAAGAGTCATTATTTTTTTTGTCCAAAATGTTGGAAAAAACATCTTTTAAGAGAATGTCTTCTTGATGTCAAAGGAACTAATAAATGTGAAATTTTTCCAGAGAACCATCCCATGGATAAATTTCCTTCTATACTTGGGTTGAAAGTTCTATTTCAAGGAGGAAAACATGAAGTTGAATCATTGCATGCTATGAGAGCATGAAGAGACTGGCCTCGGGTAATTATAGGTATGGCTCCTGAACGTCCACCACATTTTTTTGGTTATAATTCACATCCATATTCCTATCCTAACACTAGTAACTCTCAACATTAGCAGCATGGGAACTAATATCATAATGGAAAACCCTCCCAATATTGGAAACAAGGATGGAGGGGACCAAACCATTAACACCATTCCTATATTGCACCGATGCTACCATACCCACCAACATATGCACCTTACCCAATGCCACAAACATCATTACCTCAGCTGAGTGAGTCGATGCCACCATTTCCTTTAACTCCACCATTTCGACCTCCTCAACTAGCTGCCAAAACCATACCAAATCTAAATAAGAAATCGATACAAATGATGCATTATATGATCCCGATTTTTCCATCTAGATATTAGTCTATTCCAGCTAGAGTTAATGATCTCCAATTGAGATCAGGGAAGATAGTAACCTCAGAAAAGTAGAGGTTTCCTATGGTGATTATTGAGGAGAAAGGTGAGGAGGAAAATCCAGACCATTTTGGGAGAGATGTCACCACTCAGCCCATCCCCAGACCTTCTAAGCCTTTTCCATCCTCTTTGAACCAACCTCCCTATCTTTAGAGGCTAGTTTCAGAGAGGAATGACCCCATTCCTGAATCTAGCTTAGCTTCTGAGCTTAGGAATATTTTTATAAAGGTACCTTTACTCCAGGCTATTAAATAAATCCCCATCTTCACAAAAATAATCAGGGATCTATTTCAAGAAGACAGGAAGGAGAATATTGGAACCCCAAACAATTCAATTTGTTGGAAGAGGAGAAGAGTTAATGACGGGATGCATACCTATGGAAAAATACACTGACCCTAGAAACCCTGTTATCTCTATCCAGATAGGTGATGTCCTTGTCTCCAATGTGGTTATAGGCATGGAGGCAACGATTAATGTTATGACCAAGAAAACCATGGATCAACTTGGATTGGTCCATATTTTTCCTACTCCCACAATGCTTGAATTGGCAGATATATCTAAAATCAAACCAAAAGCAGCGTTGGATGATTTGATCATTTCATAGGATTCTTGGGAATATCCCATAGAAATCATGTGCTTCAGCCAAAGAACCCTGTGGGAGAACACCCCTTGATCTTGGGACGATCATGGCTTGCTACGGTCGATGGTTACATTGGATGTCATTCTGGTGACATGTATATTTCCCATGGAGATTCTAGGAAGAATGTCACCTTATATCCACCTGCTAGATCCATTCAGGAGCTTCGAGACACCTTGTGGCTAGATTAAAATAGTGATGAGGAAACTTAGTCTGTATCCATGTTACATCATTGTTCTAGCTTTCCACAAGAGAGTGAGATGTGTAGTCAATTTAGCGTCCTAAATTACTAACATAAATTATCAACCAGGGCTAGTAAAATGATGAAGTGTGGTGCACTATATGTGCTTAAGTGACCTCTTCCTTACTTCGTTGTATGTGTTTTTCTTATTGTTTTTATTTTAATGCAATGAGGATCTTCTATCAAACTTAAAAATGAAATGAAATGACAGAGCTAAACTAAATGTAATATACCTCCGGAGTGCTCTAACTAAATTAACATGCAACTAGTCTATGGAATTCTACAGCCCATCTTGTTCATGATGAATGATATTTTGGAAGAGTTTGTAAAACAATCCTGGCTGTATTATCCAATGCAATTGAACATAAACGTAAAATTGAAAGCAAATACAATTAAAATCTAAGACACCACAGCTATTTCTTACTCATTGTTATGATATTTTGGAAGAGCTTTGTAAGAGTAAGAATGGCTATGCCCCTTAGTGTAAACAAGAAACTAAAACCTACAATACCACAGTTATGCCTTATTCATCATAATGATATTTTGGAAGAGTTTATTAGAGTAAGTCTAACTGTGATAATTAACGAAAGGAATTGCAACTAAAAATGCTAATTAACTGAACATAATACAACCAAATCTTTTTCATCTAATAATGATATGTTGGAAAAGTGTTTTAAGAAAAAGAATGATTGTAAGATGATGAGGATCTTTTAATCTAATTGCAAAACAGAAAATGCTAATTAACTCAACATAATACAACCAAATCTTTTTCATCTAATCATGATACGTTGGAAGAGCGTTTTAAGAAAAAGAATGATTGTAATATGATGAGGATCTTTTAATCTAATTGCAAAACAGAAAATGCTAATTAACTCAACATAATACAACCAAATCTCTTTCATCTAATCATGATATGTTGGAAGAGTGTTTTAAGAAAAAGAATGATTGTAAGATAATGAGGATCTTTTATTTAAACAAATAATGCAAGACATGAATTAAAAGCTACTTATCTAGAAAGCATGTAGAAGCCTCCTTGGATAGCAGGGGCCTTCTGCTATCGATTTGGTGAAGTCCTTCAGCTCCTTAAAGTTGTAATCAAAATATCATCAAAGAACTGAATTTCTCTATTGAAAAACTCACAAATCTACATCCCATTCCATCTTGAGCTTTGTTACAAAAGACTCTCTATTCCTTTCTCTCCTCCTCCTAATTTTTTATTACTTTTTCATTACCCATGATAGGAGAAATCTTCTCCTATTTATACAAAATATGAGGAGTTATCTTGTTAATGGGAGTCCATGAATTTCTCCCTCCATCTCTAGAGTTACAATCAAAATAGGAAATGATAAGACACATGTCTTTCTAGAGTTTCAACACAACTAAGAAATGCGACACATATCCTCTTAGAGTTTCAATACAACAAGGAAGTGAGACACATATTCTCATGATCCCATGATCTTCTCCAACCAAATTCGAATTTGGCCTTAGAGTGCCACATAAGGGTCTTCTAGAAGTCTCCTTTTGACCTACACATGTCACAAAAATCATAACACATATATAGATATATGAAACTATGTTAATTTTCTAGTTTCTAATCATAAATTCACTTAAAATACATAAAATAAATAACTTTGGAAAACAAGGATCCTAACCCATATATTTATGAAAATGGTTACTTGATGTAGGGTTTTAGGTCAAATGGCTATGAAATAAGAGCTTAAATGGTTATGACATAATGGAAATATGTATGAATATGGAGAACACTTTTGAGACTCAACATACCCCCCAACTGAAGTTGTTGCATGTCCTCATGCAACTATTGCAATGATTCATTTGTCCATGAGTTGATCTTTGACTCATATAGATTCGTTCCAAACTTTGCTTCTTGATATTTTCTTTTTGGCAAAGTATAATACATTTGATTGCAACATTTTTTGAATGGTTGGTTCTTGTGTGACAACCAATTTTTTGAGCAATGGTTCTTGTGTAACAATGCTTTATTTTCGTTGTTGCATCAAAGTTCATGAAAACATTTAGAATCAATTACTTCATCAATGAATTGATCATTTGCAAGGCATATAATCTTTTGGATCATGTTGCAACAATAGTTGGTTGGGAAGTATATGTGGGTGGAAATGAAATGAAAATGTGTGATAGTGTATGACATGTGGATATGAAATGATGTCCCTTCCCTCCAACTAAAGATATGACAATGTGAAAAAGGGAGTGAGGAATTTTTCCAAAGTTACAATTTTAGCATTCTAATGAATTACATGACTAAAAATTAGAAAACAACATACCTTCACTTACCTTAAATGTGGGTGAGTTGTGTATGTGTGGTGGCTGCAAAATTCTGATCATATTCTTCTTCAAGTGGCTGAACAAGAGGAGTCATGGATAAAGAGATGAGATGACTTTTTATTGCTTCTACTAAAACTTACTGAATCTGCTCCAAAATGCTGAAAATAATAGTCTTCATGTCTTCAAAACTCATTGGCACAATTCCTACTATGTGAAAAGATGTTCTGATGTCGAACATAGTAGGAAATTGTTGAATTAGTGGCCATTAATGGATGCCACTAGTCAACACGAGAACTCTCACCATTGATGGCAATGAGAGTCAAGATGCCCAAACACATCTTGCTAGGTACGAATGATTTTGCTGATGTCGAGTCACCTAGAAGATCTGACGAACAAGAGACATTAATGTATTCCCATTGTTTGTCCGCATGAGAACTTGCCATTAAGGCATGCAAGCCTCAAGGTGTTTTTACAAAGAACTTAGACTCAAAGGACTATGGACTCAATAATTTGCATTGCAGCAGGGCTTATTTGCGGAATGAAAATGACAAGAAATGGAAGATGAAAATGGAAGATGGAAATGGAAAGTAGAAATAGAAATGGGCAATAAGCATGTGAATGAGCCTCTTGCTTTTATTTGTGGGTTATGAATGGACAAAAAGAAATGGAAAGTGGATGTGAATGTAAATGGAAAACATGAAGTGAAATGAGGTGAATGGTTTATTATGAGGTATGGATGTGATGGAGACAATAGTATCTGAAACTTTTTCAAGTGTTTGGATCTGATTTTACATCAGCATATTTCCTCTTTGTTGCTGATCATCCCCTTATGAAACAAATTGGTCTCTTAGAAAGACACCATTCTCTTGTAGTCATTTATCCTTCCTCCTGGAACCTGCAAAAAAACTAATACTTCTTCTGCAATGGAATGTAAGATTATCAAAGGAGAGAGGTGATCAATCTCTCTAGTTATGATATTTACACACCAAACTAAGAATTTTTATTAATGAAACAAGTTCTCAAAGGAAAAATCAAAGGAATTTATACCTGTTTTAGAATTAGTGCCTCAAGTTGAATATTTCTTCTTTTCAGCAATTTATTTCATGATTTACCTTTTCAAATTTTAATGATGGATTTCTCACTGTGTCGATCTTGTTGAGACCTTTCCAACGACACTTAAATCATCAAAATCTGATTTTGTATGAGAAAGTTAGGCTGATTTGAACAATGAGGTTTTTCTGTTGCGGAATTGGAGAACAGCTGCGGAATTGGACTTTAGCTGCAGAATTTCGATGGTTTCTGTAGCTAAAAATCTTGAATAAAAAGTTAGCCATTCATCTTTCATCATCAGTCCAAAATTAATCAATACCTTCAGAAAAGTGAGCAAATAACTTATTTATTTCATTGATTTAAAATTATTAATTTTTTTATTTTTTTTATTAATTTTCTTTTTATTTTTTTTAACAAAATTGAAAAAAAGAAATGCATTTTTTTTTTTATAAATAACAAAATTGAAAAATACAATTTTTTTTTTTTTTTTTTTTTAATCAAAACAAAATTGAAAAAGAGAAATGCAAATTTTTTTATTTTTTATTTTATTTTTTATTTTTTTAATGAAAAAAAAAATTGAATCGATTGAAATTAAGAGACAAATCACCCAATGGGTATCAGTTGACCACAAGTGTTAGCACGTGAAAACAAAACTTGGTCCATGAAACCTATCACCTTGGTTGAAGCTAGGATTGACCAATTTATTTTCCCTTGAATGTCTTCATTCAGCTTTAATAAGGTTTTTCATGCTTCAAACCAGAAGAGAACTTCTGCTTGTATGCTTCAGCTAATGTGACTCTTCTATAAACTGAGCACATATACGCTGAAATAACTTTGATCAAATTCTTCCAAAAATTTTACAATGCATTACAACGCCTGATGTCAAACTAAGGAAATGTATATAAGCATGTTAGCTATCAAGAAGCTTCAAGTGTGAACCAAACTGGAAAGCCTCCAAAATTTCATTCTGCGCAAACATAAGGGCCAACGCGAAGATGAACATAAAGTTTTGCCTCCAGGGCAAGCTTCACAAACTTCACAAGATCTAATCTTCCATCAAAATTGTAATTGCCCGGCGATGGCTCGTGCATGTTCCAGAACACATAAGTCTGTATGACGTCCAGCCCTCCATCCTTAGCCTTCTTGATGAGATCCGGCCACATCTCAGCGGTACTCCTTGGGTAGTGAATGGATCCGGAAATGAGAATTCTGCGTTGCCCATTATTCAGCAGAGCCTTATGGTCGTATGTGACGCCGCATTCCACCACACCCACAGCTAACATCACGCTCAAAACTAGAAATGCAAACCATCCAGAGCCCCCCATTGCTTCAGTTCACGTTGCAGAGAGATGAAGCCCAATGTGAAGCTCCACTATGTACTGGCTGCACCCAGTTCAAGTGTGAAACAATCATATGATAGGCTTCCTCGCACTCCGATTGCTGGGCAAATGATAAAGAAGCACGATAAGACTTTGATATCAATTAAAATTCATCTTCTTGAAATCTATAAAACCGGATTATGGGTGAAATCAAGCAGAGTTATGTTCTCAAATTCTCCACTGTGCAAAAAAAACCGTTTTCCCTCATGCAGCAGGCAAAAATGGGCTTCAAAGAACTGAGAAATTCTCCCAAACCGCCACGAATTTTGTAAAAATATTTCTGGGTTATCTAATTGACCACGTTCTCAGAAAACCCCACGTCTCAGTTTTTCAAAATTCATTTTGGTTTGATCAGAAAACATGTTTCAAAATGACATTTCAAAATAGTTGCGTTTCTGGAGATGCTCTAGCAAAAATCGTTTTCTGGTTAATTCCGTAAGATTTCTGAGAATTAAATCTTTGCATCCTCCTCATCACCTTCTTGGACATATCCATCTTGATTTGTCTTTGCAAATATTTTCCCATGTAAAGAGTGTTATTATCCTGGCTTGGTGTCACACCACAACACTTATCCTTCACCTGAGCATTCTTCAGTTCAGTCAAGGCACGTTTTGCCTCTTTGAAAATTTTGTTAATTTCAATGCCTTGTTCTCTTACATGTGGCCATCTTATGAATCTCAAGGAGCGTTTGGTGATGGTGGGCAGCATTGGTAAGGCTGACAGGCCTGGTATAAGAAAAGGAATTGGCATTTGGGAACTTGATAGGTTTGAATGGCGAGAGATTGCACAAATGCCTCACAAGTTCTTTCAAGGATTTGGAGAATTCGATGATGTCTTTTCCAGCAATGGTACTAATGAGCTTATATATATTCAGAGCTATGGTGCTCCTGCATTGCTTGTTTTTGACACAAATCATAGATCATGGAAATGGTCTCAGAAAATGCCTTGTCACGAAGAGGTTTCCTGTTCAGCTCTTCACAGGATTTTGCTTTGAGCCTAGGCTCGGAGTTAGCGTCTAGTTCATCCTTGCAGTGGGACTACGAATAGTTTGTTTTGGAATTTTTTTTTTTTTGCATGTCTAATGCATGAATTGGGCTGATTTTGTCCATTTATTGAGATGTTGGAGTGCATGCACCAGGAATTTATCATCCTCAATTCTTTCTCCTTAGTTTTTGGAATGCTGCCAGAAGGATAAAAGGGACAAGATGTGGAGAAACTCTCCTAATAACTCTGTCATCTCTTCTGGAAGATGAAGGTTCTTTACGAACCCTAGGAGGAGGTTTAATAGGAGTACGATCTCGTCTCCTAAGTTCACGCTCACGTTGACAATCACATTCCCTTTTCCTTTTTTTTTTTTTTTTTGTTAATAAAATGACATATGTTGTATTTTGAAAAATTAAAAATATACATATGCATTTTACTAAACAAAATAATCTATGACAATTTTTTTATTTTTTTTTTTTATTTTTTTTTTTTTTTAAATGATTTGTTATTAAAATTATATATATATTTTCAAAAATTTTAAAAATATACATATATATTTTAGTAAACAAAACAATTAAATTTTTTTTTTTTCATTTTTCTTTTAATAATTGATTTGTTTAATAAAATTATGTATGTTATATTTATAAAAAAAAACACATATATATTTTATTAAACAAAACAATGTATTGGAAAAAAAAAAAAATTCATTTAAAAAAAAAAAAAAAAAGATCAAATGAAATGATGAAAACAATTTTTTTTTTTTATTGAATCAATTGAAATGATGAAGTTTATTTTGTCTCCTTTTTTTTTTACATAACAATTCTTTTTCCGATCCTCCAGATCACACAAAGTGCAAGAGGAGAGCATACTAAAGAATTATTAATTTTTTTTTTTTACATAACAATCATTTTTCTGATCCTCCAGATCACACAAAGTCCAGGAGGAGAGCATACTCAAGAATTATTAATTTTTTTTAGATGTAATAAATAAGGCCTCCTAATTACACTTCCCCGGCAATGGCGCCAAAATGTGTAGTCAATTTAACGTCCTAAATTGCTAACATAAATTATCAATTAGGGCTAGTAAACTGATGAAGTGTGGTGCACTATATTTTCTTAAGTGACCTCTTCCTTACTTCGTTGTATGTGTTTTTCTTATTGTTTTTATTTTAATGTAATGAGGATCTTCTATCAAACTTAAAAATGAAATGAAATGACAGAGCTAAACTAAATGTAATCTACCTCCGGAGTGCTCTAACTAAATTAACATGCAACTAGTCTATGGAATTCTACAGCCCATCTTGTTCATGATGAATGATATTTTGGAAGAGTTTGTAAAACAGTCCTGGCTATATTATCCAGCGCAATTGAACATAAATGTAAAACTGAAAGCAAATACAATTAAAATCTAAGACACCGCAGCTATTTCTTACTCATTATTATGATATTTTGGAAGAGCTTTGTAAGAGTAAGAATGGCTATGCCACTTAGTGTAAACAAACAACTAAAACCTACAATACCATAGTTATGCCTTATTCATCATAATGATATTTTGAAGAGTTTATTAGAGTAAGTCAAGCTTGTGATAATTAATGAAAGGAATTGCAACTAAAAATTCTAATTAACTCAACATAATACAACCAAATATTTTTCATCTAATAATGATATGTTGGAAGAACGTTTAAGAAAAAGAATGATTGTAAGATGATGAGGATCTTTTAATCTAATTGCAAAATAGAAAATGCTAATTAACTCAACATAATACAACCAAATCTCTTTCATATCATCATGATATGTTGGAAGAGCATTTTAAGAAAAATAATGATTGTAAG